>CM021109.1:231087648-231449431 GCA_007115665.2 Sequoiadendron giganteum | reverse complement strand
GATCTCCCTCCAACGTGATACCTTGTTTCTTCACAATAATGAGTAAATAAATGAATTATAGGGTTAAATTGGTGAGATTTGGGTTCTGTGCATGGTCTTGCTAGAGAAAAAAATAAAAAGAAATAATAATTGTAATAATTCTACGGCTGAACTATAATAGTAAAAGTTAGCGAATAAATACAAGGATTTAAAATGCATGAAGTTTTAGTTCATAAATTTTAAAATAATAATAATAACGAGAAGAAAACTAAAGCATAAATCTAACAAAAGAAACAGGTACAAAAGGAAATGAATACAGATCTTGTCTCCCCCTTTCCGGTGCCTTGAAAAATAACCTCCAATGGAGATCTTAATAAGATATTGAAAAAAAAAATGCAAACGCAAATGATTAGAGAATTTATTTTAGAAAAAAAAAAAAAAAAACATATATATTTATGTGAAAAAAAAAGAGAGAGAACTAACGCCATTCTTGGGCCGGCAGAGTAATAGTAGGCGGTTATTCTTAGAGCAGAATGGACTGGTAACAACCCAGCCGCCATGCTTGAGTTTCTCCCTGCCGCTGCACTTCCTTCATAGCGATTAGGGTAAAATGTTTTTAGGTTTTTATCTTTCTCTTTCCTTGTCCGAGTCTATTTCAAATTGAACTCCAAACTAATTAAATTTGGGCATATAAATTTCCCCCTCCCAATCTCGTAGGCAATAGGTTTTTTTTAAAAGGCAGGCAAAGTAAATTACTTGGGTAGCCTGCGTGGGTTAAGGTGGGAGCCAATTTAATATTTTAAATAATACATGTATCTAACTCACAATTAGATATTGTGTGTCTATTAATACAATTGTTATTCAGATCAATATAATTATCAATGCGAGAAAAATCAATATTTGTATTAAGATTAATATCAATATAAAATAACAATGGATGGACAGACGGCAACGGATAAACGGACTATGGTTTTAAAAAAGAGCGTCAATTTTCGAGCGGGATATTTGAAATTTGAAATGCTTCAATATCCCGTAGACCCATTATAGAAACACTATTTTCGTGCAGGCATGGAAGAATATGGCGGACAACGTCTGTGATGGAAACATGTATATTGATTTATTGTGGGTGGCCAGCCGGTGGTCATCTCCGCCAAAACGTGCCTGCACTTGGTATACACAGAATGCCCATTTCGATTTCTGATTATCTGATTTTTATAGTCTATATGTACACATTTTTTTTTTTTTTTCGAAACGAATTCATTTTTATTAATTTTTTTTTTTGCTACAGTTCCTGTTTTTGAATATTACATGCCTCTACATTTTGCTATTTTGTCGCTTCTCTTTGGTGGAGGTTTTTTTGTATTAGTTTATACTAATGTCTTTTGTTTGTATTAAGCTGAGCATTCTTTTGGGGAGATCGTTTTGGATTCAAAAGCCAAGCTAGATCAAGGCTTTGAGGGAGGCAGTTGGTAGACGGTTGGGATAGAGAAAAAATGACTATCTGGGTGGTATTGGACAATGGAAAGGAGGGACGACAGTTTTTGGTTGAAATTTTTCTTTGTGTAGGAACGGGCAAGTCAAAAAGGGGAGGACAATATGTTTGCTGCTCCCATCCTGCCTCTGCATTTGTGACTGCAAGTTTGCAACGATTGAGATTTGCCTAAAGAGTTATTTGATGCTGGCAATGTGTGGAGTCTCTAGTTTTTGTAATCTGACCAATGTATTCAATGAGAATGACTCCAAGTGCTGTTTTTTCACAGCTGGTGAATCCACAAGGGAGATAATTGAATTGGCAAGAAGAATATCATGTTTCTGTATGTTGTAGTTACTGTAGGTAGCAATGTCCTCAGATTGCAGTGAGTCAAGTAATTGAAGGTTTTAGATCCTTGGTTTTTACTTTGTTGCATGTCATAGTATCAAGTGCATATTGTCGTTATTCACTTCATTTTGTCTTTATGGGCATTTTATGCTAAATTCATATTATATTTTTTTTGTATTCTAGCTCTGTTTTAGACATCTATCTCATGATATGGCAATCTTTTATTCTTTGAAGATCTGGAATTTTCCAGTGTGAGGAAAAGCATACGTCTACTGGAAAAGGAATCAGCCTTTTCTCAAAACACATCTCAATAGTGATCTAAATTTTTGGTGTATATATACAACTAGAGGCTATTTAGGTCTTTATAATTCCCTGCCTTGATCTAGTGGTTGATTGTACATCTTGAGTATTTATTATTCTCTGTATAGTGTATTTTCCCGTATGATTATGGTTGGAGACTACATTGGTATTTTGCTTGCTTTCCATGTTTGCCTAAATAATGGTGTTCCAACATTTCTAAATAATATTGGTGGAATGAAAACTAATTTTCATAGCTGGATGCTTAGATGTATTCTGATCAAATTGTTTCTTGCCAATCATGTTTCTATCCAAAGGAAAATAAAAATAAAAATAAAGAAATCATGGCTACAGCTCAAACTCTACACTCATCCCTCCTTACAAAAAATTTGTCAATTTTTTTGTGCTTTTACACCCTAGAGTTTGGCCCTTTTATAAGGATATTGCACCTTAATTAAACTTGAAGATATTTTAAATTTTTATTTTATTAAAGAAATAATCCTCTATATGACCAATATTCATATGTTGTCTTAATGTTATATATGCTCTCGTTTATTTGTAGGCTACATTTTGCATTTCTATCTATCTGATCACATTTTTTTCTTTCCTCTTTGGAGTATACTATGTCATATATTTTTAGACTATTCTCTATTCATTTGTATGTCTTACCCTCAGCCTACCGATCTTTCATGAACTGTACACGTCTATTTCATGTCAATGTATGATTTCTTTCTATAGATTCATGGTAATGAGTGTCTAATTTTACTGCCCTCTCAAGTTTACTTCCCTGCTTCACCAAGCCACCCAATTTTAACTTGAAGGCATCTGCAAGCTATTGTTTTCATATTTCTAACTTGGAGCCACTTTTGTAGTTTTTGTTTTCTTTCTATTGTGATTATTCTTTCACTCTTTTCTTAATCTAAGACTGCTCTATTTTTTTCCTGATTTCTCAAAAATGTCTTTGTTTTTTCCTTTAGTAAATATGTTGTTTGGATTTTTCATTTTTCAAGCTTTGCAGGTTATGACAAGGCAAGGACAATTTTGTGATGTTCGTTATTTATAAAGGAAGCAGATTGCACACTTGAAAACATTCACAATATAAATGAAGCTTTGCTGAGATTTAGGAAGAAAATGAGAGCTTTGAAAATGTTGAACACATTGAAACTATTGTAAATGCATAAAATATCTCATTGTAGAAAATGAATCATTGTCATTTAGGCCTTTTTTTCATATTAGAAGAATATCTTTCTCATTTCTATGATCTTGAATTGTATAAATCTTTGGAGATGACAACCCTTCCATGTAGCATCTTTTCACATCTAATCTAGGTAAAATTGAAGTTATCAATAGATAAAATTTTCATGTCTAAAATTTTATCCTCTTAAAGAATAGATCAAATGAACTTTTCCCTCTTTTTAATGGAATTTTTATATGCATTTGAGTTTCTTTTTAATGTAAGAATAAGAGGATTTTAAGATTGGGGTCATAGATGAATCATAGAATTTGCAATTTAAATTAGTTTCTCAGTGCTTAAATTGATAGTTGGCTTGAGGGGAAATTGTGGTGAATTTTTGTTATACATTTAGAAAATAGCTTAGATGGCCCATTTAATTGGGTGTAATTGGATCATAGTATGTTATAATTTTGTTATGATTTGGGAAATATGATTCTTCTTAGTTCTAAGAGTAGAAATGAACATTAATATATGACTCAAATTTTGTGGGGATTTCTTATTCACTTATTTTGTTTGTAAGTCTATACAGGAAATGGGCTATGACTATTGTTTATGTTGAAAAAATGAAAGCTGAATAATTTGAATTGTGAATCCAAATCAACTTCTCAACATAACATCAATGAAGCATCTCTAAATGAAAACACATGTAAAATTTAACTAATTATGCAAACTAAAACAACATGAGCATTCAAAAGAAATCAAACTCCATTGTCATCCTATCATCAAGATCTTGTTTTCAAGCATTTTGATGCTCTCAGATTTTGCACAAGCACAAATGATGCAAGAGGCTATGATGAATGGATTCGAATGATTGAAAAGCCCCTTTTTTGGTGAGAAGAGGGGGTTTATATAGATGAATGCATAATGTGAAAAATGAGAAATGAGAAATGAATGGAGTGATTCATGCCATGATTCTTGTTTGGAAGCTCAAAATGTGCAAATTTGAGCTAATTTCATGGAAATGATTTATGAGTTTAAAGTGCATTTTTGAGCTAATTTCATGGAAATGATTTATGAAATTTATGCGAATGGATTTTAATGATTAATGCAAATATATTTAAATGAAATTTGCAATATTTAAATGAATTTATGGAGATATGATTATGCAACGAATTTAAGTGATAGATGATTAATGAAATGATAAGGATTAGTGAAATATGCAAATGGATCATCTAAATGAAATGGATAAATGTTTAAATGATTTTATGAACTATATAAATGGATGATGATTAATGTGAATGCAAATGATATTTTAGTGATTAATGCCTAAATGATAAATGATTATGATTAAATGCCTAGAAATGCTTATAATATTTGAATAGTTTTATAAATATGGAGATGATGGATAAAAATGATTATGAGGACATTTTTATGCGTCTACAACTATGATTATGATGATTATCACAGGTATATAAATGTTTTATCTACTTGTTTGTGATGATGCATTTTCAAAGCTCAAATTCTTTGTTGCTTTTTTTCTTTAAACTACTTTTAATTAATTATTTTTGCAGTTTTGTTCATGGAAGATTGTCATACAAGAACTTTAAATGAGATCCAATTTTATTAGGCTTGTTTTACCGTACAAAATTTCATTGATGACGGTCCTAGAAATATAACAACAGGAAAACATGTGGGCATGCATATTATTTTGGTAACATTCTTTGATGTGAACTTGATAAATTATTAAAAAAAAATAATTATTTTTCTTTTATTCAGCTATATAAATTTGATGTGGATTTTGGATGTCTTAACAGGTTTGCACTCCAATTTGGATAGAGGAAGTAAATTTCACTTGAAAAAATTCACAATATAAGGAAAGCCTTGCTTGAGATTTGAGAGGAAAAATGAGAACTTTGAAAATGTTGAGCGCTCAAGAAGAGTAGTTGCTATTGAAATTGTTATAGATGCATAAAATATCTCATTGTAGAGAATAGATCGTTGTCATTTAGGATTTTTTTCTTTCTATTAGAGGACCATCTTCCTCTTTTCTATGATCTTGAATTGTATAAAATATTTGGGGATGACAACCCTTCCATGTAGCATAGATTTTTACATCTAATCTAAGTATAGTTGATGTTATCAATAGATAAACTTTTCGTGTACAAAATTTTGTCCTCTTAAAGAATAGATCAAATCTGTTTTGCCCAATCTACTTTATGTTCTATATCAGCATCTAAAACAATATTAAACCATGGGTGAAAAGTAGAGATAGTCTTAATGTCATGCACTAGTATCCAAAGTATTACGAAAAAATTGAAATTCTAAAATGTTGGATTCACAAGATAGTGGTAATTTTTAATTTTATGCATCATCCTCAAAATATACAAATATGCACTCAGAACATACCTAGATGGTTATAAATCACCTAAAATATTAATAAGATGTGTATACTTTAACACAAAATCTGTGTAACAAGTAGGCAATAATACTTGTATTATTGACGAAAGATGTGGCACAATTTTTTTGGGTTCATCTACCAAATTAATGTCATCATCATATGAACAAGGGGTACATCATTAGAATATAGTGATGACGTATTGTCCCTTGCTAGTTATTTCCAATGTTGGAAAACACACTGTCTCCTATTAGTTATTTGTAGACATCTTACATTCTAATGATGTCCCCTATCCACTTTTCCTACATAGGGGATAGTGTGTTTTCCAACATTGCAAACAATGTGAGCATTTTTTTGTTCCAATCATATCAAGAAAGTGAAATGTCATTTTCACTGTAACCAAAGGGTTGTTCTAAAATTTGAAGTCGGACTTCATTACATAACTGACAAGGGACAGTGTGTTTTCCAATAGTGTGTTTTCTAATAGGGGACATTATGTTTTCCAATAGGGAACAAAAAATGATAGTGTGTTTTCCAATAGGAAAATAAATAACAAGGGACAGTGTGTTTTCCAACATTATTTGCAGTGTTGGAAAACACACTGTCCCTTGTAGAAATAATTGACAAGGGACTGTGTATTCCAACATTGCAAATAATGTTGGAAAACACACTGTCCCTTGTTAATTATTTCCAATTAGTTATTTCCCTATTGGAAAAAACTGTCATTCTTTTGTTCCCTGTTGGAAAACACACTGTCCCATGTTAGTTATTTCCAATGTTGGAAAACACACTATCCCCTATTAGTTATTTCCAATGTTGGAAAACACACTATCCCCTATTGTCGAGGACAATGTGTTTTCCAACAGAGTGTTTTCCAATAGGGGACAATGTGTTTTCCAACAAGGAAATAACTAAACGGGGAGAGTGTGCTTTCCAACATTATTTGTAGTGTTGAAAAACACACCGTCCCTTGTCAATTATTTCCACTAGGGACAATGTGTTTTCCAACACTGCAAATAATGTTGGAAAACACACTGTCCCCTGTCAGTTATTTCCAATTAGTTATTTCCCTATTGGAAAACACACTGTCATTTTTTTGTTCCCTTTTGGAAAACACAGTGTCCCCTGTTGGAAAACATATAATATCATTTTTTGTTCCTTGTTGGAAAACACACTATCCCCTGCTAGAAAGCACACAATGCCATTTTTTGTTCCCTATTGGAAAACACACTGTCCCCTATTAGTTATTTCCAAAGTTCTAAAATTTGACCTTTTCATTACATAGCTGACAAGGGACGATGTTTTTTCCAACACTGCAAATTCATAAGGAAATGATTGACAAGGGATAGTGTGTTTTCCAACACTACAAATAATGTGAGCATTTTTTGTTCCAATCATATCAAGAAAGTGAAAAAGACACTATCCCCTATCAAGGGATAGTTGGAAATGTCATTTTTACTATAACCAAAGAGTTGTTCTAAAATTTGAAGGTGGACTTCATTACATAACTAACAAGGGATAGTGTGTTTTCCAACATTGCAAATTCATAAGGAAATTATTGACAAGGACAATGTGTTTTCCAAAACTGAAAATAATGTGAGTATTTTTTTGTTCTAATCAAATGAAGAAAGTGAAATTTCAGTTTTACTATACCAAATAGTTGTAGATGGAGAGTGAGAGATAGAGAGCCCTAAGATGAAGATGGAGGGTGAGAGATAGAGATATCTGAGAGGGAGATGGAGAGTGTGAGAGAGACCTAAGATGAAGATGGAGGGTGAGAGACAAAGAGACTTGAGATGGAGATGGAGAGTGAGAGAGAGAGAGAGACTTGAGAGGGAGATAGGAAGTGGTAGGGTGGGAGGGATAGGAAGGAGAGAAAGAGGGAAGGAGAGATTGTGGCTTATGTAATAAGAGATTGTTATATTTGGCATTTAGTATAAAATTGTCTTCATTCTTAGATGCATATTAGCCTAAAATAAGGGAGACATGGAGAGGTAGGTAGAGAGAGGTAAGGTTGAAGGAATAGAGGGAGAAGTAGGTAGAGAGAATGAGGAAAAGATGCAACACAAATTTTTCCTCATCTCCAATACTCTTACCTATTAACACCCCCTACTATTCATTGTCATGATCTTCTAACATTTTTTCATATCTTTTACTAGAATCTTTAGATTAGTTGCTCCCTCATCAACCCTTAGGATAGAAACATCCCTTTCTTGGATAGAGTTTTCAATGTCTTGAATACTTTTATGTAGCTTTGTAGCCACTTTTTTCTCAGCTTTGAGAGTGTCTTTACGATTAGAGAATGTAGATGTTTCTTTTAACAAGTTCTTTACAAGACTTGTCTACCTTTTTAGATAATCCTTTCATGTCTCCACCCAACTGATTCTCTTTTTTTGCACTTAGATCTGATTTTTCCTTTTCCTTGTTATCTATTTCTAATTGTATTTTTTCCATGGAATTCTTAAGTTCAAGAATATTTGAGTTCATTTTTTCAACTCCACTTATAACATCATCTCTCACATTCTTTACGTGCACAAATTCATATGCACTACAAAGCCTTTTGACTTTATCCACTTCTACATTTCCATTTTCCCATTGCACATATTGCAGATGCACCTTCCTCAACTTCTCAAGAAAGGGAAGAATCTCTTAAGTCAATACACTATCTATCTCATTCACTTTGTTCTACTTCTTCATATTCCTTTTCCATTTCAACTTCTCAAGAGAAGGAAGAATCTCTTGAGTCAACACATTATGTGTTATCATTCTTTGAAACCATTTTCACCATCCCCCTCCATTATACCAACTCAAAAATATTATCCCTATCCCTCCTTGAAGAGCTATAAATCCAATTTGGGTGCTTATGTACCATCATCCACCATCACATCTCCCCCTCCTACTAAGTCTAATTTGGTTCCTTCTATCCCTCCCACCCTACCACCCCTATCTCCCTCCTTCCCTCTCTCCCTCACACACAACCTTCCTCTCTTCCTACACCTCCCTCTTTCCCTCTCTCTCCCTCCCTCCCTTAGGACTTCAACTCTACCTGAGATTTCAAATGTGAAAACTTCTTTTGCAATGGCAACAATGTTGCAATTTCTACTTCAATTCCCTCCCACCCTACCACTCCCTATCTCCCTCCTTGCCTCTTTCTCTCCCTCTATCCCTCCCACCCTACAACTCCCTATCTCACTCCTTCCCTCTTTCTCTCCCTCCCTCTATCCCTCCCACCCTACCACTTCCTATCTCCTTACATCCCCCTCTCTCTCCCTTAGATTAATAAATTTATATTAGCTTATAATTAACCTAATGATTTCATGTAGTGATGATATATGTTAGGTTTAGGGTCTTTTTCATTGTAATATATAGATAATATGCCTCCATGAAGAGTGAGTAGAGTCCAACATGGAGTTAATATTGCTAAAAGGATAGAATAAATTCTTGAGATGATGGGGAATGTGTGGATTAGTTGGATGTATAAAAGAATATAGAAGAGGTAATAAAGTTAGAGAGAAGTAAGGTGAACATAATATAGAGAGGTAGGTAGAGAGAGATCTATGTATGGTGGGAGAGTTAGAGAGAGGTGGTGTATGTGAGAGAGAGAGAGAGAGGAGGGAGGGAGAGGTAGAGAGAGAGGGGTAGGTAGAGCGAGGGAGATATGGTGTGGGAGGGATGGAGGGAGGGAGAGAAAGAGGGAAGGAGGGAGATAGAGATAATGCTTATGAAGATTCAAGAAAATGACAAATCCCAATAAATAAATTAGAGAGAGGTGAGTCATTGATCATGAAAAGAGTTTTGTTAAACAATGATGGTATTGATAAAGAACTGGTACAAAGGAGAAGTATATTTAGAAATATATACAAGACTAAATATAAGTATCTTTAGAATACTCAAATTGATAAATTCATACATTTGTATAAAGAGAATTCTTACACTATGATGGACAAAAAGAAACATACTCTAGGGAGAGAGAGAGAGGGAAGGGGGAGATAGGGAGTGGTAGGGTGGGAAGGATAGAAGTTCTCAATAACATAAGGTGTAACATTATAAGGGTCTCACTCTACTCATTGATCACTACCTTCACCATCTAAGCATTGTTGTATTCTTGTCTCTTGAAAAGTGGGTGAAAATTAAATCTATAATGTTCAACCTTTGATAGGGATGGAATGGGACATGAACCTGAAATAAAGTTGGATCCTAAATGTATCCTTTTGGTTATCATCTCCCATAAAAATTACTTAGTCTTGTCTCTCATCCTATAAATATTTCTTACAATACAAGTATATCCATTCATGTTGAAAACTTTAGTGATGTGCCCTTGCATAATGAGAAAATGTGGGTTGTTGACATTGAGCTACACAAAATGAAAAAGGTTCTTGTACATGTGAGGTTTGTGTAAAGTGGAAATTGATCTAGAACTTATTTAGCCCTCCCACATCGCCCCCTAGGGATGGATGATTTAATAAACTATTTGAGTGCCATAAACTATTTTACCAAGATCTATATTTGAAAGTAGTTATGACTAGATCATAATAGAGGGAGGGAGAGAGGAAGGGAGAGAGAGAGAGGGAAGGAGGGAGATAGGAAGTGGTAGGGTGGGAGGGATATGAGGGAGAGAAAGAGGGAAGAAGATAGATAGGGATAAGTATAGAGAGTGGTAGGGTGGGAGGGATAGGTATAGAGAGATTTAGGGAGGGAGGGAAGGAGGGGTAGGTGTAGAGAGGGAGAGAGGGGGAAGGATGGAGATAAGAAGTGGTAGGGTGGGAGGGATAGAGGGAGGGAGAGAAAGAGGGAATGAGGGAGATAGGGACAACGTGTTTTCCAACACTAGAAATAATGTGAGCATTTTTCACAAGGAAATAATTGACAAGGGATAGTGTGTTTTCCAACATTACAAATAATGTGAGCATTTTTTTGCTCCAATCAAATGAAGAAAGTGAAATGTCATTTTTATTGTACCAAATAGTTGTTCTAAAATTTTAAGGTGGACTTCATTACATAACTGACAAGGGACAATGTGTTTTCCAATAGAGGACAGTGTGTTTTCCAATAGGGGACAATGTGTTTTCCAATTAGGGAGCAAAAAATGACAGTGTGTTTTCCAACAAGGAAATAACTAACAGGGGACAGTGTGTTTTCCAACATTATTTGCAGTGTTGGAAAACACAATGTCCCTTGTGGAAATAATTGACAAGGGACAGTGTATTTTCCAACACTGCAAGTAATGTTGGAAAACATATTGTCCCCTGTTAGTTATTTCCCTATTGGAAAACACATTGTCATTTTTTTGTTCCCTATTGGAAAACACACCGTTCCTTGTTGAAAAACACACAGTGTCATTTTTTGTTCCCTGTTGGAAAACACACTTCACACTGTACATGTTGCTTCATATAAGAAATTGCTCAATGTCAACAACTAACATTTTCTTATTATGCAGAAGACCAAAGTGTGTTGCTTAATATAAGAAATTGATTCATATAATTATTAGGGATTTCATAGGGTATCCTTCATAGCAGGTAGTAGAATATATGAAGTGAAAAAGGAATCTACTCTAAAAGCACTTGAAAAGAAGAAGACCAAAGTGAATGAGATAAATAATGTATTGACTAAAGAGATTATTCCTACTCTTGAGAAGTTGAGGAAGGAGCATGTGCACTATGTGTAATGGGAAAATAGAAATATAGAACTAGAGGCAACACATCACATCTATATGAAAGATATTGTCATAAGATGGGTTATATGCCCATGTGTTTAAGGCAATTATATTCGTTGTCTTATGAATCCAAAGTTATTTATTAGGCTATTTTACAAGTTCATGCTCCATGAAGCCTTACACACTTTGTCGTCAATCTGATCAGTTCAAGCTAATGTTTGAAATTTAATATTATTGAAACTTTTCTCCAATTCTTGGCTGAAATTTATCCATCTTCTATTCTAGCTATATCAAATGCCAAAATGATAATTCATATTTATTCGATCCTTTTGGTACTGTGTTTCTTTTATTGGTGTAGAGAGCAGACTTATAAATAGAAAGTGAGTAGCATGACTAGAGAAGATACTTCATAAAGTGATCTATATGACTAGAGGAGATGTTATATATTTCAAATTTCAAAGCTTATGGTTACAATTATGAATGTTTGTTTCAAAGCCTTTTATTCAGCTATATAAATTTGATGTGGATTTTGGATGTCTTAGCAGGTTGGCAATCCAATTTGGATAGAGGGAGCATTAGTCCATTAGGTTCATTTTAGGATAATACAAATTTATTAATCTAATCATCTTTAAGGGAAAGGTAGGTAGAGAGGGAGAGGGTGAGTGGAGATAGAGATAATGAGGGAGGGAGAGAGAGGGAAAGAGTGAGGTGTAGGAAGAGAGGTAAGGGTGTGTGTGAGGCAGAGAGGGAAGGAGGGAGATAGGGGTGGTAGGGTGGGAGGGATAGAAGGTCGAACTAAAATAGACTTAGTAGGAGGGGGAGATTTGATGGTGGATTATGGGACATAGGCACCCAAATTTGATTTATAGCTTCAAGGAGGGATAGGGATAATGTTTTTGGATAGGGAAATCATTAGAATGTAAGATGTCTAGAAATAATTAACAGCGGAAATAACTAACAGGGAACAATGTGTTTTCCAATAGGGGAAATAACTAACACGTCAAGAGGGAGAGGGAGAGTGAAGATAGAGGGAGGGAAGGAGAAAGAGAGAGAGGGAGGGAGGGAGAGAGAGAGGGAAAGAGGGAGGGAGATACATGTAGGTACAGAGAGGTAGGGTGCAAGGAATAAAGAGAGATGTAGATAAATCTAGATACAAAGGTAGGGTGGGAGAGGTATAAAGAGAGAGATCTTGTGTGTGAGAGAGAGAGGGGGGAGGGATAGGTAGATAACTAATTTTCGAATCTATCTCTCCCTCCCTCGCTCACTGACTAGTAACTTATCTTATTTCTACAATTGTGAAATTTTATATGGACTTGGATATTCTAACCTTTTCAATTTTAACTTATCAACCATCTCTTTTGGTGCTAAAATATATTTACTACCATTTTTTGAATTTATAACACTTATATTTAGTCTTATACAACAATGTGTTTTCCAACATTGGAAATAATCCTACTTCTCCTTTTATCCTTCCCATCTTTACCTCAAGCACCATTTTGGGCCCTATCCTCCCACCCTACCACATAATTTCCTATTCCCACCTTCTCCTTTTTTCTCTCCCTCCCTCTATCCCTCCCACCATACCACTTCCTATCTCCCTCCTTTCCCCTCTCTCCCTCATACACACACACACAACCTATCTCCATCTACCCCTCCTTCCCTCCCACCCACCCTACCACTCCCTATCTCCCTCCTTCCCTCTATCCCTCACACCATACCACTCTCTATACCTATCCCTATCTCTCTCCTTCCGTCTTTCTCTCCCTCCTATCCCTAGCACCCTACCACTTTTTATCTCCCTCCTTCCCTCTATTATGATCTAGTGATAACTACTTTCAAATCTTCATAAGCATTGTGATGACCTCTCCCTCCTCTCTCTCTCTCTCACCACCTCTCTACCTCTCCCACCCTACCTAGACCCCTCTCTCTACCTACCTATCTTTTTTTGTACTTAGATCTAATTTTTCCTTTTCCTTGTCATATATTTCCAATTGTATTTGTTCCATGGAATTCTTAAGTTCAAGAATCTTTGAGTTCATATGTTCAACTCCACTTATAACATCACCTCTCACATTCTTTACTTGTGAAAATTCATATGCAATACAAAACCTCTTGAATTTATTCACTTCTCATTGCCATTTTCCCATTTCACATACTACATATGCACCTTCCTCAACTTCTCAAGAGTGGGAAGAATCTCTTAAGTCAACACACTATCTATCTCATTCACTTTGGTCTACTTCTTTAGATTCCTTTTCCATTTCAACTTCTCAAGAGAAGGAAGAATCTCTTAAGTCAATGCATTATGTGTTATCATTCTTCCAAACCGTTTGTCACCATCCCCCTCCATTATACCAACTCAAAAACATTATCCCTATCCCTCCTTGAAGATATACATCCAATTTGGGTGCCTATGTCCCATAATCCAACATCACATCTCCCCCTCCTACTAAGTCTATTTTGGGTCCTTCTATCACTCCCACCCTACCACCCCTATCTACTTCTCTCTACCTACCTCTCCATGTCTCCCTTATTTCCTCTCTCTCCCTTTATCCTTCCCATGCACTAGAACCTTGTACCTAGCCTTTAGTTTTTAGGGGAGGTGAGAATTTCATGAAAGAATTGGTTGCATTAATGAGATATGATTCCATATGAAAATCCCCTCCATTTTTATCCTTTACAAATTATTTATTAAGAGTTTAAAAAAATGATTTCAATATAGTTTGGAAGAACTTATTTGTCTCGAATATGTACCTCTATCCCTCCCACCTTACCACTCACTATGTCTCTCCTTCCCCCTCTCTCTCCCTCACACACACACAACCTCTCTCCACTATCTCTCTCTACCACTCACTATGTAGGAAGAGAGGTAAGGGTGTGTGTGAGGGAGAGAGGGAAGGAGGGAGATAGGGGTGGTAGGGTGGGAGAGATAGAAGGTCGACCCAAAATAGACTTAGTAGGAGGGGGAGATTTGATGGTGGATTATGGGACATAGGCACCCAAATTTGATTTATAGCTTCAAGGAGGGATAGGGATAATGTTTTTGGATAGGGAAATCATTAGAATGTAAGATGTCTAGAAATAATTAACAACGAAAATAACTAATAGGGAACAATGTGTTTTCCAACAGGGCAAATAACTAACAGGGGACGGTGTGTTTTCCAACAAGGGACAATGTGTTTTCCAACATTGGAAAAAACTAATAGGGGACAGTGTGTTTTCCAACAGTGGAAATAACTAACAAGGGACAATGTGTTTTCCAAAAAAGGACAGTGTGTTTTCCAAAAAGGGACAATGTGTTTTCCAAAAAGGGAAAAAAGTAACAGGGGACAGTGTGTTTTCCAATAGGGGACAGTGTGTTTTCCAACAGTGGAAATAACTAACAAGGGACAATGTGTTTTCCAAAAAAGGACAGTGTGTTTTCCAAAAAGGGACAATGTGTTTTCCAAAAAGGGAAAAAAGTAACAGGGGACAGTGTGTTTTCCAATAGGGGACAGTGTGTTTTCCAACAAGGAACAAAAAAAATGCTCACATTATTTGCAGTCTTGGAAAACACATTTTCCCTTGTCAATTATTTCCTACATAGGGGACAGTGTGTTTTCCAACACTACAAATTCATAAGGAAATAATTGACAAGGGACAGTGTGTTTTCCAACACCATAAATAATGTTAGCATTTTTTTGTTCCCTATTGGAAAACACACTATCCCCTATTGGAAAACACACTGTCCCCTGTTGGAAAACACATTGTCCCCTGTTAGTTATTTCCAATGTTGCTCTAAAATTTGAAGGTGAACTTCATTACGTAAATGACAAGGGACGGTATGTTTTCCAACACTGCAAATTCATAAGGAAATAACTGACAAGGGATAGTGTATTTTCCAATACTACAAATAATGTGAGCATTTTTTTGTTCCAATCAAATGAAGAAAGTGAAATGTCTTTTTTATTGTACCAAAGAGTTGTTCTAAAATTTGAAGGTGGACTTCATTACATTGTTGGTGTGTATGAAACAAACAAAAATCATAAGGAAATAATTTACAAGGGACAGTGTGTTTTCCAACACTACAAATAATGTGAGCATTTTTTTGTTCCAATTAGACGAAGAAAGGGAAATGTCATTTTTACTGCACAAAATTTAAAGTCCCTTATAAGTTTTTGAAATAGTTTTCAATATCTTTGAAAGAATTATTTCTTCCTCTTCTTGTTCATCCACAACTTGTTCGATAAACAGTGCATTCTCTAGATTGCTTATTTTTCTTTAAATTTCTTAATCATAACTTTAATCACAAACACAACCAATTCATAAATTATAATCTTTTTAGTTGATAATTAATATAATGCTCTTCACAATGTGCTAAACACAACCTCTCTCCACTTAGCCCTCCCTCTCTCCCTAACTTTCTCTATACCTACCCTTCCCTCAATACATCCCTCTCTACTCTCTTTCTCTCTATCTCACCTCGCTCTCCCTTCCTCTCTCCTTTACACACATTCATCCTCTCTCCACCTACCCCTCACATTATCCATCCCTCCCCCCTCCCTCCCTCTCAATCTCTCTATGCATACCTCTCCCATCCCATCTCTATATGTATACCTCTATCCCTCCCACCTTAACACTACATATCTCTCTCCTTCCTCTATTTCTCTCTCCATTAGGCTAAACCTTAAACCCTAAACCTAACATGTATCATCATTGCATTAATTCATTGGGTTAATTTTAGGCTAATATAAATTTATTAATCTAAGGGAGAGAGAGAGAGGGGGATGTAGGGAGATAGGAAGTGGTAGGGTGGGAGGGATAGAGGGAGGGAGAGAAATAGGGAAGGAGTCAGATAGGGAGTTGTAGGGTGGGAGGGATAGAGGGAGAGAAAGAGGCAAGGAGGGAGATAGGGAGTGGTAGGGTGAGAGGGAATTGAAGTAGAAATTGCAACATTTTTGCCATTGCAAAAGAAGTTTTCACATTTGAAATCTCAAGTAGAGTTGAAGTCCTAAGATCTATCTCTATTTCAAAATAGAGCTCAGTAGAATGAGCACCATACGTTGAAAGAATTGAATTCTATAGGAGAAGGAATCTTAAATAATATAGGAGAAGGAGGCACTAATTATGAATCAACCTTACTTAGATCTATCTCTCTATACAACCTTAATTCTATGATGAAGGTTGTCTCACAACATCTACCATATCATCCTCCATCTATCTAATATTCATCTATTATTTTATTTCATTATGAACTATTACTTCCTCTTTCTTCAATTTATTCATTATAAGGTCTTTCAACACCATCTTTATGTCTCTCTTTGGGTTAATCCATCATCATTGTTGCATTAATCCACTAGGTTAAACCTTAAACCATAAACCCTAAACCTAACATATATCATCATTGCATAATCCATTGCATGAAACTATAAATGATTAATGTTATCCATAATTACACTATAATTGATTAATTGAACAATTGAAGGCTCACTTTTACCATGTAATTGATGCAATCATCATAATTAATCATTTAAAATTTTCCTCAAATGTGTTTATAAGGCATGTGGATGAGAGTTTGAAATATTCAAATGCCTTATAAAAGCTATAAATTGTTGAAGAACAAAGCGATAGAGCAACTAGAGTTTTTTTAAACAATGATGGTATCGATAAAGAACTAGTACATAGGAGAAGTCTCTTTAGAAATATATACAAGACTAAAGGGGTAGGTGGAGAGAGGTTGTGTGTGTGTACGGGAGAGAGGAAGGGAGATAAGGAGTGGTAGGGTGGAAGGATAGAGGGAGGGAGAGGAGGGAAGGAGGGACATAGGGAGTGGTGACAAATTTGGTTGTATATGATAAGGAAAAGTCAAAATTAGATAAAGGGAGAGAGAGAGGGAATAAGGGAGACATGGAGAGGTAGGTAGAGAGAGGTAGAACAAAACACTTGAAAAGAAGTAATTATATAAGTTTATCCCATGAGTTTGGATGTAGTGGTAGGGATCTTCATATCTTTCTTTGACACAAAATAAAATCAATTCAAAGAAAATAGAGTATTTGAATAGGACATAGAATATTTAAATGTTTCCAAAGAAAATAGAGCATTGGTAGAAGACATAAAGGTTGCACAAGAGTTAAAATTCTTATGAAGAGTCAAGCAGAAGACAAATCCCAATAAATAAATTAGAGAGAGGTGATTCATTGATCATGAAAAGTATTTTGTTAAACAGTGATGGTATTGATAAATAACTGTACTACAAAGTAGAAGTATCTTTAGAAATATATACAAGAATAAATATAAATATCTTTAGAATATCCAAATCAATATAAAAAATTACAATTGTAGAAATAACATAAGGTACTAGTAGGTGAGCATTTTTTGTTTAAATTTAATATGAGGATAAATTCTTACATTTGTATAAAGAGAATAATTACACTATGAGGAGGGAGATAAAGAGAGGTAGGGTAGGTGAGGAAGGTATACAAAGAGTTAGGAAGAGAGGGAGGGGTAGGTAGAGAGAGATAGTGGAGAGAGGTTGTGTGCGTGAGAGGGAAAGAGAGGGGGAAGGAGGGAGATAGGGAAAGTAGAGAGGGAAGGGGAGAGATAAGTAGAAAAAAGGTTTTGTGTTGCACATGAATTTATGCAAGAAAATAAAGTGAGAAATGATTGTATAAGTGTAGTTGAACAAATGAATTCAAAGATTCTTGAACTTAAGAATTCCATGAACAAATACAATTAGAAGTAAATGATAAGGAAAAAGGAAAAAATAGATCTAAGTGGAAAAAAAGAGAATCATATCACATTCATAAAAAACATGTTCTAGGTTGTAGCTGGTTTGGATGTTCTATAACCACTTTTTAAATAATGGAGAAACTAGAGTTTTTTAAAACAATGATGGTGTTGATAAAGATATAGTGCAAAGGAGAAGTCCTCTAGAAATATATACAAGAATAAATATAAGTTCTCTAAATTCATCATAAACAATGGTAGAAAAGAGAAGTAGATAAAGATTGGGAAATTAGAGAGGGAAGGGGAGAGAGAAGTAGATAGAGGGGGGAAGTTGGGAAGGAGGGAGATGTAGGTAGAAAGAGAGGTGGGATGGGATGGATTAAGTGAAAGTTAGGTAGAGAGGGAGAGGGTGAGTGAAGATATAGATAGGGAGGGAGGGAGAGAGAGGGAAAGAGGGAGGTGTAGGAAGAGAGGTAAGGGTGTGTGTGAGGGAGAGAGGGAAGGAGGGAGATAGGGGTGGTAGGGTGGGAGGGATAGAAGGTCGACCCAAAATAGACTTAGTAGGAGGGGGAGATTTGATGGTGGATTATGGGACATAGGCACCCAAATTTGATTTATAGCTTCAAGGAGGGATAGGGATAATGTTTTTGGATAGGGAAATCATTAGAATGTAAGATGTCTAGAAATAACTAACAAGGTAAAAACTAACAGGGGACAGTGTGTTTTCCAACAAGGGACAATGTATTTTCCAACATTGGAAAAAACTAATAGGGGACAGTGTTTTTTCCAACAGTGGAAATAACTAACAAGGGACAATGTGTTTTCCAAAAAGGGACGGTGTGTTTTCCAAAAAGGGACAATGATTTTCTAACATTGGAAAAAACTAACAGGAGAAAGTGTGTTTTCCAATAGGGGACAGTGTGTTTTCCAACAAGGAACAAAAAAATGCTCACATTATTTGCAATGTTGGAAAACACACTGTCCCTTGTCAATTATTTCCTACATAGGGGACAATGTGTTTCCCAACACTACAAATTCATAAGGAAATAATTGACAAGGGATAGTGTGTTTTCCAACGCCATAAAAATAAGGTAAGCATTTTTTTGTTCCCTGTTGGAAAACACACTGTCCCCTATTGGAAAACACACTGTCCCCTGTTGGAAAACACATTTTCCCTTGTTATTTATTTCCAATGTTCTAAAATTTGAAGGTGAACTTCATTATGTAACTGACAAGGGATGGTATGTTTTCCAACACTACAAATTCATAAGGAAATTACTAACAAGGGATAGTGTATTTTCTAATACTACAAACAATGTGAGTATTTTTTTATTCCAATCAAATGAAGAAAGTGAAATGTCCTTTTTATTGTACCAAAGATTTGTTCTAAAATAGGGGATGAGAGAGGTATGCATAGAGAGAGGGTGAGAGAGGGAGGGAGGGAGGGATAATGTGAGGGGTAGGAAGAGAGAGGTTTAATGTGTGTGAGGGAGAGAGGCATGGAGAGATGGGTGAGATAGAGAATGTAGAACCAATGTGCCTAATATCAGTCTTCAATTTCTAAACTACCTCAAATTCTTGCAAACACTCCTTTTCTAATGTCTACATGCACCCTTATTCATTAGCAACACCTTGGACATCGTTGTCTTTATTTTTTCAACTTCATGTCTTTTAGATTGCAACTCTTTCTCAACATCATGAACCTCCTTTTATTTTGATGATAAAATATTCTTCTTATCTTTTACTTCCTTTTCTAAATGGTTAATTTTAGTCCTCTATTCTTTTGCTAATATAGTTTCAACACTTCCAACTATTTCTTTTTTTATGCTTAAATCTAATTTTTCCTTTTCATTATCATTTATTTCCAATCGTATTTGTTCCATGAAATTATTATGTTCAAGAATCTTTGAATTCATTTGTTCAACTCCTTATACAATCATCTCTCACTTTATTTTCTTGCACAAATTGATACACAATACAAAACCTCTTGAATTTATCCACTTTTGAATTGCCATTTTCCTTTTGCATATATTACACACACACCTTCCACAACTTCTCAAGAATGAGAAGAATCTCTTTAGTCAATACATTATCTATCTCATTCACTTTGGTCTACTTATTTTCATGTGTTTTTAGAGCATATCCCTTTTTTATTTTATACATTCTAGTACATGTTGCCTCTAGTTCTATATTTCCATTTTCACATTGCACATAGTGCACATGCTCCTTCCTCAAATTCTCAAGAGAAATAAGAATCTCGTGAGTCAATACATAATGTATTATCATTCTTCCAAATAGTTTTTCACCATCCCCCTCCATCATACCAGCCCCAAAAAATTATCCCTATCCCTCCCCCATGCTATAAATCCAATTTTGGTGCCTATGTGCCACAATCCACCATTACATCTCCCCCTCCTAGTAATTATATTTTGGGTCTTTCTATCCCTCCCACCCTACCACTCCCTATATCCCTCCTTCCCTCTCTCCCTCACACACACCCTTACCTCTCTCACACACACAACCTCTCACCATCTACCCCTCATTCCCCCCTCCTTAAATCTCTCTATACCACCCTCCCACTCCCTATCTCCCTCCTTCCCTCTATCCCTCCCAACCTATCACTCTCTATACCTCTCTCTATCTCCATCCTTCCTTATTTATCTCCATCCCTCTATCCCTCCCACCCTACCACTCCCTATATACCTCCCTAAAGATGCATGGATAATGAAAGGACTATGATAGATGAAAGATTCATATGTTAATACATTTATGTTAGCCTAAAATGAACCTAATGTATTAATGTAATGATGATAGATTTTAGGCTTAGGGATGATGGATTAATCCAAAGAGATCCATAAAGATGGTGTTGGTAAGTTGATCATTACTATCTCACTCTCATGCCTATTATCATGAGGTATTTTTTGAATAACATGTACTATAACATTGTACCTAGCCTTTATTTTTTAAGGGAGGTGATAATTTCATGAAACAATTAGTTGCATCAATGAGATATTATTCCATATGAAAATTCCCTCAATTTTTACTACACACATGCACCTTCCTCAACTTCTCAAGAGAAGGAAGAATCTCTTCATTCAATACATTATCTATCTTATTCACTTTGGTCTGCTTCTTTTCAAGTGTTTTTAGAGTAGAAGTATGGAGGGATAGGGGGGTAGATGTCTCTTTCTCTCTATCTCACCTCTCTCTCCCTCCCTCTCTCCCTCACACAAATTCAACCTCTCTCCACCTACCCCTCACATTATCCCTCCCTCCCTCCTCCCCCCTAACCCCTCCATCTCTCTCACTCTCTCTATGCATACCTCTCCCATCCCCTCTCTACATGTGTACCTCTATCCCTCCCACCTTAACACTAAATATCTATCTCCTTCCTCTATTTCTCTCTCCATTAGGTTAAACCTTAAACCCTAAACCCTAAACCCTAAACCTAACATATATCATCATTGTGCATTAATTCATTAGGTTAATTTTAGGCTAATATAAATTTATTAATCTAAGGGAGAGAGAGGGGGATGTAGGGAGATAGGAAGTGGTAGGGAAGGAGGGATAGATGGAGGGAGAGAAAGAGGGAAGGAGTGAGATAGGGAGTTTTAGGGTGGGAGGGATAGGGGGAGAGAAAGAGGCAAGGAGGGAGATAGAGAGTGGTAGGGTGGGAGGGAATTTAAGTAGAAATTGTAACATTGTTGCCATTGCAAAAGAAGTTTTCACATTTGAAATCTCAAGTAGAATTGAAGTCCTAAGATATTTCTCTATTTCAAAATAGAGCTGAGTAGAATGAGCACCATACATTGAAAGAATCAAATTCTATAGGATAAGGCATCTTAAATAATAATAGGAGGAGGCACTAATGATGAATCAACCTTACTTCTCTCTCTATAGAACCTTAATTCTATGATGAAGGTTGTTTCACTACATCTACCATATCATCCTCCATCTATCTAATATTCATCTGTTCAAGTTTATTTCATCATGAACTACTACTTCCTCTTTCTTCAATTTCTTCATTATAAGGTCTTTCAACACCATCTTTATGTCTCTCTTTGGGTTAATCCATCATCATCGTTGCATTAATCCACTAGGTTAAACCTTAAACCATACAACCTAAACCTAACATCTATCATCATTTCATTAATCCATTGCATGAAACTAGAAATGATTAATGTTATCCATATTTACACTATAATTGCTCACTTTTACCATGTAATTGATGCAATCATCATAATTAATCATTCAAAATTTCCCTCAAATGTGTTTATAAGGCATGTGGATTAGAGTTTTAAATATTCAAATTCCTTATAAAAGCTATGGATTATTAAAGAAGAAAGTGATAGAGAAACTAGAGTTTTTTAAACAATGATGGTATCGATAAAGAACTAGTACAAAGGAGAAGTCTCTTTAGAAATATATACAAGACTAAATATAAGTGTTATAAATTCAAAAAATGGTAGTAAATATATTTTATCACCAAAAGAGATGGTTGATAAGTTAAAATTGAACATGTTAGAATATCCAAGTCCATATAAAATTTCACAATTGTAGAAATAACATAAGGTACTAGTCACTGAGTGAGGGAGGGAGAGATAGATTTGAAAATTAGTTCACTAGATTATAATAGAGGGATGGAGAGATAGATTTTAAAAGTATTTATCTACCTCTCCCTCCCCCCTCTCTCTCTCACACAAGATCTCTCTCTTTATACCTCTCGCACCCTACCTTTGTATCTATATTTACCTACATCTCTATTTATTCCTCTCACCTTACCTCTTTGTACCTACACCTCTCTCCCTCCCTCTTTCCCTCTCTCTATCCCTCCCTCCCTCTCTCTATCTGCACTCACCCTCTCCCTCTTGACCTACATTTTTGTCAATCCATCCCACCCACCTCTCTTTCTACCTACCTCTCTATCCTTCCCAACTTCCCCCCTCTATCTACTTCTATCTCCTCTTCCCTCTCTACTCTCCCTATCTCCCATCACTCTCTCTACCTACCTATCCCTCTATTCCTTCAACATTACCTCTCTTTACCTACCTCTCCATGGCTCTCCCTCCACCTATCCCTATATCCTTCTATACCTCTATTCCTAAGAGGATGGATTAAGGGGATATACAAGATCCTTGACTTAAATTATGTGTCATGTGAGAAATTTAGTTTTATAAATAGGAGATGGCTTAAAAGGGTACATAATTTCATATAAGGGGTATAGAATATTTGGATTTTAAACTAGATAAGGTCTTTGTATGGATTAAAGTAGTCACCATGTATGTTGTATCAATTTGGTTATTTTTATGTATCCCTAAATTATAACCCCCCCATACTCTACATTATTTAACTTTGAACATGTAAAATGAAATAATGGAAACCGACATTATGTTTTCCCACATCCAATTATTTTGTGCAAGTACTAGAATATATGAAATGAAAAATGAATCTACTCTAAAAATACTTCAAAATATGTAGACCAAAGTGAATGAGATAGATAATGTACTAGTTTCATGTTTCATAAACCAATTATTCTTGACCTCCCTCGATTCTTGAATTTATAATTGATATTCAACATAGAACTCAAGCCATATTTACCCCCTTTATCATATTTCACAACTATCTAACATCCTAAAAAAATAAACCTAAAACATTCACAAATAAAATCAAGGGACATAATTGACACTATTACCACTAATATTGACCATAATTCCCATAAACTTGATTAGGAAATCAAGATTGGACAATATACAAATCAAACTAATTGGCACACTCTTTAGAAAATATACACATACTTTCCTTAAATTACTAGCCTCATACACCCTCTTTAGAAATTATTTTTATTCTTGATTACCATTAAGGTATGGTAGTGAAATTATTATTATTTTTTTATTATCATGTATTAAGGTCTCAACGATCATCCTGATAAGTTATTTAGAGTCTAAATAAGAAATGGATTCATCCTAAATCCTATGCAAGGGAAAAAAGTATTCCTATCCTTGTTGATGTGTGAGTAAATCTATTTGATATATATTACTACCTTTATCTCACTTTGAGTAATGGTGTAGAGGAGAGGGCATGTGATTTTGAGAGACAATAGGATTGTTGCATGCAATATTATGTGTGAGAGTGGCTTGGTGTCCCAAATCACAAATGAGTGTGTGTTTATTAACTAATACAAAAACTAATCATATCTCATAGTAATGAAACATCTATTTGGTGTAATGATCCTCTCCCTACTATGTAATTGTATAGTCAATATGATAGGTAGGGGCAAGAAATTTTGTATGTTAGCTTGTTGTTGATGGTATCCTTTCATCCACTAGTATCATATCCAAAACATTAAAATGCATCCACTAGTATCTTGAGAAGTTGAAATGAAAAAGGAATCTGAAGAAGTC
Source organism: Sequoiadendron giganteum (assembly GCA_007115665.2). Classification (NCBI taxonomy): domain Eukaryota; kingdom Viridiplantae; phylum Streptophyta; class Pinopsida; order Cupressales; family Cupressaceae; genus Sequoiadendron; species Sequoiadendron giganteum. The sequence continues at coordinate 231,425,008 of CM021109.1, read as the reverse complement.
TACAGACCAAAGTGAATGAGATAGATAGTGTATTGACTGAAGAGATTCTTCCCACTCTTGAGAAGTTGAGGAAGGTGCATGTGTAGTATGTGCAATGGGAAAATAGCAATGTATAAGTGGATAAATTCAAGAGGTTAGACATGAAAGGCTTATCTAAAAAGGTAGACAAGTCTTGTAAATAACTTGTTAAAATAAACATCTACATTCTCTAATCGTAAAGACACTCTCAAAGCTGAGAAAAAAGTGGCTAGAAAGATACATAAAAGTATTTAAGACATTGAAAAATCTATCCAAGAAAGGGATGTTTTCCAACATTGGAAATAACTAACAGGGGACAATGTGTTTTCCAACATTGGAAATAACTAACAAGGGACAATGTGTTTTCCAACATTGCAAATAACTAGCAGGGGACAGTGTGTTTTCCAACAAGGGACAGTGTGTTTTCCAATAGGGGATAGTGTGTTTTCCAATATTGAAAAAACTAATAGGGGACAGTGTGTTTTCCAATAGGGGATAGTGTGTTTTCCAACATTGGAAATAGCTAAAAGGTGAACACTCATAATAATTAGTTGATCAAAGGATGAATTAAATCTAAGTAGGAAAAGGAAAGATGGTTTCATATCATACATATGGTCACTTGTAATATCACTGAAGCAAGAAAATATAATGGATTCATTACAAAGGACTAAAACCAAACCAACTAGCATTGCATACACTTAACTGAGTTGAAATTCATACAATGTTCATATAAAGCCATTAACCCTAAAAATAGTTTCCAAACATCCAAAATGTCACCCATTCTCCCATACAAATAGAAGATTCTCAAACATTGAAACATGTTTTGGTATCAAAATGGAAGCTCACAAGTTAAGATTTGTGACAAAATGCATTCCCACTACTTTCTCTTCTTACTCATTTATCAATACAAGAGAAAGAGAAAGTTTTTTTTAACCCAACATCATTTTCCGCTACCAAAGTAAGGGTTTAAAAAATTATAACTCATATGTGATCATCATTATATAATAAGGTGTCAAAACTAAGATGTTGTGATGCAAGATCTTAATAGTTTAGCCGAACTAATATTTGCAAAGATACCTCTTAGCTTTGTATAATAGCTCTTCCCATTTGGTAACTGTTATATCCTAACTATATACAAATTCTTCCCAAAGAGATATTCACAATTTTGGGATCAATCATCATCCTTGATCAATGTTTTGACTATTTGGATTTAATGTTTGACAATGACATTCAATTTTTTAAAATCAAGGAACCTTCCACTTCATCATTTTTTCAATTGATGTTTTGATTGTTTCAGACTAATATTTAAAAATGACATTCAATTTTTTAATCATTATTAAATATTCTATTTATTATTAAATTTGACAGTTATACATATTGAAAAAGCTGATATTGGACTGATAATGTAAATTATAATAACCAACATATAAATTCAATTTAAAAGTAAAAAATGTGAAAGCATAATTTTTTTTTTGAGAATTCCCATATCACACGTATTATCTTCAATATCACTTTCAACCACAAAATAAATTTCTATATAATATACAATAAAAAAATTCACTATCAAAAGAAAACGACAAGGATATCATAATTGGACTGAACAAGTTATTTGGTTCATTGATGGAAAATTCACTACCAAAATTCACCATGGGAAAATTCATCATCATGACAAATTCACCTCAAGTAAATTTTCCACGATGAATTGCTAGTGGTGAATTTTACTTGTGATGAATTTGTGATGGTGATGAATTTTCTTACGGTGAATTTATTGTATGCCATGTTATTTATGTACTGGAATGTTAACTAAGGTAATAACTTATTTCTAATAAGATTTCAGTTTTGAATAGTTGACCTACCATGCCAATTTACCAACCAAACCGACATTATTTCACTATTCAAAAGTAGATGAATAGTTTCATTACAATGGACCTGAAATTTAGCCTATCATTCACCTTTGCTGGGCACGGTCTTCTCAGAAGTTGGGGTCGGGAGTGAGTGATAAAGAAGCAAAAATTAAAATTAAAGTGTTCAGGTTCAGGATTGAACCCGATCCTTCACCCGCATAGTAGTCAAGAGGGAAAAAGGAAAGTCTCGTCGGATTGTGGATTCAGAACGAATGCAAAAAATTCAAATGTAAAAATATTCATGTTCCAAGTCAAGTTTGAAACTCGAACACGCATACAAAAAGATTTTAGATCCGGACGGGACCATGGAACCATGCGCACAAGTGGTCTTGGTGCAAATTTCATTCCGACATCCACCTCCGCCCATGCTGAGCAATGTCCATCGAAGGCCCAGAGCGATGTCTGCTCCCGATCCCGCTCCTGATTGGACAAAGTCATCAAGGCACAAAGGATAAAAGAATTCTATGAAATGTTGTAGTTGCAATTTCCTTGGTAGAATATGTGTAAAATTAAAATTTTTGCCCGCATGAAAGGTTTTAAACATCGTTGAAATGCCCAGACATGGTGCACAGACATGGCATAGTTTCTTTGATAGAATGCGTTCAAAGCTATGTCATCTCGTGGAAACAATGATTGAAGGATTTGCACAAAATGGATTTTATTTGAGTTAGTCGGCTCTTATTCTCCCTGCATTTAAAAACTCCCGCTCTACTGGCGTTTAAAAAATCCCGCTCTACTGACATTTAAGAACTCTCGCTCTGTGGGTGTTCAAAAACTTTCATCCGTCAGTCTTGTGACTTCCGTTATCTCTCGTGACTTCTGTCACCCCTTCCAATTGCGTTTTGGTGGGCCCTCCCAATGCATGCCATGCATGTCATATGCATGTTTGTATGTGTTTTTGTATGCACATAGGTGAATTTTGTCTAGTAGTTAGCCGGTTCCTATTTGAGCATGGTTAATGATAAAAGAATATTAACACAAATTGTGAAACTATTGCTCGATGTGTTTATTTCTTACCACCCCTCTACCAACTCGTCATCATCAAATAGTATTAGTTCAACGCATAAAAGAAATTGCTCACAATTTAAGTACTACATTTCCACTTCCTATGGACACAACTTATATCAAGTCAATGCATTTAGTTCTCATCACCCTTATATTACCTCATTGATGTTTTAGTGTGTTTAATATTCAAACTGATTAATGATGAATGGTGACAATATCTTGGTTGTTACATTGATTTCACAACACAAAGACCAACTTATTTTTTTGCACAATTTTGCTAAAGGAAAAATTTATATATGTTTGAAGAGTAAAACCCATAAAATTTGTATATTTATCCTTTCTATTTTAAACTTTTCAAATAATTGCAATAGAGTCAAACCTCGAAGATATCATTTGTTCCATTATAACCTAAGTCTAGTGTAAAATTCAAATGGCTAAATAAAACCTAAATCTTTTTATTCCAAACTACTCTTGTCTTAAATGACCAAACTTGTACTCCTTATTATTTTTCTAACTTTTATTTTGAAAGCAATTAGCCAATATAGCATTAGATGAAAATAATTGCAAAATAATTTAAAAAAAAAGAAATTTGTTAAAATTGAAAAGTTACATAAAGTAATTCAAAATAAATTAATGGGGAATATTTATATATTATATCATGTAGTGGTAAGTACTTGTCTTTGTAGTAAATAATTCATAAAATAAATTTAATATTTTTATTATATTAATTGTTAACAATTTAAAGGGGGATTGCAATGTTGGGCGAGGGGATGTGAACCGGTGCGAGCATGGCAGCCCATGACTTGTGAGGTCACAGCTGCATGCCTCTCCTTCTAAGTGCATGTGTTTGTTATTTGTGGATCGGTGGTTTTTGTGTGAAGCTCAATTGGGGGGTGATTTGGTGCATGTGAGGGGTGTCTTTTTATTTTGTTTTTTTCTTTCATGTTTGTTTTCCTATATCGAATACTCAAGGTTAATTTTGGAGCTTTCTCTTTATGATTTGGGTTGCACGGGGGGAGGTGTTTATCCTCTTGTGTTTGGCATTGTTCTTTTTTTTGGCAGATTGAGATTTGTCTCATTGTCACCTAGAGGCGGGTAGTGTTCTTTAACCATGACTAACCACGGTGAGGGTTCATCAAGAACTAGTGGTTTCTATTTGCAAAAGGTGAATGGGTGCTTGGAAAGATCACAGGAACATCCAGTGTTGGTTATACAACTAGAGTCAATGGATGAGGATGTTGAATATTACACCAATCATGTGTCAATTTGCAAGTTCATTGGGATGTGGGTATCACTACCCTTTCTTGACTCTTGGGTTTGAAAGACCTGGAACCCTGAAGGTGATTTTAATATAATGTTGGCGGTCAATAGTTTTTCATGGTGGATTTTTCTATGTTGTTGACATAAATCAAGTGTTTGAAGGGGGGCCCTACTTCTACAATTAGGTGGGCCTCTTCATTAAACCATGGCATGTGGGATTCAACTTTGCTGAGGAACTCCCCTCTAGAGTTTTGGTTTGGGTGTGTTTCCCTCGACAGCCTCTAGAGTGTTGGCGGTGATATACTACAGATGATAGCTCTACTACTTGGTAAGCCTATTGGGCCTTCTCAGCAAACATTGACTAAAAGGGTTCTCTCCTTTTCTCGTGTATGCATTGAGATTGATCTGAATAATATATTTCCAGATTCAATTGATATGAGCATTAGGTCAATTTCTTGGACCCAACAACTGGATTATGAGGTATTACATTTTTGGTGTCATTTATGTCATGAATATGGTCACCTTTAGTAGAAATGTCCTAAAGCTATCTTTGTTGCTAGTTCGACTAATGCTTCTTCTCAATCTGCTTTGATGTTGGACAAAGGGAAGGCTCCTATGCAAGGGGTGATGGCAGATAAGGGTGGTGTTGTACCTACTAAGACTCATAATAGAGGTAAAGGTCAAAAGAGGACTCTTAAGGATAGACAAGAAGAGGAAACTTTTAACAGGTTTGGTGTTCTAGAGGACTTAGTTTAGGAGGAAGGTGTTCCCCTTGACAGGAAAGTTGTTGATGGGCTTATAGTTGAGATGTGCATTGTGAGTCTTTCAAATTCCATCTTCGTCTCGATCTCGACTGAGGGTCAAATGGCTCAGATGAATATGGATCTTCCTCCCTCAACTCCTGGGCTTGGGGGAATGGTATGGGGTTAGAGGTTAATATGGATTTCGCGACCCTTGGTATTGAAATCACTATTGATAAAGGTGTTGGGGAAATTGGTAAATGAAAGTCATCCTCTCCTACCTTGGGCCTGCTGTAGAAGCCCCCTAAAAAGGGGGCTCCTAAGAAGCCTCTAAAAGCAGGAAGGAAGAAGGATCTAGAAAAGGTGAAGCTAATTGGGGAGACAATGGTGGAGTCTATTTCTGTGAGAACTATTGATTCTTACTTCTCCCAACCATAACAATGATTGTTTTATTTTGGAATGTTAGGGGAATGAATGGCATCCCTAGACAAAAGGCTATTCATGAATTGATTCATGATCACTCTCCTAGTGTGGTTTTCCTCCAAGAAACTAAGTTGTTTGTGGAAAGTATGTTGAAGTTAGCTTCTAAGATCTGGGGTAGAGGTTTGTGCCAGTGTGTGGGGGCACAAGGAAACTTCGAGGGTCTTGCTTGTTTGTGGGATCCACATAGAGTTATTCGTATTTGGTGGCTCTCTTGCAAGTACTCTATCTCTCTTGTGGCTTCTAGTTTGGAGTCGGGTGAGAGAATCCACTTCTCTAATATTTATGCTCCTATTGACTTCCTTGGTAAGACACATTTGTGGTCTCATGTTAGATACTTGTGTGCTTTGGAGCCTTTTCTTCCTTGGATTTTGGTAGGTGACTTCAATAATATCTCCTCCCTTGAGGAGAAAAGGGGTGGTACTTCTTGTTTAGACCCTTCCTATGGTCTCCTCAGGGATAATGTGGTTTTTTTGAACTTGGTGGATATTAAACCTTTGAATGGGATGTTTATTTGGAACAATAGGAGGACTAGTGATGCTGCTATTTTAGAAAGGTTAAATAGGTTTCTAATATCTAGATTTTGGGATGGTGACAAATGGAGGACTTTCTCTGAGATTTTAGATTAGCGAGACTCTGATCACTGGTTGATCAAATTCTCTGCTTGTTTGTCTAGATTCTCAAAAAATTCATCTTCCATATTTCAATTCATGCGGCTTCGTGATGCATCGCTCCATGATTGTGTTCCTAGGTGGTGGAGCTCTAGGAAACTGACTTTTGGTGTTGATATGTACTCCTTTGTCAAGAGGTTATAGTATATGAAGTACATGTTAAAATGTTGGAATAAACATCACTTTGGCAATGTCTTCCAGGCTAAAAGGGTTGCTTAGGAGCACTTGGATTCCATTACTCGACAGATCTAGATCCAAGTGCTCTCTGAGGATTTGAGTATGTTGGAAGCTAAGGTGGTGAAGGATGTGGAGGAATGGGAGCTTCGGGAGGAAATATTTTGGAATCAAAAGTCTCACATTGAATGGCTCTAGGAAGGTGATAATAATATGTCTATCTCATAATTCTTTCAAAGATAGAAGGTAAGGCAATGCCATTTCTTCTCTCAAGTCCCCTGAGGGGGGTACTTTGTATTTCTCTACTAAGATTTCTCAAGAGTCTATCTGGTTTTTTCTTCTTTGTTTTTTGATGATTCCCCTCATGTCAGTGTGGATGAGGATATAATTCTAGATTGCATCCCCCCTTTGGTGATTGGTGAAATGAATGACTCTCTTCTCAAACTGATCTCTTTGGCAAAGGTAGAGAATGTTGTGTTTCAGATGAAGAAAGGGAAAGCTCCTAGGCTTGACAAATTTTTGATAGAGTTCTTTCAGGAGTTTTGGGAAGTGGTTAAGCTTGACCTTCTTGAGGTTGTTCAGGAGTCTCAATAGAACAAGCAAATGTTAAGAGCCATGAATGCCACTTTTCTAGCTCTTATCCCTAAGTAGGAGGGTGTTGATTCTTTAGATCTTTTTCATCCAATTGCCCTATGTAATGTGGTGTACAAAATCATTACAAAGTTGATTGTTGAACGTTTGAAGCCATGGTTAAGCAGGTTGATTTCAGAGGAGCAAGGTGGCTTTGTGGCTAGTAGGTAGATCCTTGATGGTATTGTTATTGTTGTAGAGACTCTACACTCCATGGTCTCTTCTAGAGAAAAGGCTATGTTTATTAAGTTGGACATGGCCAAAGCCTATGATTGAGTCAAGTGGGATTTTCTATCTAAGATTTTGAGGGATTTTGGGTTTGGCAATGCTTGGATTGAGTGGGTTATGAGTTGTGTCACTTCATCCTCTTTTTTTGTGCTTACCAATGGGGAGCCTTCTAAGCTATTTGGGGCTTCTAGGGGATCCCTTATCCCTATACTTTTTTATTTTGAAGGCTGAGGGGCTTGGGAGATCTATTAAATATCATGTGGAGCTTGGTCTTATTCAAGGTTGACATTGGGGCAATAATTTGCCATCCCAATCCCATTTTTAGTTTGTGGATGACACGACTCTGATGGGCTTGGCTAGAGTGGATGAAGCGGTCAATTTGAGGAAGGATTTGGACTATTATTTGGAAACTTCGGGATAGAGTATCAATGAGGGAAAGTCCTCCATTTTCTTCTTTAATACTCCCAAGCTTATTCAATAAAGAATTACTAGGATTCTCATATTCCAGATTGGCTCACTACCGTTTGTTTATCTGGGAATCCCTCTTGTCGTGTGCATGCTTCCAAGGTTATTTTGGAAATATGTTATTGATAAATTTCATAAAAAATTTAGTCATTGGACTTGCAGGTGGCTCTCTACTGCTGGAAGAGTAACTCTTCTAAATTTGGTGGTTTAGGCTCTCTCGTTGTATAGGTGCTTTGTTTTATCTGCTCTTGCCAGTTTTGTCAAAGACTTTGAGAGTGTCTATTGTCAGTTTCTCTAGTCTAGTAATCTCCTCACGAGGAAGTAGAGTCTTATTAAGTGGGGGGATGTGTGTAGGTCGAAGTAGGAAAGAGGTCTTGGGCTACACCAAACTTATTTGAATGGGAGATCTTTGGTGGCAAAACTTTATTAGAGATGGTGCACTCAAAAACATCAGACTTGGGCTAAGAACCTTACCTTAAAATATCTTGAGGATGTGGACAGTGTGGATGTACCTAGATACAACCTTTCGGGGAATGGATCTATGATTTGAAGTACCCTCAAAAGGGGTGCCAAGTTGATTAAACAAGGGTTGTTTTGGATTTGCAATCATGGCTCCGATGCTCTCTTTTGGTCTGATTCTTGGGATGGCCATCCTCCTATTTTGTCAACACATCCCCACTTGTAAGATTCATGTAGGAATTTTCTGGAGGCTGAGTGGAGTTGAGTGGAGTTGAGTGGAGGATTTTGAAACCCCCCATGTTATCAAATCGACTACTTTGTACAGGTTGAGGGACCCACAAGAGTGGCCCCCTGGTGGAATGAGGGAGGATTGTTAGGAGCTTGCTTGCATTTTGGATGGTAGGGTTTGCAATTTGCTTGATGTGTTGGCCTAGGGTCATGACTCGAAAGGTAAATTATTTGTTACCTCTGGTTACCAAGTGTTGGATGAGCAATTATTTGGGAGTGCAACAGTCCCTAGTGGAAGTAGATTTAGAATAAATTCTCTTGGACCAAGTGTAATATCTTATCTTGGCTTGTGATCTATAATTGTTGCTTGACCTAGGAGAATCTTTGGAAGCAAGGTTTTCAGGTGCCCTCCATGTCTGTCTTATGTTCTAATAGTGTTGAGAACACCACTATCTCTTTTTTCAGTGCTCCTTCATGAGGGTGCTTTGACACTTCTGGTGGGGGATTGGAATCAACTGTGTAGGCATGCTTCCTCTCTTGGTGAGTTCTAGTTCAAGATAGAGAACTCCCCTGCTAAGAATTCTTTCCTCCACATTGCTTGGACTATTGGGCCTTGCTTTCTTATCTGGCATATATGGCTAGAGCACAACCACAAGATTTTTCTAGACAAGAAGCTTCAAGTGAGATAGGTTTGGATGAGGTTTTGGGGGGTTATTCAAGAGATTTTGGCAACTAAATGTGATCATTCAGTCCTTGTGGATCCTGGTGATATTGGAGTGGTTCGGCATTTGGGGCTCCCTATTTGTGGTAGGGATGGGCCTAGGCTTGGTCTGGGTCAAGGTGCCAGAGGGAAGGTTTTGAGAGATGGTCATAGGTGGCCACCTCCTTCTAGGGTACTGAAGATTAATATTGATGGATCCTCTAAAGATAACCCAAGTCATGTTGGAGTTAGTGGCATTGGTAGATATAGTTCTACAGTGGTTGTGTTCTTCTTCTCAGAGTATATGGGTGTGCACTCTAATAATTTCATGGAGGCATTGGATATTCTCTTAGATTTGAAAAGGGAATGTGCCTTGGGTTGGAGAAGGATAATTTGTGAATCTCTCAGATTGTGATTGATTTGTTTAACAAGCATCATTTAGGGGATGTGAATTAGTAGCTAGCAGTGGTGGTTAGACAAATCATCTCTCTGGATGGAGTCTTGGACTCTATCTCCTTCTGCCATATCCCACATGAGTGGAATATGGTGGTTAATGGTTTGGGTAAATGGGCATCTAAGTGAATGGAAAATTGGATTGTGGAAGATTGGGGCAATCTTTCTAAGATTTTTTTCTCAAGAATTGGAGGATCTAGTTATGGAGTATATTTAAATAATATTTTTAATTAATATAAATAATATTTAAATTTTATTTGAAAATATATTTTAATTATTACTTGTTTTTAAAAAGAAATAATACATAATTATACAAAGTATCATGACTTTCAAGTCACCCCTGTTACCTGGTGCATCCACATCTCATCAAAGAATTTGCATCTTATAGTAAATAGGTCAAGTTCAAAAATTAAAGAATCTAAGCTAATTTGGTGTATATAAATATTTATGTACATTAATTGAGAGTATGAGGACTCAAATTTGAATCTCTACTTTTTTCACAAAATTTTGTTTGTTACCTAGAGATATTTTAGATATATTCATTTAAAATATACTTATACAAATTAGTTTTGAGGTATATTGAATTTGATATTTATAATAGATCAATGTCAATAAGATATTTGTATTGGTCAATATTAAAAAACAAATTTATATTTAAGACTTATTTTATTTTTTATATAAATATTAAATTTTAAAATATATTTAAACTAGTAATATTATAAATGCACAAACGGATAGATTTATTTTATTTAAAAATAATAATTTTAGAGATTTATTTAGTAAAAGATGTTTTGTTTAATTTAATTTTATTGACCTAACAAATTTTTGTTCAAGATTCTCTCTATGTATGTTTAATCATCCTTGAGAGGTGAATTTTTTAGCTAACAAGAGTGACAATAATTCATTTTGAAAATATTTTTAGTTATTAAATTTTCATCTCTACATTAAAAAAGACAAATATTTCTTGAATATAAAAAATGAAGACTTCTAAATTATTGTTAAATGCAATTATTAACAAGTGCCATGTAGTGGCTAGTACTTGCCTTTATAGTATTGTAATTATTGTTTTTTAGATTTAGGAAAAAATTAATGTAAGTTTTATTAATATGAATAAAAATAATGCAAGTTTTGTTAATTATAGTGTTTTAGTATTGTTAATTAGTTTTTTACATGACCTAACCCTAACCTTAACTCTAACCCTAATGCTAATCCTAACCCTAACCCTAACAATAAATTCTAAACCATTATCGTAATCCTAGACCTATCTCTAACCCTAACTATGGTCACGTAACCCTAACCCTAACCATAACAATAAAAAATTGTAGAGTGACATTACAAAAAAAATCCTATGAATTAATATTGGGAATAAGATTTGGAATAAAGATATTAAATGAATAAATTTTTGGAACATTATATCTATTAATCATATTTTAGTGCTTTTTATTAGTAATATTTTATTTTTAATTTATTTTAATTTTTGAATAGTTCTAACCATAATTTTTATCTTTTTCTTGATTCTAATTCTAATCATAATTATAATGCTTTTAGGATTATAATAATTAATAATAATATGAAAAAATTATAATAATTTTAGTTATTTTAATTTAATTTATATTTATATTTATGTATGTTTTGAAGTTAACATCACCAATTTTCACTTTACAAATTTTACTAAACTATTGATTTTTTCCTTTTTCTATTTCTTTTTATCTTTTCATTTTTACTTTATTTTTTCCATTTTTTTTAATCTTTTTTCTTTATTTTCACTATTTTATTATTTAAAATTTTTACTTTCTAGTTTCTTAATTTTTTAATTATAGTTTTCAAATAACTATAATATAATATAATTAATTAATTAAAATTTATTTCTTATCAAATAAACATGTAGATAAATATTTTTTAATTTATAATATTTATTTAAAAAAATTATTTCAATTTGGATTTTATTGTTTCTCAATTAAGAGAACATGATCAATTCATAAATTATTTTTTTATATTCCAATTATTTAAGCATATCGGAATTTTTATTTTTTTTTATTTCAATTATTTAAGTATATCTCAAAATCTTTTGATTTCTTTTGTTGAGAAATATTTTCTTCAATAAAGAGTCAAACCATTTATATCTAGCATGCATATCAACAACTTTAATGTGTTATGTTGTGTCTTTAAATTGCAACTTCAAGCTTTAGGGATGAGGGAAATTTCACAATTTTTTTAGTTGTAAAACTTTGTCAATTAGTAACTAATTTGAATCAGCCAATTTAATTTTAGCAAACATAATGAAAGGATTGAGGGCCCAAATCACTACGAATTTATTATTTTTCGATCTAATGGGTGTTAAATCATTGTCAAGATATTTCTGGAGTATTTGTATCATAATTTGTTTGTTATAATAGACTACATATTTTTGTTGGGAAATTACTTGAAATTTCAAAGGTATTCTTCAACAAACTAACATATTTGTCAATGTCATAAGAATTTCACCCTTTTATGAGGACCAATGCTAGCATTTCCATTATAACTCCATGCTATTATTAGGGCCATAATTGCCTTGAAATCACCACTTATGTGTTGGAGTATGGTCCCAATTACCCAATTGACATCTAAATCTTACAATTAGACAAGATTCATCACAGTTTTCCTATAGCATTTTGACCATTAGAATTGTGAAAAATATGAGCCATAGGATCAAACAACGAATAAAGACACCTTCCATGCAAGTCTGCAAACAATATATGCTATATTCCTCAACAAGAAAAAGCTACAGAAGAACCTCAAGAAACTTCAAGGAAAACAAAAGTCCTCAAAGGTTGAGAGTTCGAAAGATCAAAAGAGAAATCTCCAAAGTGATAATACAATGAGGGTTGAGTGCTATATAGGAGAAACCCTAATAATTTCTCACTTTAGTTAACATAGAAAAGTGTTTAGTTAACTGAATAAAGAACTCCTAAGTTTAGCTTAAGTGTGTGAGAATAAATTAGACTAATAATAAATTAAAGAGTAATTAATTATTAGCGAATGCATGATTACTCTAACACCCCCCCTTAAGATGAACTTAGGGAGTAGCTAAAAATCCTAAAAAAGAATGCATGATGGGTCCTAGCAAACAAGGCCTAGTTAGGTACCCATGTACAAACAAAAGATCTCTCAAAACTAGAGAAAAGGAGAAAACCACAATGGGAAAAAACTCCTCTCCAAAAGAGAGAAAGGTGAATGAAGGACACAAAAGCCTCCAAATCAAGGTGTGAAGGTCTAAGAAGCCTCCAACCAAACAAAGTCCCAAAAAAGAGGAACATATAGAACATAATAGAAGCATGAAGAATTTGTAGACTGTTGTCAAATGATGACTGATATGGTGCTGAAGTGAAGAACCTCCTCTAAAACAAATGATGATTATGATCAAGATAACAAGAATATGCATGAGTGCTTGCAACAACACTACTCAAATAAGATGGAAAACATGTTGAATACCCATAATACTGAGAGGGGGTGAATCAGTATTCCATAAAACCAGTTAAATAAAATCCATCTAAACATTATCATAATTCTGACTAAATTAGCAAGAGAGAACATAAAAAACAAATCAATGCATCCACACACATGAACACCAGGATTTTTATGTGGAAAACCCAAAAAGGGAAAAACCACAGTGAGGGTTAACTCACAATATATTATATCTAGATACAAGATATTACAGGGTTCACTACCAGGACTCACTATCCTTGAAAGTCTCACAACCTGAATACAAAATATGGCTAAGCACCAAGATAAAAAAGTTATGGCTCACTGCCAAGAGTATGAACTATTAGAATACACCTCCTTTGTGTAGGGTTCAATTCCAATGAAGCTCTAAATATGAAGCATTGCCTCTCACAATAGTCACTCAACAATTTTGTTCTGATCCTCAACTTATAAAGCATTTAGGCTCGAATCTTCACATATCCCTTGATTCTCCTTTCACTTCACCACACCTCACCATTTCACATCAGCTCACCAAAGAATCTTATATATATACAATTATATCTCATTCATCAATTAGGTCAGACTAATTAGATGAAAGAAAAACAATCAAAAACACTCTTGTCGGCACCATATATGATTTAAAACATTTTTATCCATGTAGTGCATCACATCAAGTCAGCATAGATCTATAGAACACATCCACAAATTATATCTAGTCTTCTTAATGTGTGTCATATGTTAGGTCGGCCAAGACTAGGACATAACCACAAAAACTCCAAACCAACATACAGTCCTCAAAGAAAACACCTTATGAATCTGATAGTACATCAATTTCTCATCATACTACCATCATAAAGACTACCATTAGAGCCACAATATTAGAATTTTCTTCTTAATAAAATGCAGAGTCTCCCACACAGATACGTAGAGTAGAGAAACACTTGTAGAGTACAAAGCTAAACTTTGTCAATGGTAACTTTCTGCTCACAACACAAAACTTCTCAAGATCCAGGATATAGCTGTCTAAATGAGACATGATACCATAGTTAAAAGCTTGGAGTCATATCTTTTGTTGCGGTGAATTCTGGACTCAAAAACCAACTCACTGGTTCATAAAAAAAACACTTCCAGTAAAATCAACTTCCAATAAACTAAGTAATCTTCTCATACATTTGTCACCATGTTGACATCAATGACAACATAGGAACAACCAACATAATCCACATACACTTCATGCTCATGTTGCAAGGCTCCATATTTCCAACAATCTCCCCTTTGGCATTGATGGCAACATGCATGACAAAAACATTTTTCGATATAAGGAAATTGAATACTCCCCCTTTCAAAACTATTCTTCTTAGAAATTTTTTTCGTCTATCTATCTCTATCTCTCCCTCTTTGACATCAATGGAAAAGGATGGGATACGGTATATATGTATACATCAAGAATTGACCAAAAATATATGAACACAAAGAGAATTGTATTAACCTGAAGATGAGGAACCTTTGAGATCCTTTGAGATATCCTTCCATGAAGCTTTACCTTCTTCCCATGCATATTTCGCACTTACAAGAGTCTTGTAAAATAGTTCAAGCTTAGTCAAAGACTTTATACCATTTGCCAAAGTATTGGGACAAAGTGTAATACCCCTCCGTTTTGTCCTTTTGATCGAACATTGTTTTGTTTTGTTATGCTTTATTTTCTATTAGTACCTTGACTATGGTGCCCGGTTACTATTTGATTGCTATCTGTAAAGCGATGTGAATGTTATCTCTTGAGGTGATGGTATTTTATTATGGTGTTATCATTATGGTATGTTTTTAATTAGCATAAGTGGATATTCAAATTTATGATGTATTATGCTTTGGATTAAATTATTATGTTAGATTTGTCAGTTAGTAATATTGTATTGGTGAAGGGGACAGCATCGCATCACTTGCTTGCGAGTGCCCTGTGATTTTGTGATTTCCCCTTCACGGTGTGCCTTATTTATGACATATTTATGCATGTGGATATACTCTTTGTTCGCAGGTTGACAAGTACAGGACATCGACTCCACCTAGTTTCATAGGTTTGAGCATGTCCATTGCCCAACGACATTCGATTGGGAGATAGTAGCTAGGTTTTCTGTGCCAAGTCGTCACCCTAGTCATAGTGTGTCATCAGGTTTTAGTCAGGTTAAGTTGCTTTAATGTTGTTCTTTTGGCCTTGATTTCAGTTAAAATTGCAAGTTAGAAAAAAGGTTAAAATATATGCTTTGGTAGTTAAATTATTGATTAACTTCATTTGGTTTATGTTGTAATGTGATTTATTTACTAATTAATTTAATTTATTAATAAATAATTTAATCTTGGATTAGATTTAGTTTATTGATAATTAAATTAATTGATTTGAAATAAATTAAGTTTTTCCATTTTGGAGTTAATAGATTTTTGTGTGAAATTGAGAATATTGAAAGGATGAAAATTAACAAAATAAAGGAAAATGAATTGAATTGCATTTTTAGAAAGTTTGAATCAAAAATTTGGAAGAAGAAGATATTTGTTATCCTGTTTTGAGAAATTGATGAGGGTTGTTGCATGATATTTGTTTTGAAATTTTCTTTATTATTGGAAAATGCTTCACAAGTTTTTTTCTGAAGAAGTATGAAAATTTGAGAATAGAGGAGAGGAAGAAATTTTTGCATTTTGTGGGTTTTGGATTGAAGCTGTGGAAATTGTTGAGTTGAAGTTGGAATCAAGACAGGGACCTGTGCACCATCTGGATCTCCTCACAAACTCAAAAAAACCAGGTTCATGTCTTTAAAATTAGTTGTTTTTGAAATTTTAATTGTATATGTTGTTGAAAATCATGTTGAAAAGCATTTAAATCTTTTGTATGATTGAAAAATAAACCCAATTTGATTCTTGTTTTCAAAGATTTGAAAGAAAACCCCTATTTTTATCTAAATTCCTTGAAAAAGTAATGGTGTTCTTGACTGAAATTAGTGATTTCATGAATGGTTTTCCCAATTTATTCTAAAAATCCCTTTTGAAAATATATAATATATACATATGCATATATATATATATACTGTTATATATATATATATATTTATATTATATATTTATTATATTAGGGTTTGTTGTCAAAAAATTGTATTAAAAATTTGACCCCAGGCCGAATCGTGGATTTAAAACCGCGGGGTTTCTTAGTTATAAAATAAAAACAAATAAATTAAAAATGCAGTGAAGGGAGGGTCGCTGGGGGCTCACCCCCACTGCGCCCTCCATGGGAGGCGAGTGGGGGGAGCCGCGCCCAGCGTGCCCCCCATCCACCTACCGCCGCAACATACAGTGGGATGGCTGTGTTGAAACACAGTTGTGCCCATTAATGGGTGCGATTGTGTTTCAACACAGTTGGCCCTTATGTGGGGGTTCGACTATGGTCAACACAGCCGCCCCACCTCAAAAATCGCATGGCCCCACCCCAAAATGTAAGGCGCGTGGCCTGAGGAAGTATGCCCTTGGGTTTTTTTTAATTTCGTCCTTTTTTTTAATATTAAAATATATTTAATATTTTAATATTATGATTTTATAATATTAGAATATATTTAATATTTTAATGTTATATTTTTATAATATTAAAATATTAATATATATATATATAATATATATATATATATATAATATATATATAAAGTATATATACATAAGTATATAAATATATATCTCATAAGGATATATATATATATATATATATATATTATGTATAAATATTAATATTTACTATATATTTGTATTATAAATTTTGATATAGATGTATATATATTTTTAAATATGCATACATATATATATTAAAGTAATGATTATATGATGGCAATATTTAAAGGTAATCGTGAAATTTTAAATTAAAGTAAAATAGTCAAAATTAGATGAGTTGGTTATTTTTTAAAATTATTTATGTTGAGAAGAGAAATCATTTATTTATCATAAAAATGTTGATTTTCAAATGGCATGATTTAGATGTATTTGAGGATTTTTAGATTAATGCATAATAGTCGAATCGATGAATTTATTTTAGAATATTATATTTGAAAAGATAAATATTGAATTAGAAGAGATGTGTTTAATAGTGAGATTAAATGATTTTAAAGATGATGTATTTTGCAAAGGGCCAATAGTACTCTTTTAAATGATAGGTCTTGAATGTAGAAATAAATGGTTATTTTATCATTTAAATGCAAGTAGGCAAATTAAATAATTAGTGTTAATTTCTCCCTTATCTAAAAGGACGTATTTAATTCAGTTTATTTAATGCGATAAATTGTTGAATGTTAATGAGGAAATGGATTTAGTGAATCCAAAGTAGAGTTTAATTCTCGTCTTCTTGCTCGTGTTGATTGTGAATTGTTTCTGTTATCGTTTGGGGGAAATTGAGTTATAGAGATTAATAAGTCTTCCAGATGGGGTTTTTAAATATGTGGGTTGACATGTCATGTTGTCAACCTGTTTTGAATCCCTTGGGTAGTGTATGGTGTCTAGTTAGTGTATTACCCGGTTTCCATGAATGGGGATGTTTTGTGTCTCCTTGGATTAGGAGTGGATTATGTGAGTTGTGCCTCCTTGTAAGGAGTGACTTTGTTATCTTTGATTACCTCCAGTATTGGAGAGGGTTTTGACTTATGTCACCTCCTGAGAAAGGAGTGGTCGTGATATCTTGTTTGTTTGCACTTTCTTACCCTTAGTGATTGGATGGTGTGTATGTTGTCAAGTAGAAGAGTGGCTTCTATAGGGGCCAGAGCCCGTAAGAGGTAAGATTGGGTAACCTTCAGAAGTAGTTTAAACAAGTGATAACTAAAGCAATGTACTTAGAGGTTAGGTGGTACTTCACACTAAAAATTAGTTCTATCCTCACTCATAGTCACAAGTGCTCGTTTAGACTTGGGGTGAGTGGGAAGGCCGGGAATGGCAAGGTTATCTATATGGTCTTTATGATAGGTATTTGATCCCGCATTAGTAAGCATGAGGGTGAGGGATTAGTTGAGGCCACCAAGATAACCCATTATGGGGGTCGGAGCCTATGAAGATCCACAGTGGGTAACTCATGACGAGCTGTGTGATGACACTCTGCCTAGGACAACAGTCGATTTTCAATTTTATGGGTATGGTTTCCTTAACATACCTGATGTGACCACATTTGATATTTGATTATGTGTGTATGGTTTTGTTAACATACTTGATCTACTTAATATCTGGAAGCAATGTGACCATGTTAGAGTGGTACTAGAGTTGTACTTGTGTTGTACTTATGTGGTACATGTGATTGGATGGGTTAGTGTGGTTCAGCTATGTGTTAGCCTGTGTCTAGAGGTAGATGGTCTTGGCTAGGATTCCTTGTTACTATCTCCTAGCACGGGGGGTGGGCCTTCGGGTTCCACTTGGTTGGGTGGCATGCACCTTACTAAGTTGGGCTTTCTTCTTGTTTGTGTGGATGAGATTTCTAGTTGGAGATCTTGTGGGATCCAGTTCCTTTCATGCTTTATTCATTTCGGTTAATCTTGTAATTTGTTACCCCTCATTTGTTATTGAGGTGGAAAGTTGTATTTGTAATTATGCTTATTGGACTTGCCTCATTCGGGGAATGAGAGATGTAATTGTATTATTTAATTATGGATAAATTGAATTGAAAGTTATCTCTTATGCTTTGATGTGATTTATCTTATTTGGAATGTATGTGTTTAATTTCTTAAGTAATGATATGACTTGGTTTAGATTCATGTTTTTTGCTGAGGTTCTAAATAACCTTTGTCTCGTAACCTTAGAGGTTGTTGGCATTAGATAGTGAACTTGCATGTTATTGTACTTTAAAAAAAAAAATTAGTCCATTTAAGTAGTTAATTGCAACTTCCTCTAGGGTTGCGTGGCAGGGCGTCACACAAAGATTAATCTCTAATAGATTACCAATATTGTCAAGAGCACTAGATACGAGACTATGCCTAAGTTTTATTATATCTCTGAATGCCACAAACTTCCTAATCACTTTTTTCCTTTGATCTTGCAGGGAAAATAATTTGTCCTGAAGTTGCACAATGTAGGACCACCTCTGATTATTTCTATCATTTTCCAATCTGTACATATCTTATCGAGTGCTCATCTGAGTTTCACTCTTCCTTATCTCATCTCTTACATTGAGTGTACGACCAGACCAATTCACGCAGAAAGAAAGCAGTTCCTGAGCCTCTTCCTCACAAACCTATACACTCTCCAATTCCTTTACCACTCTTTGATGTGCATCTGCACATTTTTCCTTGATATCTTCTAAATTTTCTTCTGCAGACCCAATCCTAACATGCACTTCTAGTCTGGAGATGTAGACTTTCAAAGAATTGATCATGTTTATGAGATTTTCCATAGCTGATATGGATGAATTAAAGTTAGCACCAAGAATAACCTTTTGTAATTCTTTTAAAGCTCCTTGAATGATTATTCTTTCATGCTCATGTTGAGCTCTTTCTGATTCACTTCCTTCTGCAATTTCTTGTTTGACAACACTTGTCCTCTTCTTCCCTATTGTGATTGCACTATCGAAGGATTCTTCTTCATTGGGGTTCTTAGGGCTCTCCAAAAGAATTCTTGCATAATGATCAATCTCAGCCTTAGAAAATTCATAACCTAACTCAGATATCCATACCAATCTGGGTTCAACTGCTTCCATATAACAAAAATCTGTAGAAACTAGGAAATTTATACTTTCGGAGTACCTTTCAGTTATACTTCCTGGAATCATTGGTCTTTTACTCATCCTCATTTGAAATCTTCCAAATAATGTAGCAAGAGCAATCTCTTGAGCATTTGAGTCACCAAGATTTATCATGAAATTCTTGATCTAATGGGCAATAGGTTTTGCATTTTTCCATTCTATCCTTCCTATTATCGATAACTCTTTTAAGAAGTAAAAGAGTAAGTAGACAATCAAATTCCCATTCTAGAATGTATTTTTCTTGCTTTTCTTGATTTCCTTCAAATTCTTCAAAATATGTATTTGAAGTAGCTCACATAGATCATAATCCATACCTCTTTTAACCATATAAATAGCAATGTGAACGGTCACAGTAGAAATTGTGAGGTCATTGCTAGGTAAGCAAACTGTGTGACCAATAACCATCGTAGCATACCTAATGACCGAATCTTTAATTGTTCTCAAAACAAGTTCTTTTCCATTGATAGTCACACCAGTCATCATAATTATCTCTTGTTCATCCAAAGATTTTTGTTTGGGAACTGGTCTGGAGGAACACAAACCAGTTATATCTCTGATAACTTCTCTGGTAATCAGATGTGCTTCATCAATCCACAATGATTCATCATGAATCCTTCTCAAAACTATTTGAACATACTTCCTGTCGAATTCAAACGAAGGGGCTTTGCGCCATACATCCAACTTCTTCTCAACTAATATTTTATAAGCATCATGATTAACTTCCAATTCATTCTTCCATAGGATACTTAACTGAACCGATGACATTTCCTCAATTCACAATAGATGTATGCATAGATATCTTCAGAGGGAAATAATCTAGGAGGAATACAAGAGAATGAACCAACTGGTTCTTCTGACAGATTTTTCAAATGCTTCCTTGATTTGACTTGCAATCTATCTGAAATATTCATGACCTTCGACTTCTCCATTACATAAAAGATGAAAGATTGTGGAAGCAGAATACCTCTGTAAATGCCAACGATGAATAGAATAGATGACTAGCTTCCGGGTCACACTTTGAATCCACTTTGAACTTCCTTCAAACCCTAAAACTTTGAATTGCTTTGATTTCACCAAAATTCCTTTGCACACATCTTCAAAAATACATATTCCTTTTGAATACGATTTCCTTGATACATCTGAATTTATTTCTTTCATTCTGAATACTTTTGCAATAAATGCTTCAAATTGTAGGTAGATCACTTTGAAATTTGTGTGCACTTCCATCCTTTCAAAATCTATAAACTTCATTCTTCACACATGTGACTGAAAAATCCCTTCTAAATTTGTTACCACATTAAATATATACTTCTGTCATGATGTGACAAAAAGTATCGATGAGGGGGTTTATTAGATTTTCTGATAATTGCTCCCTCTTAGTCATTGCTTGAATCAAAACTTGATGGGTGTATCTACACCAGAAGATGACAGAGATAAAACTAATGATTTTGATTCAACTTGCTTGAATTATCCTTCCTTTCTCCAGATTCTTTTCATCTCTTTTCTTACTTCTTCCAGATCAATGATCAGTTCATGTTTCTTTTTCGGATAGTTATTTTTCCTTCTTCTACAATTATTAGCAAAACATTCTGGATTGTTGCAATCACAACAAACAACATTCTTCCTTCCATATTTTCCTTTATTCAATCTATATCCGCACTAATTAGCCTTGTGTCCAAACTTCTTGCACTTAAAACATTTGCTAGAGAATAATAGGGTGCCATTTATTCTATTTTTACAATCCTTTGCCTTATGACCAAATTTATTGTAGGAATGACAGATACCTTTAAAAGAAAAGTACCTTTGAGAATTAGGTTGTCTGATGAGATTTCTTTTGGTATTGCTTCTTAAGTTCTTGATTTTTCCATCTTTTTCCTTGCACTAAGTCTTCTTGTTAGGAGGTTACTTTGTTTTCAAACCTTGACCTTCTTCAAATCCTAAACCACTTTTGTCCATTACCAATCTTTGAGAAATAATCAATTCATCAAGCATTGTAAAGCTTGCCTTAAATTTATCCTCAAATCTTTTTTCCTTTTCCAGATCTGATCTCAAAATTTATGTTTCTTGCTTAATCTTGAAACTTTCATCCATCTTCTCTTGAATTACATCTTGCTGATAGGCTTCAATTATTTTTATTTCTTCCAATTATTGTAGTATTCTAGTGATCTCATTATGTTCTCTTCTCAATTGATCACATGCCTCTTCATATCTACTCCTCAGATCCTCGATGCAATCATTCACTTCCTTCAACTTCTCCTTCAGATCTTCAATTTCTTCTAAATATCCAGCATAGATCACTTTCAGAGGAAAAAAAATTCTTATATTCAAATTTCAAGACCTTCCTCAAGTTGTTAGGCTCCTTCAAAGGAACCAAGATCTGATACCAATTGTTGAATATATAGAATACTGAGAGGGGGGGTGAATTAGTATTCCATAAAAATAGTTCAATAAAACTCATCTAAACATTATCACAATTCTGACTAAATCAGCAAGAGAGAACATAAAAAACAAATCAATGCATCCACACACATGAACACCGAGATTTTTACGTGGAAAACCAAAAAAGAGAAAAACCACAGTGAGGGTTAACTCACAATATATTATATTCAGATGCAAGGTATTACAAGGCTCACTGTCAAGACTCGCTGTCTTTGAAAGGCTCACAACCTGAATACAAAATATGGCTAACCGCCAAGATACAAAAGTTATGGCTCACTGCCAAGAGTATGAACTAATAGAATACACCTCCTATGTGCAGGGTTCAATTCCAATGAAGCTTTGAATATGAAGCATTGCCTCTCATAAAAATCACTCAACAATTATGTTATGATCCTCAACTGATAAAGAATTTAGGCTCAGATCTTCACATATCCCTTGATTCTCCTTTCACTTCACTGCACCTCACCACTTCACATCAACTCACCAAAGAATCTTATATATATACAAGTATATCTCATCCATCAATTAGGTTGACCTAATTAGATGAAAGCAAAACAATCAAAAACACTCTTTTCGGCACCATATATGATTTAAAATATTTCTATCCATGTAGTGCATCACATCAAGTCGACATAGATCTATATAACACATCCACAAATTATATCTAGTCTTCTTAATGTGTGCCATATGTTAGGTCAGCCAAGACTAGGACATAACCACAAAAACTCCAAACCAACATACAGTCCTCAAAGAAAACACCTTTTGAATATGATATTACATCAATTTCTCATCATACTACCATCATAGAGACTACCATTAGAGTTGTGCAACATTAGAATGTTATTCTTAAGAAAATGCAGAGTCTCCCACATAGATATGCAGAGAAGAGAGACACTTGTAGAGTATAGAGGTAAAATCTATGAATGATAAATTTCTACTCACAACACAAAACTTCTCAAGTTCCAAGATATAACTATTTGAATGAGACATGATACCACGGTTAAAAGCTTAGAGTCATATATTTTGTTGCGGTGAATTTCAGACTCAAGAACCAACTCACTAGTTCATTAAAAAGAACACTTACAGTAAAAACAAATTCTGGTAAACTAAGTAAGCTTCCCATAAATTTGTCACCATGTTGACATCAATGACAATGCAAGAACAACCAACACACTCCACATACACTTCATGCTCATGTTGCAAGGCTCCATATTTCTAACAAAACAAAGGCAAAATATCTAGAAATTGAGTATACAAATGTCAAGATCAAGAAGATAGTAATCTGCATGAGTGCCCCCAATGACACTACTCGAATCAGATGGAAAACAAGGGAAAACATCTGGAGGTTGAAGATACAGGTGGTACATGAATCTACATGAGTGACCCCAACAACACTACTCAACATGCAAGATGCAAGTTAAAAATACAGGTACCAATAAGTCTAAAGAACATTGATCACGAGAGAGACAATAATTTTCATGAGTGTCCCCAATGTCACTACTCAAATCAAATGGCAAACAAAGGCAAACATCTGGAATTCAAAGATACAAACAACACATGAATCTATATGAGTGACCAAAACTAACACTACTCAAAATGCATGAAAATTGCAAGTCAAAAATACAGGTACCAGTAGTCTCTAATCAAAATAAAATGGAAGGTCGCCTCTAGAAATAGGAATCAAAGAATATCTATATGGTAAGTTAACTCACTAAAATGCGTGTAACCAACCGTTGATGTATGCCACATCTAAAAGTACATAAGAACAAGAACTAGATACATAGATCACTTAAATTGTGAAACAAAAGAAGCATTATCACCAATAGTAGAAACCCCTCCCCCATAATGTTGAAAAAGGGAGAGCCAAGATAGGTACACTGAAACTGCACATGAAACCAAGAAGTGCATGTACGAGAAACAACCTACAAATAAAAGGGTGTGCAAACTAAGGCACACACACATGAGATAAGAATCATTGAGATTCATTGTTTTCGTGGAAGGGAAACTCACTTGACAAAGGTGTGATGGAAAACCCAAGACAAACATCAACCCCCATGGCACTTTATATCATAGTGTGAATACAAAAGGTACAACTGGATGTGCAAAATTTTGAAAAAATATACACCAAAATGACACTTTATCTCAGCGCGTCTACAAAAGAGAATGTGCATGAAAAATATTTCTATAATGCCCAAATAGGAAAGAATACTATAAATGCATATAAAACAACCTAAAATGAGTCATCCCACGTAAACGAAAAGTTTTCAAGAGCTAAAACATCCAAGTAATTCACCAGAGTGCGAAAACACAAAAACTTGAATAAAATGTACTTGGAGAGAAATCTAGAAAAAGTGCATGAATATTATGAATATCTTTGAAATACCATCTCAATGCCTTTGGAATCACGAAAAATAGAGAAATAGGTCAAATTTTAAGAGCTCAAAACTAAAAACAACACCTCTAACTTCAAAAAGTTATAGAATGAATTGGTAGAAATACCAAGTGATGAGATCCACACCACTAGAAATTCAGCGGAACCATCTTTCTAATGATATCTTGTTTGCTAAAATCTGACATCGTA
The DNA here is from genome assembly GCA_007115665.2 of Sequoiadendron giganteum. NCBI lineage: Eukaryota > Viridiplantae > Streptophyta > Pinopsida > Cupressales > Cupressaceae > Sequoiadendron > Sequoiadendron giganteum. The sequence continues at coordinate 231,400,369 of CM021109.1, read as the reverse complement.
TGCCCAAGTTATGGCCAAAAGAAAAAAAGACCTCCTTTAGGGCATAAGGAGGTCTTGAAGGGGCCTAGCACAGGCATCCGTATAGCTGACATCATGCTGATGTTAGCATCTATACGGACAACGTCATGTTGATGTCAACAAGAATCTTTGCAGAATATTCCCTATCTCCATCAGGAAAAAATATGACCTCGAGAAAAAAACCGATTGACGGAATATGCAAGAACTGGAGGGAATATTTGCTAGGAGAATAGTGGATGGCATAGAGATTTTTAAAAAAAAATTGTCAGTATAAATTTGTAATCGATAGGTAGAATCGAAAAACTCGTCGATGGGTTGGGACCCACATAGTACAGGTCCTGCAGGGTCCATGTACCCTAGGAGTACCCACTAAATCCACTAGTGCTATAAAATACAAGCTTGCAATATTTTTTGAAAAAACCTTCCCTTCTTGTATAAAGCTTTTTGCTTTTAATTTTTTTGAAATTTCTTAAATAAAGAAATTTAAAAATCACCGACCCTCTATTTTTTAAATTTGATTTGTGTGCACATGAATCCACCACATTTTTCCTCAAGCATTTTATATTTTGGTGGGTTTTTGTTAAATTTGAGTTCTTGTTAATATAATTAAACTTTGATTTATTCCTTTACATGTTTTATTCTACTATCAATTTGAATTAACTCAATTCTTGAATCTTTATGCCTTTTAAAGAATTCTATTTTAGACTCCTTTCCTTTGTGTTTTCTATGCCTAGTTCCTACTTCTTACCAAATTTTATTTTTTTATGTGAGCCATATAAAACTACTAGAATTAGTAAGTTAGTGAGAGGCAAGTGATATCATTTCTTTATTTTTCGATAAATATAATATTCCTTCTATTTATTTGTCTATTTGGTTTTGAAGACAGGGGAAAATGAAAGCTACAAACATAAATATTCAAATACAATAAATGGACCCTTATACCTAATTTTAGTTGCTCCTCTGATTGAGTTGAAGTAGAATGCACTCAACGCTCCACTTGATGTTCTCATTATGATGTATCAATGGTGGAATGTGGTTGCTTAGTGAACCAATAACATGAATTTAGGATTAGGATGAGAGATCAAATGGATATCACAAGGATAAGATATGAAAAGATGATAGGAAAAAAGGACATGTAGCTAGCATGTTGATAGATAATATGAAAATAAAATGGGAGGCCTCCAATTTATAGATTTTACATGAGGAAAATCAAAGTCCAAGATGCAAAGTTAATGGAGGGCTAGTATTTGAGGAAGATGGAAGCATGGATTGAAGTTGAAGTCATGTGACAAGTGTCACAAGAGGGAGACAAGTGTCATATATGGTCTAAGAGATATATGTTCACACATGTGTGAGAAAAGGAGCACGGGGATAAGTGTAAGATGAAATAGTGGCTACATAAGTGAGGAGCATGCTCACACATGTGTGAGAAGGGTAATGGGCTTAAGCCAAAATTTAGATGAGGTTGAGGATTATGAGGATTTCAAGCATACAATATTGCATGCTCACATATGTGTGAATAAAGAGTGGGGTAAGTAGGCATGCTCACACATGTGGGAGGATGAGGACACATAACAAATAATGATGAATTTAGTTTTTAATCCAAAAGATGGATTTAATACCTAGGATTAAAAGAACAATGATCAATGATGATGTGGATTTAAATATTAGAGGAAATGGTTATAGACACCTAAAAAGGGCCAATACATTTTCATATTTCATCTTATCATTGCCTCATCAATTCTTTAATCTTTTTTATCATATCCATATTAATTACATATTTTTTGTTATTTAATTAATTTATCATTTATCATTTTCCCTCCAAAATTAATTAAAATCAAATTAAAATCATCTTTGGTCCTCTATAATTAATAAAATTAAGAGTATAGTGAGGAATTAAGAAAATTGATTTCAATCCATTTCAAATATGCAAATATTTTCAATTTATTTTGACATTTCTAATAGGTATGATCTACAATCTAACCCCAGATAAAAAATATTAGCATTTTCTAGGCCTTGTGGTTATTGATTTTTGTGTGCAAAGATTCAATCTTTTGGAATTCAAAGGGTTGCAAAGGTTGGTTTGGACCTCTTCACTTGGATCAAATTATCTTCTCAAATTTAGTGTTGAACTTTGGGTACCTTCATTCTAATCACTGTTTTCATTTTTAAATTGCAAAGTAATCATTGTTCTTTATCATTTTTGGTATCATTGCTTTAGACAATCTTGTTTTGCGTGTCTTTTCACATTGGAAATTGGGTTAACATTAATCTTTCACATTTGAATTTGGATCTAAAATAAACCATTGTCTTTTAGTCCCCAATATCTACTTATATATGCTCTCCTCTTGCATCTTAAGGTGAACTTGAGGATCAGAAATAAGTAATCTTGTTTTTCTTTTCTTTTTAGGGGGTCTTGCCTATGGTTTTCATTGCCCTAGGGAATGACCTCAACTCCCATGTTTTGATGAAGTATAAAGAGCAAAGGATGAATCGAAAGACACACCTCTTGTAAGCAAAATATTATCAATATGGGATAAGCATTTAAGAACTTTATAACTTAAAGAAGTTAAGGTGGATAGTAGGTTACCCTCTCCTCCCAAATATTTGGCATTATTCCCTTTCATCTACAAATTATGCCTCACATACCCTTGTGGTATATAGAGAATACCTCTAGTTGATTTTGTAAAGACCAATTGAAATTTTTTCCCACCTTTTCTTGTGGTGTCTTTGTGCCTACAAGGATTGATAAACCCACTTGAGTAGGCATGTCCATGTATCTTACGTGTTTGAATGTTTAAAAGCACCTTCCCCACTTGAAATCAAAAGGGGACATTGAAATACAAATTGAGTCATAGGAATTTGTCTCTTGCATTATGTTACCTTGGTTTCTCTCATTCCCCTAAAACCACATCCACTCCAAATAAATTTTCACTTCGGTTTCAAGTATTTTTTATCTAATCTTTTCAAACCTATGTTGGATCCCACCTAAGTTGTCATAACCATATTTTTGCCCAAATTTTTGAAGTTATGCCTAAAATCCATCATTGTGTCGATATTCTATGATTTTTTAGAAAATATGTCAAAACTCGACATAGTTCTCACAACCTTGGCAAACATTGACAAAGGAAGATGAAGTTGAATTGGAAGAAAAATTAGCACTACTTGAGAGCTTCTAAAAGGTTTTGAAACCTTTTTCAGTTCTCGACAAGGTTTTGATAACTCACTCTATTTCTGACATCAAGAAAACTTCTTTCAAAGAAATATTATTTTATTGGTTTCGAGGCTCCTTTCAAGATTTTTGAAGATTATATCTCAAAGAAAAATAGATTAGGTGGAAGGTTAAAAGGTTTTATGAACCTTGTTGAGAGTTGACGTTGGTTCTACATGTTGCTCTTAAAACACCATCTTATGTTCAAAGATTTTTACTTAGCTAAAGAAAATGATACAAAAAATGGAAATGATGCATTACATAGAGAACATAAAGCAAAAATAGAAATGATCAAAATTCACCACATTGCTCGAAGCAAATAAAACATAGAAACTGATGTATATTATATTATATTAAGAAGACGGGATGCTAGCACAAGTTTTTCATGCATAGAGAGTGAATATAAGGGTGCAAATTCCTTCCACAACTTCTTGAATTCTCTCTAACTATGTAGGGGAAAACAAGTTTTCATTAAACTCAACATAATAAGCAAAGGTCTCCATCACATTCCTCTTGAGCCCAACATTCAAGAGAGTAAAAGCTTGTTTGAATTCTTTATTTCAAAGAGCAATGGTAATGGAGATAGTGTTCCCTACTAGGACTTCTCATGAGTATTCACTAATTCATCCCAAGGTGGCTTCCATGTTGGCTATGTAGATTGGCCTCACTAGTCTCTCAATAGCTTTGGCACCCCATGCAAATTTTCTAGAAGTCTAGATGATGTTATATATAAATTGCTCTAGGAGTGAAAAGTTATGGATGTGAACTTGTGCTAGGAAATTATCTCCTATGATTCTCCTTATTACTCCCTCTTCCACATCATTCCTTATGAGGAAGAAAAATCCCTCAACTGGTCAACCACCACCAGCCTCAAAGAGTTGCATTCTACACCTTCGATAACAAGGAAATCACCTTTTGAAGTTGCATCACTTGAAGTGCTCGATATTTTGAGAATAAGGCCAAGATGTGAAGAATGGAGCATAATTCCTTCAAATTTATAAAGAAAGGAAATGGTTCATACACATGAGACAAACCATGGGAAGATCTCCTTAGTAGCAACTAATGAGCAAGGATGTTGCCAAATGCCTTGAATTAAATAAGCACATCGATGATGTGATGAGATTGCTAGATTTTTGGTTGGATAAACTTCAATGTTAGTGTGAAATATTTTAATTAAATTTTCCTGCACACATATGATCACAAGTGAATATGTAATTAAATGTAAGGGTTAGAAGTTGCGATTTTTTCACATGTACGAAGAGCCACAAGGCTTGCATACATGTAGAAGTGATATATTTTCCCACTATACTCAGCTTGGTGTGAATCATGTAATGATGGCATTTTAAAAGAATCATAAATTCTCAAGAGCTTACTAGAAAATGTTTTTGATGATAGTTACAAACCACTCATTTCAAAGGTGATTGTTACGATAATCAAAACAGTTTTCAAGAAAGGAGACCTATAAATATACAACTAAAAGACACTAGGAGGGTCCAATTTTTTTATCCACATTACAGTTTGATGTAAGAGTGAGACTCGATCAAAGAAGGATCATTTCTATAATTTTCTTATTTTTGGAGAAGTTCATGGTCTTTGTGCATATGAAATTTGAGTGTGAGGCTTAGTGTTTTTGAATGAGTCTTTGAGCTTTGATAAATACTAGAATATTACTTCTCTTTGTGGATGTTGTATTCTCTTTCATTACATTCATTTTCCTTAGGAATAAGTGATGTTAAAGTTTATGCAATCTATTCATCTATTGTTGATATTTCAATATTTGAGTTGTAGTGTTGGTGACATTTATCTTTCATGTTTTAGATGATGTTTTGAAAGTATTCCAATCACATTTGCATCATGGATATGAGAAAATGTTATTTTTCCTTCACTACTTTCTAGTTAAAAGTATACTCGCCTTTTTAAATTCAAAAATATAAAAAATTATATAGGGAGTTGCATCTTAATCAAAATTTAGAGGAAGATCACCAATGGAATGGTGATCACTCCAACTGTTTGTTCCTTATTTCTCTTTATTTTGGGAAAAAAGGAGTCATTTTAAGTTAACTGTTAAAAAGACAAATTTGTCAACCAACAGATTTTTGGTGACTCCATTGGGGAATAAAAGTAGAATTTGAAATAATTACCTTATTATGCAAAGATATGGTGCTACTGTATGATAATGTTTTCCCTATGTTTCAAATAGATCTTGATTGGATGAATGAAAAATAAGAAGACATCATTTCCCAATTAAATACTTTAGCCTGGAGACATAAGAGGAATTCTACAGAATACATGAGAGTAAGCTTTGTTTTGGAAGAAGAAGAATTGGCCCAAAAACCAGTAGTGGTTTTTGAACAAGAGGTAGAGAGATTCCCTAGAGTGATAATCACAAGAAATCTACAAAGAAAACAAAACCCTATAAAAAATCAAGGCCAAAGACAGAATCCAAATCAGCCACAGGATCAAAATACGCAACCAAGAAATTAACCTATGAAAGGATTTGTAACTCCTTGGTTTCAAAAATGTGTCAAAAGAGAAAGTGGTAAAAATTATTGTTGGATTTTGTTGGATATTTTTGATATGTGGTTGTCATTGATGTCAACACTTCTGGCATTAATGTCTTTAAGGCTGTATGTCGAGGATATTGAGAAAATTGTAATAAAATAAGTTGCAGGTTGTCAGTGATGCAATGAAGTTCAGTATGATGGATAGCTCAGTATATTGAGGATAAGGAGTTGTGGATTAAAGGATTTGTTGACAAGTATATCTAGTTTATCCACATGAAGTTTCAGAGGTTCGCATGAAGATTTGATCAAGTTATGAGTATCGGTGTTCCGACAATTGTTATGTTGTTGTAGCTGGTGTTCCTGAAAGAAGATGATGTGATTATAGTTATCTGAGTTGTTGTGGATGCTTCTGTGGTGATTCATGATTCTTGTGGATGTTTCTAGATTATGCTCTATCTGTGTTGTTGGTTCACATCGATTGTTGTGCTCATAGTTGATTATTTTCTTCTGAGAGTTCATGTTTTTCATGATCATGGTCAACAGGGTGATTGTAGCGTGTTGTGGATCTTCAAGGCTAATTGTTTAAGGTGTTTCATGTTCAATACATGTTGTTTTGGGTCCTTGCTATGTTTTGGCCAACATTATTTGATTCACATTAATAAATTGTTTATTAATTTGGTCCGACAGTTTGTACACATTTCATATTTTCTTGGGCTGACATGTAGTTGATGTTATCCTTAGTTGTGGATATATATGATCGATTGTTTATACCATTTGATGCATGGTGTGAAGTGGAGAGATATATGTGAGAGTGCTATGTGTGAATAATGTTCTAATCTTTTGAAGAAAGAAGTAAAGTGTGAAGAAGAGTGATTAGAAGGAAGTGTTCATGTGCTTAATCGAAACTGTAATCAGGCATTAGCAAATGCTATTTTCTCAGTTCAAAGCTTCAGGTGTAATCCGAATGTGACTGTAAGAGAGTGTGTCTTCCTTTGGGAAATAAGCCTTTTGTATTTGAGTAGTGAGCTCTAGGCAGTGTTCCTGAATGCATGTGCATTCCCCATTTGTAATACTTTTAACAGAGTATAATCTTGTGGATTAACCTCCATCGTAGTTTTTCCCCTAATAGTGTTTCCACGTAGAAATCTTGGTGTTATGTGTGTTTTTGATGTGGTGATGGTTTATGCTTTCATGTTTATTTATCAGATCTGAGATTAAGTTTAATAAGTATAATTTTTGTGACAACTGATTCACCCCCTCTCTCAGTTGTCTGCCCTTATGTTGCCAACAATTGGTATCAGAGCAGGTTCCTTTGGAGAATCTTGATCACTTGAGGTGATCCGGGATGACAACATATAAGAAGGATAGTCTGAGATTTGATGGAATAAATTATTATGTATGGAAGACTCGAATGGAGTGTCATCTGAGATGCATTGGTGAACCTTATTGGACGATTACAAATAATAGATAAATCATCCCATAGAATGGTTCTTCTACTGCGGGTGAGATTAACGAAGCCGAGTACAATATCAGGGCTAAGGAAGCATTGTCGAGTGCTCTGACTGATTCCAAAATGACAAATGTAATGGAGGTGAAGACTGATTATGAGCTAGGAAAATTTGGAAACTTTGTATGAAGGTGATAACCATGCGAAGATTGCTAAGCTGCAAATCCTGAAAGGAAAATATGAAACATTGAGAATGGGTGAAGATGAGAACATCACTTCTTTTATGTAGAGAGTGAATGAACTTGTGTGTAGTATCAGATGTGCTAGTGGAACATTGGAAGAATCAGAGATTGTTGCTAAAGTGCTCAGATCCTTGCCTGCTACATACTATCACAAAGTTGTTGCTATTGAGGAGATCCGAACTGTGACAAATGTAACTAGAGACATGTTGATTGGTAAGCTTGCTGCTTTTGAGTTAAGTGAGTTTGGTGAATTTCTTCCTAATACAAAATCCTCATTCAAAGCTACTATCTCCGGAAAAGATAAGCAGAGATATGATCTGGGAGAAAGTTCTTCTAGAAAAATGTCCAAGTATGATCAAGAAATGAGAGAGATTGAAGAAGAAGAGAGAAAACTAGATGAGCTTGAAGCACTTCTTGTCAAGATGGTAGCCAAAGGAGAAGGTAAGTATAAAGGTAAATTGCCTCTTAAATGTTTTTTCTTGCAATAAGATAGGTCATTTTGCCTCAAGGTGTCTTGAAAGAGTTCCTAAGCCAAGATCTAACAAGCCTAGATTCCAAAGAAAGTGTTATTTTGCTACTGATGAAGGTGTGACAAATGATGAATCTGATAAAGGAAATGCAAGTGAGGATGAATGGGTATTTATTGCTATCAAGGAAAATAATCTTGTACCTGCTGATTCTACTAGTTGCATGAATGTGGGGAAAGCTCTAGCTACCAGAGTTGAAGAAAAAGATGAATGGGTGATTTACTGTGGATGCTTTCATCACATGACAGGTAAAAGTAAATTTGTGAGCCTGGAAAAGTATGATGGTGGTGTTGTAAGATTTGGTGATGACAAAGCTGGTGTAATCCATGGCAGAGGATCCATTTCTTTTGATGGTAAGCATAATACTGATGATGTTATATATGTGGAAGGTTTGAAGCATAATCTCTTAAGTGTTGGATAGATGGTTGAAAAGGGATATAGTCTTCAATTCAAGGATGGAAAGTGTAGAATATTGGGGAGTTCTGGAAATGTGATTGCATCTGGCACAAAAACAAAAGGTAATATCTTTCACCTAAGTACTACTAGTAAAAGTTGTATGATTGCTCAAGTTGATGAAAGTTGGTTGTGGCATAGGAGATTGTGTCATGTAAAATTTGACAATATTATCAAGATAAATTCTACTTAGGTAGTGAGAGATATTCCTAAGTTGATAAACCTACTAATACTATATGCAAGGAATGTTAGTTAGGGAAGCAAACTAGAGTTTCATTCTGAAGCAAGCAAAATTGTTCAAATGAAGTGTTGGAGCTTGTGCATACTGACTTGTGTGGTCCTTCTAGAGTCAGAAGTCTAAAAGGAGACAGTTATTTCATGTTACTTATTGATGATTATTCTAGATTGATGTAGGTTACTTTCTCAAGGGAAAAAATTTAAGCTCTAGAGAAATTCAAGATTTTCAAGGCTATGGTTGAGATAGAGACAGGTCTAAAGATTAAATGTTTGAGATCAGATAGAGGTGGTGAATTCACTTCCGATGAGTTTAATTCTTTCTGTGAAGAGCATGGGATAAAGAGATAATTATCTTATATGCGAACCCCTCAGCAAAATGGAGCTGTGGAAAGGAAGAACATGACAATTCAAGAAGCTGCTAGGACTATGATGCTGGAAGGAAATGTTCCTCATATCTACTGGAGAGAAGATGCGAGTACTGCCATTTATACTCTCAATTGGGTACATGTCAAAGGTGATACTGGTAAGACTCCTTATGAGCTATGGTTTGGTCATAAGCCTATTGTTAGATACTTCAAATTTTTTGGGAGTAAATGCTATATCAAAAGAGATGAAGATATAGGAAAGTTTGATGCTAGAAGTGATGAAGGAATCTTTCTTGGTTATTCTACTAAAAGTAAACCCTATCGGTGCTACAATAAGAGATTAAGGAAAGTAATTGAAAGCACTAATGTAAAGGTTAATGAAGACACATTTAGACCATCCAGAACCTACGGACATGATTCAAATGATCAAAATAATAGTATAGATAAAGGAAAGAAAGATCAGACTCTAAATCAGGAAAATCAAGAGGAAGAAACTAGTGAAAGTGCAGAAGTAAGATCACAAGAGCCTGAAGTTCAAGAACAACCTAAGACTCCAAGGTATGTAAGACTAAATCATTCAGAAGATTGGATTATAGGTGATAAGAACAAAGGTGTTCAAACTAGGAGAAGAATTGCAAAAGAATACTATTTGATCTCAAAGACTGAGCCTAATAATGTCAATGAAGCATGCAAAGATGAACATTGGGTGGAAGTAATGAAAGAAGAACTACTGAAAACTAAGCAGAATGATACATGGATTCTTGTTCCTAGACCTAAGGAAAAAAATGTAACTGGAACTCAATGGGTCTTTCAAAACAAACTGAATGAGCAAGGTGAAGTTGTTAGAAACAAAGCAAGACTGGTGTGTAAAGGATATTCTCAGATGGAAGGAATTGACTTTGAAGAAACTTTTTCTCCTGTTGCTAGGATTGAAGCTGTGAAACTATTTCTTGCTTATGTTGCTTACAAAAACTTCAAGGTTTATCAAATGGATTTCAAGTCAACATTTCTAAATGGTGAACTGGATGAAGAAGTGTATATTAAGCAACCTGATGGATTTCAATTGATTGATCAGGGATATGTGGTTTTTCGGTTGAAGAAAGCATTGTATGGACTTAAGCAAGCCCCGAGAGCTTGGTATGCCAGATTACACAAGTATTTGTTGAAGATTGGATTTAATAAAGGTACTCTTGATAGTAACTTGTATTTCAAGATTGATCATGATCAAGATTTGATTGTTGAAGTCTTTGTTGATGATATCATTTTTGGAGGAGATGATAGTTTGTGCATGAAGTTTTCTGATGAGATGCAGAGTGAGTTTGAGATGTCTATGATTGGAGAAATGGAAATTATTTTTGGGATTTCAAATTGCTCAGCTAGATAAAGGGATCTTTATATCTCAGTCCAAGTATGTGAAAGAATTGCTAAAGAAGTTTGGTATGGAAGATTCAAAGCCAGTTGGTACACCTATGGTGACCGGATGTAAGTTGACACAAGATGATGACCCTCCTAAAATAAATCAGACTAGATACAAATCCATGATTGGTGGATTGCTCTATTTGACTCAAACTAGACTTGATATCATGAATGTTGTATGCATTATTGCAAGATTTCAAGCTGATCCTAAGGAATCTCATGTGACAACTGTGAAGAGGATTTTTAGGTACTTGAAGGGGACATTTGATTTTTTCCTATGGTATCCTAAAGAAGATGACCTTAATTTGAGTGATTTTACTGATGTTGGTTGGGCAAGAGATGTGGATGACATAAATAGTAGTAGTGGTGGTGCATTTTTCTTGCAAAAGAAGCTGATTTCATGGTTAAGTAAGAAGCAAAATGCCATTTCTTTATCTACTACAAAGGAAAAATACATTGTTGTTGCTAAAAATTGTACTCAAGTATTGTGGATGAAGTAGATGTTGAAAGATATCAGAGTTGTGTATGATGAACCTATTTCTATATTTTGTGATAATTCAAGTGCAATTAATATTTCTAAGAATCTGGTGCTGCATTCAAAAACCAAACATATATCTATCAAGTTTCACTTTTTGAGAGAGAAGGTGAGTGAAAAGGAAGTCAAATTGGAGTATGTGCCTACTAAGGAACAAATTATAGATATCTTTACCAAGCCCTTGCCTAAGAATACTTTTGAGTATCTCAGAGGGAAGCTAGGGGTGATTACCCATCCTAATCAGAATTAAGATGCATTGACTTGCATCAATCTGTGCATTTCTTAGTCATATCCTGTGATCAAGATTGATGTTGTGGTGGCTGCTACTCAGGGGGAGTAGTCAAATGTTCAGATATGTGGTTCAGAGCTTGTGTGGAGAAAGATAATGTGTACCTGTGTCATTGATGTCAAAGGGGGAGAAGAGTCATTTGAAAATCTGTGAAAGAGTTAAAGAGAAAAGAGTCAAAACCTAAGGGGGAGAAAGCGTTAAGAGAAAGTATCATTGATGGTGTTTTTCACATCACATGTTTCCATTAATACCAAAGGGGGAGATTGTTGGAGATTTTTGGATATTGTTGATATGTGTTTTTCATTGATGTCAACACTATTGGCATTAATGTCTTTAAGGCTGTATATGTCAAGGGTATTGAGAAAATTGTAATAAAATAAGTTGCACGTTGTCAGTGATGCAATGAAGTTTAGTATGAAGGCTAGCTTAGTATATTGAGAACAAGGAGTCATGGATTAAAAGGTTTGTTGAAAATTATATCTAGTTTATCCACCTAAAGTTTTAGAGGTTTGCATGAAGATTTGATCAAGTTATGAGTATCGGTGTTCTGACAGTTGTTCTGTTGCTGTAGCTGGTGTTCTTGAAAGAAGATGATGTAATTCTAGTTATTTGAGTTGTTGTGAATGCTTCTGTGGTGATTCATGATGCTTTTGGATGTTTCTAGATCATGCTCTATCTGTGTTGTTGGTTCACATCGATTTTTGTGCTTGCAATTGGTGATTTTCTTTTGAGAGTTCATGTTTTTCATGATCATGGCCGATAGGGTGATTATAGCATGTTGTGGATCTTCGAGGCTAATTGTTTAAGGTGTTTCGTGTTTGAGACATGTTGTTTTGGGTCCTTGCTATGTTTTGGCTGACATTATTTGATTCACATTGATAAATTGTTTATTAATTTGGGCCAACAGTTTGTACACATTTCATATTTTGTTGGGCCAACATGTAGTTGATGTTATCCTTAGTTGTAGATATATATGATCAATTGTTTATACCATTTGATGCATGGTGTGAAGTGGAGAGCAAGATGTGCGAGTGCTATGTGCGAATAATGTTCTAATCTTTCGAAGGCAGACGTAAAGTGTGAAGAAAAGTGATTAGAAGGAAGTGTTCATGTGCTTAATCAGAACTGTAATTAGGTATTAGCAAATGCTATTTTCTTAGTTCAAATCTTCGGGTGTAATCCGAATGTGATTGTAAGACATTGTGTCTTCCTTTGGGAAGTAATCCTTTTGTATTTGAGCAGTGAGATCTAGGCAGTGTGCCTGAATGCATGTGCATTCCCCATTTGTAATACTTTTAACAGAGTATAATCTTGTGGATTAACCTCCATCGTGGTTTTTCCCCTAACAGGGTTTCCACACAAAAATCTTGGTGTTATGTGTGGTTTTGATGTGGTGATGGTTTATGCTTTCATGTTTATTTATCAGATCTGAGATTAAGTTTAATAAGTATAATTTATGTGACAACTAATTCACCCCCCCTCTCAGTTGTTTTCCCTTATGTTGCCAACAATTACCTCCTTTGGAGTTTGGCGACTTTGTATTTTAAAATTAACCTTTCAGAATCTCTTTGCTAGGAAGAATTATAGTCTATAGCATGGCTTTGATTGCACCTCAACCGTGGAAAACTCATTTTGGGCCCTGGCTTTACCTCGGTACACATCCCTTCCTACAAGATCTAGAAAACATTTCCTGAAGTTTATTGGAGAAGTTGCACAAGATCTAGAAAATCACATTCAAGATTTCACTGTTGCATGTGGAGTTATAGGTGTTTCTAAAGAGGATGTGTTTGTGTGGTTATTTTTTGAATCTCTCATTGGGAAGACACCATACTGGTTTCAATGTTTGGAAGATAGGTGCATCACAAATTGGAATGTATTGAGAGATAAGTTCCTCACAAGATTCAAACCAATTGTCAATACAAGTGCTTTGTTATCTTACTTTTTAAAATTCAAAAATAAGAGTATGAATGTATGAGAGACTTTTTCAATTGATTTACTTGATTTCTAAAATGGATTCCTCATGCTAACAAATCCAACCGATCAAAATTTTTAACTATTTTCATTGCAACACTCCACCCAGAAGTCCAGTTTCATCTGAAATGAAATAAGGTATGTGATTTTGAGGTTGCAAAATAAGAATCTATAAAAATAGAGGATGATTATTTTGTCTACATAATTTGGCCAATGGAAAATTAGGATATTGTCAAATGAATAATTCATTTCAAAATATTGTCATGAATAATCAAGAAAAGTAAAATTTCCATATTGTATAGATGAATGTCCTAATCTCACCCTCTTATGCCAAGAAAATTGTCCAACCAATTCTAGTGTTGAAGGGGAGGATGAAATGCATAATAGGCATTATGAAGAAGGAGAAGAGGATTCTGATAGTTCGAGTGATGAAGAAGATTATGCTTCTCCTTTGACATCTCGTGACATATCGGTATCCTCTATCTCAACAATAAAAATTGCTAAGAAATCATTCAATCATATAATATGGGTTCCCTCTGCAACTCGAGAGTTTGAAATTTTTATTTTTGAAGATAGTGGTGAATAAACAAAGTGCATCATAGAAGCAGTAGGGGTTTATGAGCAATTGGAAAAAATTAAAAATGAAAGTCATGAAAAGTGGTCGAGAAGTTTTAATTCATTGTTCTTACTAGATAGCTCTTATGGAGTTTTTGAAGTTAGAGACAATCCTCTGTTTGAACTCTATGATTTTGAATTGGATAACATGGATACACTTTCTTCTACTTCTCGTAATGATATGATGCTTAGCGGGGTTAGCTTCAGGAATAAGAACAACAATAATGAACCAGAAGAAGAAATTGAATCATGAAATAAAAAAATGAATGTGGATTAAGATGTGAAGGGTGTTCCTATTACAAATGACCCTTCTCATATTTCAAATCAAGGATCAGAAGGAATGGTTCTGTCTCTATTGCTTGATATAGAAAAAGTTGGTAAATTTGTTGGTCCAATTTTTTTATCAATTAGGAATGATTTGTAACTATAACCCCTGCAAAACTTGGGGAGACTATTTTAGTTAGTGATGGGTTCACATTTATCAAAGGTAGTGGTAAGGTCCATGTTTGGTAGTCACCTTTAATACAAATGGATTCTAATTCAGGTTCATATCAGTTTCATTTGTTCTCTACTCCAAACAACAAGGAGACCATTCAATATGTTACATTATTTGAAGAAACACATGGAGATGTGGTCGGTAACATGCAAAGTTATGTCAAAGAAATTATAGAAATATATGATACAAAGCGATTGTTTGGTGATGGAGCTAAATACAAAGATTCCTTAAACACAACGAGCCTTCTTTGGAGTTGCATACTATTTCTAAATCTAAAAGTGTTACATGGGTATGCATTCCTCCTCTACAATGGATCTTACTTCTCTCAGTTTGTCAATAGTTTTGTGTAGACAGTTTTAAGCATCTTTGAAGGTAGGGTTTCCCCTACCTATACATACTTAGGAAATTTTTTGGTGTTGTTAGTCTAGGTGTCTTTTTGCTTTGTCTCATTTTTGGCTTGGTCTAGGTCCTTCCATGAATTATTTTGACTCTATGCCCAATAGATTTTAAGAACTAGTCTACTATTTGGATTTTGGATTCATTTCTTTGTCATTTGCAGTCCTCATCCCTAGTCAAAGCCAATTGTTACCCCAATTTCTATCATTCCCCTAAAATCACATTCACTCCAAATAAATTTTCACTTCAATTTCAAGTATTTTCTATCTAACATTTTCAAACCTATGTTAGGTCTCACCCAGGTTGTCATAACCCTATTTTTACTTGACATTTTGAAGTTATGCCTAAAATTTGTCATTGTTTCGATATTCTATGAAGTTTTAGAAACTATGTTAGAACCCGACATTGTTCTCACAACCTTGGCAAACACCATAGAAGGAAGATGAAGTTGAATTGCAAAAAAAATTAGTGTAGTTTCAGAGCTTCTAAAAGGTTTTGAAACCTTTGTCGATTCTTCATAGGGTTTTGATAACTCACTCTATTTTCGACGTTGAGAAAACTTCTTCCAAAGAAATAATATTTTATTGGTTTCGAGGCTCCTTTCATTATTTCTAAAGATTATATCTTAAAGAAAAATGGATTAAGCAAAAAAAGGTTTTCTAAACCTTGTCGAGCTCTGACAAGGTTCTCAAAACCTCATTGGGAACTGACATTGGTTCTACATGTTGCTCTTAAAAAATCTATCTTGTGTTCAAATATTTTTACTTAGCTAAAGAAAATGGTACAAAAAATGGAAATGTTGAATTACATAGAGAACATGAAGAAAAAATAAATATTATCAAAATTAACCACATTACACAAAGCAGATAAAACATAGAAACCGATATATATATATATTATACTAAGAAGAGGGAATGCTAGTACAAGTTCTTCATGCATTGAGAGTGAGTATTAGGATGTGGATGCCTTCCATAAATTCCTAAATTTTGTCTATCTATACAAGGGAAAACAAGTTTTCATTAAACTCAACATAATAAGCAAAGGTCTTCATCACATTCCTGTCGAGCCCAACATGCAAGAGAGTAACAAATTGTTTGACTTCTTCATTTCAGAGAGTAGTGGCCTTCTTGTGGGTATTCACTTAGTCATCCCAAGGAAGCTTCCACATTGGCTATGTACGTTGGCCTCACCAGTCACTCAACAACTTTGGTGCCCCATGTAATTTTTTCAAAAGTCTAGATGATGTTGTATATAAATTGCTCTAGGAGTGTAGAGTTATGGATGTGAACTTGTGCTAGGAAATTATCACCTATGATTCTCCTTATTACTCCCTCTTCCCCATAATTCCTTATGAGGAAGACCTCCCTCAATTGGTTAGCCACTCGGTGCCTCAAAGAGTTGCATTCTACACCTTCAATAACAAGGAAATCACCTTTTGAAGTTGCATCACTTGAAGTGCTCAACATTTTGAGAATAAGGCCAAGATGTGAAGAATGGAGCACAATTCCTTTGAATTTATAGAGAAAGGAAATGGTTGTCATATCCACGAGACAAACCATGGGAAGATCTCCTTAGTATCAACTAATGAGAAATGATGTTGCCAAATGCCTTGAATTAAATAAGCATAGTGATGATGTAACGAGATAACTACTAGATTTCTTGTTGGATAAACTTCAATGTTAGTATGAAATATTTTAATTAAATTTTCCTACATGCATATGATCACAAGTGAATATGTAATTAAATGTAAGGGTTAGAATTTGTGGGTTTTTCACACGTACGAAGAGCCACGAGGCTTACATACATGTAGCGGTGATATATTTTCCCACTATATTCAACTTTATGGGAATCATGTAATGAAACTTTAAAAGAATCATAAATGCTCGGGAGCTCGCTAGAAAAGATTTTTGATGATAGTTTCAAACCACTCATTTCAAAGGTGACAATTACAAAAATCAAAATGGTTTTCAAGAAAAGAGAACTATAAATATATAATTAAAATGCATTGGGAGGGTCTGAATTTTTTCATCCCCATTACACTTTGATTTAAGAGTGAGAATTGATCAAAGAAGGATCATTTCTTCAATTTTTCTTGTTTCTATAGAAGTTCATGGTCTTTGTGCATATGAAATTCAAGTGTGATGCTTAGTATTTATGAATGATTCTTTGAGATTTGATAAATATCAAAATATTTCTTCTCTTTGTGGATGTTGTATTCTCTTGCATTACGTTCATTTTCTTTAGGAAGAAGTGAAGTTGAAACTTCCATTTAATTTGTTCATTTATTGTTGATATCTCAATCTTTGAGTTGTAGTGTTGGTGATATTTATCTTTCACATTTCAATTGATGTTTTGAAAGTATTCTGATTGTATTTGCATCATGGCTATGAGAAAATGTTAGTTTTCCTTTACTACTTTTTGGTTAAAAGTATACCCACCTTTTTAAACTCAAAAATACAAAAAAATATATCTTTTGAGGGAGTTGTACCTTAATCAAAATTTAGAGGAACATCACCAATGGAATGGTGATCTATCCAATTGTTTTTTGATTATTTGTCTTTATTTTGGGCATAAAGGAGTCATTTAAGTTAGATGTTAAGAAGACAAATCTTTCAACCAACACATTATATCTTTGTGTGATTCTAATTTTTGAACAAATTGCAAAAAAACTCAAAAATCATAAAATCAAAACATTCCAAAACAAAACAAGCAAAAAATATAAGGCAAAACAAGAAAATATATTGTCTTTATCTTCTTAGATTTATAATTGTTAATGTTTCTTGGTGTATCTTTTTGCAATGTTTGATCTTTTGAAAACGTCAAATAGCTATCTTTGACATTTTTGATATATCTTGCTAAAAAAAAGTCCCTAAAACAAAAACATTATAGAAAACCACATCTAGGTAGCAACACTACACTTTTGATACATTTGTTGCACATATGAGACATAAAGTTACACTTTTGCATTATCATTTTATGCATCTGATTATCATTTTGCTCAATTGATTGGAAATATTATGCTTTTGATCAGTTTTGGGTCCCATTTGAGCAACATTGTTATGCATCCGGGACATTTTGTTGTGCTTTTTATAAACTTTGTTGTGTTTTTTAGAAACTTTGTTACTCTTTTGATCCATTACAAGTTGCTTTTGATCAATAACATTATCCCTTAAAATTTTCAAAATATAACAAAAATAAAAGCTTTAAAAAGTATCAAACTATCAAATAAACATACCTAAAAAAAATCTATTGAAAGAATAAAGAAGGAGCCCCTTAATGTGTTTTCATTGATGCCAATATTGATTGTTGATATCTACATTGATCCAGTGAACATAGCTGATTCGATAATGGTGATACCCTGATTCGGTATTTTGGTCCACACTCTCTCATATGATAAGATCTACTTATGCGGTGATAGTATGTTGTTCCTAATAGTAATTTGAATCTATGTTCAATAATTCAGTTAGTTTGGATGTATAGTTTGAAATATATAAGTGCTAGTAGTTCGACATACAAATTTTTGAATATCTACAATGCAAGTAGGTATGTGTAAATCGGTGTGTGCTCCCTCAGTGATATGAATTAGACTTTGCGATTTTGGGAGATTGCTTACAGGTGTAAACACATTGTATATTCCATATGGCGCATGATTATGTGGCCAGATTGATCGTTGGTGTTGATCATTTAGCATAATTTGTGATTAGGTCTAATCCTTGGCCGATCTAATTCTTGGTGTGTATTGTGGTGATTAAATATGTATTGTGGATGTTAGTGTGACCAAAGTTATAGTATAGGTTAAATACATCAGATCCAAATGGATTTGAGGCATATTTAATCCCCTAAGCAATGGTCCCAATAAGATATTCAAAATTCCAAAGAGAAAAAAACCATTAAACTAACATGATATAAACATGAAAAACATAATAGAAATCTATTCTAAGACCTTAAATCTTATTCTATTGGGGGATTGGTGTCACATTGATGTGGAATGGTGACCCTTTCCCAATCCCTTGGATAATATGAGCTTGTTTCAATTGGTTTTATTGAAGAAAACTGACAAAACCGATGTGATATGAATGAAACATGATATAAAACTAGTTTAACTTGATGAGATGATTACTAAATGCTTGAATGCTTGATAAAATAGATGTAATTTATGCTAGATGCAAACAAAATTCAAAGATGCAAGCCATAGATTCAAAATATGCTAAAATGGATGCAAGCTAAGTTACCATGGAAGCCATTAATGGATGCTTAAGCTAAATGGACGAAGCTTTAATCTAAAATGCTATCAAATATGAAATATGGATGCAAGTGAATATGAGTTTCAACAACATAAATTTTCTATCAGAAGATGGATCCATTTCTCTCAGTGATGTATTTATAGGAAAGCAAATGAAGAATCAACAGTTGAGATCAATTTGCTAAATCAATGGTCAATAATGAAAGGAGGATGAAACATGGATCAAGGATTCTCATAAATGGATGAGAATCAAAGATCACATGGATCAAAAAAAGATCAAGAGTTCATAATCATGCAAACAAACACACCTTGCAACAACTTGAAAAGGTTGTTTCAAAGTTTGTTTGGAATAATCATTACTTTTTTTGGAGGAAAATAGGATTCCCTATGCAAGTGGATGGGAGGGAAATTAGAAAATTTAGTAATTAAAACTAAATTTTAATATGCAAGATGAATAATATATATATATATATATATATTTTATTAGACTGCACGAATCGGGTAGCACGACCCCCTATAAACTGTAGTGCGCCTGGTAAAATTTTTAACGTGACCGGCGGTGCTGGCGCGACACACCCTTCGGTGCCACGGGGGTGGGGGAGACTAGACCTCATGACCAACCTCCTGCAACAAGAAAGATTTAGCCAACCGAGCTAGGGCCCCAACCCCAAGATGAATAATAATATGATATTCATTAAATTATTGATTTATTTAATGAAAAGGGGATATGATATTTAATTAAATAGTTTAGGGTTATTTAATTAATAAGAGGAATTAGGGGTTAAATTAAATAATTTGATTTATTCAACTTAACAGGGTGAAATGTCAGTGTGAGAGGGGGTGAATTAACCCAATTAGATTAATAGATGAAAATGAGGCATTTAATTAAATAACTAGGCTTATTTAATTAAACAAGGGAAAAGAGGATGGATTTCAGGACGAAATGTTGTTAGTGATCAAATTCAAATGTGTAATATCATTCAGGACATTTTTAAGTGTCTACATTTTTCCTCTCTTTGAAGCGAGGTACCTGTTACATTGGTTCAAAGACTGATGTTTTTCAGATTAAAACTACTTCTTAGATCAAAATTTTTTTAAAAATGATTTTTTTTTGGATGCCCCACTGTTGCCTCAGTGGAAGGAATAAGCTGGTACCCTGCCCCCTTGAGAGAATAGGCATAAATTTTGAATTTTGGGTTGATCTCTCGAAAAATACATAATATAGGTTCAACTCAAAGAGGACTAGAAAACTTAGATGTTTGATGTAGACAGTTTTGATGATGTATAGACAATCATTGACCATGGGTAGCCTTATATATATTTTAATATATCACACAATTTTGATACTTGGATAGAAATGTTAGTAAGGATAGAAGAATAAGAAGAATGGATTTGATCATTGATTTTGAGATTGATTCAAAATTCTAACAAGTCTATGATTCATTGAGACTTTATTAGATTATGGTGATGAGATGGATGATTTTCTCATATCTAGGTTTGGGACTCTCTATCATTCCTTATGTTTGATATAACACATAGATACGATGCATCAAGGTATTAATAACTAGGATGGCATTGTATCTAGTGCAATGGACTTTGACTTTGCAAACAAATAGGATAGTCCTTATTCACAACTTGACATACGAAAAACCTCGTTGGAATGTAGTTTAGAATATTTTGGACCAAAAAATACGTAATAGTCAACAATCTACTCCAAACGACCTCCCTACACACAACAAAGAAAGTATGCACCAAAGTTATTTTACAAGAACAACCCACGAGCACAACAAACAAAAGATAATATTGATGCCCCATTCTTTTCTCTCTATATCTTTTTGATAGAAATCATCTAGAGGTCCTTGAAATGGGTCAATAAGATAAATCATAAGACAAGATCAAAACAAATAGTCAATGCTATCTATATCTCTTTCCAAAAAGGTGTATTGTGTTTTGAGGATAAATATCCAAAGTGATTGCCAATGATAATGCCCATTGTAGGAAGGATGCATCCTAGGATGTGTTATTAGATGTTGATGGGTTGATAGGTTGTTTGAAAGGCTGTTGATATAAATTTTGATTAAAATGTTTGATAATGATCAAGGATTTGATTTTTTGCATTTAAAGGTTCTACTTTTGCTGATTGTTGTACTTGTTTCCTATTTGTTTTACCAAAGGGTGAGTGTGATGATCAATTTATTATGGATGGAAGTTTATTGTAGGTGAAAGCAAAATGGGATGGGTGGTTTTGGATTTTTTGGAATATTTTAATGTTTTTAGCATTTTCTAATGTTTTGAGGCTGTTTTTGGTCTTTTTGAATGGTTAGGTTTTCAATTATTTGAGTCTATTTAGGGTTTTTGAAGGTTTTCCAATGTTTTGGGTTTTTCAAGTTTTCAAATGTTTTGGGTTTTTTTTTTTAAATTATTGACCAAGAACCTAACCTAAAAGACTATCTTAGGGGCCTCAAGGGCTTATCATAGATGAGCCTTACCTATACGCAGAGACCATGTAGTTCGACTGACTTTGACCAGTTTATTTGATGAGGTATGAACACTTGATAGATTGTCAATTTATTATGACAGTCTCCTAAAGGACTGGCCTAGGGTGTCTCAGGGGCTCATCAGTGATGGTCTTACCTACGTTCAAGCTCAAAGACAATGGAGTTCAACTAGGTTGGGATTTTTGATGAGATTTTGAGGTAAATGATACCTAGATCATGATATCAATGTCACGTTGTAAGATATAAGACATGGATCAAGAGTTATTTGAAAACAAGAGTGCAATAACCTACCCCCACTGTCTAGCAATGCTTCATAGTTTAATGAACAAACCAAGATAGGTAATGTATATGCGAAGAGTTTAACATAGTTTTATCATGCTAGATATTGGCTATGGGACTTCATGTGACAAAAATGGTAAAGAGGCCTGCCAAAATTTTTCCATGAGTAGAGTTTAAGTATATGTCAAATCTTTGTCAAGATCAAGATAAATAGGAATATCTGGATAAATCTAGATTGGATGGATGGAGGGAACATTGGATTTATCATGAAAAGGATGAGATGATTCTATTCGAGAAGGATCATATAGACACTTGATTCTACTCATGATGCTTGTTTTCTAGGTTTTCATCATAGTACTTGCCCAAAGCACCACCAAAGTGGTTTTCACTGGAGGATGATTATTAGTTTTACTATTTTTTTGATTTTTTGAATTTTTTTACCCTCATGTTGAACCACCTAGTGGTATTGATGTAGACGCCATTGTCATAACGTGCCAATGGTATCCTAATTGAAGAAGCTTCTTTACTAAGACACAAGCACTTGAATGCAACTTTTGAGAACTCTAATATGCCTTGTTAATACTGGAATTAACCTTGTCTATGTGCGCACATCATGATATAGTGCCTTCAAAATCCTTATGATGAAGAGTAGTTTCCAACACATGGTTAATGCAAGAATTGAATATCATGAATGGAGTTTACGGTGTCATGCATGAATGAATATGAGATGGATTGGTCGATGGTTTGGAACTGTTGACTCTCCAAAATTGGGAATATGAGTGATGATGGGTAGGAACGAAGGTTTTCATGGAATTAGGACCAACCACTGGATATACTTTGTTCCTTGCTTGAGAAGCCTACTTTTGCATTTGAGGATGCTTTTGATGGATACATTTCCCTTTTGGACTTTTCCCCATAGTTTCTTTAACTGATGGAGTGTCATTTGGATGATTTTATTCTGCATTCTTTGGTACCCATTTGTATTTTCTTTGTCCTTTATGCTTTACTGCTTCATTTTATTTGATGATCTTCTCCTTGCTTTGATAGGAATCTTTCTTTTTATGTTGGTTCTAATTTTTGTATGAGATGATGGTTGGATGACGATTCATGATACAACAAGTTGTAGTGTTGATAGTATTTTCATCATAAGGATGCTTCATGCCCCATATGTTGATGCTTGTTGTAGACAAGATTGCCCCCAACATTGTGAATGTATTAAGAATAACTAATCCTTTGCCCTAATAATGTATCCTCTGAACCATAGCCACCGAATATGACTTGTCGTGAACACATGATATTGCTATGGATCCCTTCTGTTCCAGAATATGAATGGTTTTCCCTGATTCTATGACATTGTTATTTGTTGATATTGCTTCAAAATATATTGGTACTAATTCAAAAGATGTCAATGGTGCACAATCACTATAAGAATCAAGAATCTCAACTATTGCTTTCTCTTATATGGGAATATCAAGATTGGGAGACTCTTGTTTTGGATGAAGTACGTTTATATATCTGTCATAAAGAAACATCTCAAGGGTGATATCAGGGACATCTTTGGAGTTTAAAATGGTTTGGAAGATATCCCTTAGCTCTTGGTGAAACTTTGGGGATAGGGGTTCTTGATCTTGACTTGATTTAGAGTAATTTTTGTTATCCTCAAGAGCCTCAGCTTGATATGATCCTTGGGTGGATGATATATAATCAGTAAAAGACTCTTCACATCAGTTTGTGGGTATGGGTGCAACAAGGGATATTTCTAGCACATTTGGAACTTCTTCAACATGCCCAATCATGAAGTCATATGTGGGAGAGATATCATAATCTAATACATACTTGATGCCATTATGGTATGAAATATTGCTAGACACTATTGATTGGTTTGGACTTTGTTTTACAATAGTATCTTGATACGTGTTTGATTCCTCATGTTGTGCTCAATGAATACCATAAATGTGTCCCATTGTGGTATCATGGGTATGGTTTACATTGTTTGAATTTGATGCCTTCCCTAAATCATTTTTTTTTCCATGATCAAGCATAGGGTTCGTGTAAATTTTTAAATTTTCATTCCCAAATTTTTGATCAACATTAATATCTCTTTGTTCAATTAGATCTTCTATTAGATGTTTGAGTCTAAATTTTTTTTGTGTGTTATGATGTTTGTATCAGTGAAATTCACAAAAATGATCTTCTCTATAGCTAGGAGGTTTGACTTGTGGTGCTTGATAGTTTGAGAAATTTGGGAGTGTGATAAGGTTAAACTATATCAATATCTTTAACACATCCTCCATAGGTTCCCCTAAGGGAGTGAATTGTCGCTTAGGAGCACTATTTGTTCTTTGTGATTCATGTTGAGTGTTTGCAACATTGATCGTTGGTTGATTGTTTGGCGATGACATTTGTGTGTTCATGGTTCAGGTGTTTTCTTGCCTAGGAGTAGTTAAGACCACCTTTGCATCAACAACACCATCACTAGTAATGTTCTTGTTCTTGGCCCAAAAGCGGGGCTTCTTGTTAGAACTAGTGGATGGGCGGTTGTCTCTATATGCTTGTGTGTTTCCTTGTGAGATTAGGGCTCTCTCGATGTTGAGGGCCCTAGGGACAAGCTCATCATAAGTGGTGATACATTGCATCTTCAAGTGGAAGGATAGATCCCCATCAACATTAGCAATGATAATTCTTACTTGTTCTTCAGGAATGGGCCACTTGCTCTTACTAGCTCTTTGGCTCTACCTTTGTAGGAAATTAGCGAAGGATTCTCCTTTGTTCTACTTTAGAGTGTATAAATCTTCTAAGCTAACATCCATGTCAAGATTAAAGGAGAAATGGTCTATGAACCTATCAATTATTTCTTGGAATGTTTTGATACCTAGAGGTAATCGTGAAAACCAATCAATGGTTGGGCCTGTCAAACTTCGTGGAAAGAGGCACATCAAGTAGGAATCATTGTAGGAAACCTCCATACACATGATGTTGAATTCTTTGATGTGATCCACAGGATTTCCCCTCCCTTTATATTTATCAAATTTAGGGATCTCAAAACTAGGAGGGAAAGGTACCATTGCAATGTTCCTATCGAATGGATACAGACACAAATTTTGTTGTGTATGGGGCTTCTTCATTTTTCCCATTTGAATGTCCTGCATTTGTTGAATTGGCGCCTTGAGTTGTGATGCCATATCATCTTATGGGTTTAATGGAGGAGCATATGTTGCATATGGTGGGATGACGAATGAATTGTAAGTGGGATTTTGATATGATGGGGTGTTGTATGGTGTGTAGGGTGGATTTTGATATTGTGAAGGTGATGATGGTAGAGGTGTATATGCTCCTCACATATTTGGATTGATGATTTTTTGTTGGGGATTATAGTATAAACCTTGTTGTTGTTGTTGTTGGGCATACTGCTGCGCTAGCAAAGCTTGTTGGTGTTGTTGTTGGGTGACCAAGGCTTGTTTTTGGGCGACCAAGGTTTATTTTTGGGCTTCTTGTTGTTGTTGTTTTGCGACCAAGGCTTGTTGTTGGGCTTGCTATTGTTGTTGTTGTTGTTTTTCTTGTGTGACCAAGGCTTGTGCTTGGTCTTGTTGTGCTTGCAATGCTTGTTGGTAGTCGTCTTGTGCTTGTTGGAAAGATAGAGCGTGAGATTATTGTTGTTGCAAGGATTGCTAATAGGTTTGTTGCTATTGTAAGGCTTGATCTTGAGCTTTTTGTACTTGCAATGCTTGTTGATAAGCCTGTTGTACTTGTTGCAAAGTTAGAGCATGAGGTTGTTGCACTTGCAATATGGAAGTGTTTTGATGTGGGGATGGATTTTGGGTGATCATGGGTTGTGGATTGATTTGAGATGGTTGCGGGTTGTTTTGGTTAAAATTCATTTTAAGATGGATGATTGGGATGGAGGAATGTAAGGTTGGGGCCTGTTTGATTTTGCATGTTTTGGGAGACCCATGGCAAAGATGATGGTGCCATTTGGTAGTGCGATGTCAATGGCATATTTGGACCTTGGGTTAATTTATTAGAAGGGTTCCCTTGACTGATGTGCTAAGGGTTCCCTTGTTGTGTTTGATGTGGGACCAAGGTATTACCTTGGTTGATGGGGTTTGTGATCAATGTGTTGCTTTGATTTGGATTGATGATAGATATGGTTGATGTGGATGGTGGATTGACTTGAGTAGTTTGGGTAACCACTTATTTCGATGTGTCAATGGGGTTGTTGGGACCACTTGTTAAGGGTTGAATTTGTGTGAGTGTTAACTTTCCCTTGTTTATCTATTTGAGGCACTTCGTTCACATTACCTTGTGTAACATTTGGAACACTTTGGGTATTTGTGATAATGTATGAAGATGGTTGCGGTCAAAATGTTGAGGTCGAGGTGGTTTTATGGAAGGTAAGTGGTTTGTGTGGATGTAGAGGATGTTCTAGGATGGTGGTGGAAGAATGAGATGGGGCCCCAAATGTGGGTGTCCGCATTGTGTCTTGGGGAATATTGGTGGGTTGGGCACCCAAAAGTGTGTTGCCTTCCAAAGGGAGAGTGACCAAAATCAGTGGCAATCCAAGATGCTAGACTAGGAGTTAATGTTTGACTTGGCACAAGGGATGGAGTTGGTTGATTTGTAGATGAGGTCAAGCCTTGTGCTAAGGTTTGTGCGGAAAATGTTGGGGGAGTTGAAGCCACTTTCTCTAAGGCTTGGCATTCTTGTTTATACTCAAGGATTTCTTCTTTAGTAAGCTCAAATGGGTTGTTTGTGATGTCTTCTACCTCATATGGTCCCAATGGATTTTGGGGTTTTTGCGAGGGGGTTGAATGGCTCCTTGGATCAAATTCTTGTGGGTTTGTATCACTTGTGGTGGATGTGACTTTGGTTTCTTCCATGATTCTCTTGTGTTGTGATCTTGTTGTAACCATATATTGTGGGTCAACTATGGGAGAAGAATGTTGAGATTTATAATGTTGAAACTCTCTAGTTGATTCAAATTTTGACAAAAGGGACCCTCTAAGTTGTTTTGGACCAATGGTGGAAGTGGATGATAAAAAGAGTGAATGATATGGGGAGTGACCTTTGTAAAATTTTGGGACAACAATTTTGTCTATAGGTTTGATTATTTTGATATCATGAATAAATATGACAATGAACTAGTAAATCTTGAAGGTAGACTTGTGACTTTTAATATAAATTCATCCACAAACGCGATAACTAACTTAACTAAATGCATGGAAAAGGATTCATTTCACACACAAAGTAGCTAAGTTAGGGTTTAGGTTGATAGATGTCTAAGTCAAAAGTGTTGGTGTGTCCAAAATTTTGGTGAAGTGAAAGGTGAAATATGATGAAGGGTGGATGAAATGTTTGACCCAAAATTTTAACCTAGAATGAACCTTTGTTTTGCAAGACCAAGGTAGTGAGAAAAAATCTATACCTCTAAAGTGAACAAACCCTAAGGACTCAATGATTTTGGTAAAATATAACTCAATGATTGTGGAAAATAGAACCCAATGATTTTGACAATAGAACTCAATGATTTTGGACTCAATGTTTTTCCATATTTTCCTGTCTTAATGTTTCTTGTGTTGGGTAGTCAAAGTTTGAATGCATACATCAATGTGTGGTGTTCATTTGATTTAATATTGGATTAATGAAGTTATTTTTACCACATACAATGTCTTGCTTAAATTTCCAACTAAAATTTCTATGTCAAAGCATCCTTCATTTCACAAGGTCCATTATGTGAAAATCATGAAGCCAAGACCATAGTTCCCTATGTTAAATTTGGAAAGTGTGGATTTAGATATAAGCCAAAATACTTAGAAGCCTCTAAGGATAGAATCCTTAGGACAAGCATCAATATTAGGAATTTTCAAAAGGTATCCATACTTAATCCAAAGGGCTTGAAGTTTGAAAACTTGTTGATGTGTGTTTTTTTTTTTTTTGGAAACAATCAATGTGTCAAACATGACTCACAAGAAATAACATTCCTAGCTCAAGTGGGTACGTATTTCTTGGTAGGCTTACCATAATCCACCTAAGAGATGATTAATCTATGAATATGGAATGGACAAATAGGCTATGTCAAGGAAATGTACCGTCTTGACACGCCAAGCAAAAGAGTCCCTTCCCTATTTTCTTTATTGCCTCAACCAAAAACCGAACATGGTAAGTAACTTCTTGGAATGGTGTTATTCCAATGCACTAATTTAAAATACATTCCGGAAATAAAATTGGTTAGTCACTACTAAACAAAGGTTCTTAATCAGTGTTTTCGGGATAAACTAGTGTCTATACATGCGATGATTCACTCATTTAAGAGGCCTCCCATCCCTTAGAAATATCTAAGGGTTTTTATGTATCTCACGGATACTAAGGGATACTTTCGTCAGTATAGAACATCCACACCAACTAGCTGATGACTTTTGTCACACCAATTATTTATATAGCAGATTGAAATGAATGTACTGCTTGGGTCGTTCCCTCTCACAAATTGAGAGATAGACCCTCTAAAGGTAAAACAATGTGCGTAACCCAAGTGTCAGTGACATGTTAGAGAGCACATGCAATCAAAAATTTAAAGAACATGTCAAAATTAGCTCTCTATTTTTTTTACCAGTAAAAAAGCGTTGCTGAAATCAATCACATTGCTGAATTAATTATGCATCACTTTGGTGAAAATCACATGCGTTGTTCTACAGTAAAATAATGACATCAATTGCATCGCTATAATTGATGCATCGCTATAATTAAATTTATGTAGTTTGTAAAAATAACGTCAGTGTCGCTATTTAAAATATGTGTTGATGAAATTAAATCACACATCGCTGTATTCAAACCAAAGTGCATCGCTCTATAGTGACGCATCTCAGATGTGTCACTGAATCCATCAATAATGTCGTCACATCTATAAACACAAGAAAATGAGAATCTAAAGAGAAATTCGCCAGATTCGATCAATATAGCCCTCCTTTTAGCACCAAAATATGTATAGGTTAAATACACCAGATCCAAATGGATTTGAGGCATATTTAATCCCCTAAGAAATGATCCCAATAAGATATTCAAAATTCCAAAGAATAATAAACCATTAAACTAACATGATATAAACATGAAAAATATAATAGAAATATATTCTAAGACCTCAAATCTTATCCTATTGGGGGAGTGGAGTTGTATTGATGTAGAATAGCGACCCTTTCCCAATCCCTTGGATAATATGAGCTTGTTTTAATCTATTTTATTGAAGAAAACTGACAAAACCGATGTGATATGAATAAAACATGATATAAAACTAGTTTAACTTGATGAGATGATTGCTAAATGCTTGAATGCTTGATAAAATAGATGGAATATATGCTAGATGCAAACAAAATTCAAATATGCAAGCCATAGATTCAAAATATGCTAAAATGGATGCAAGCTAAGTTACCATGGAAGCCATTAATGGATGCTTAAGCTAAATGGATGAAGTTTTAATCTAAAATGCTATCAAATATGAAATATGGATGCAAGTGAATATCAATTTCAAAAACATAAACTTTCTATCAAAAGATGGATCCATTTCTCTCCAAATAGTGATGTATTTATAGGAAAGAAAATGAAGATTCAATGGTTGAGATCGATTTGCTAAATCAATGGTCAATAATGAAAGGAGGATGAAACATGGATCAAAGATTCTCATCAATGGATGAGAATAAAAGATAAAATGGATAAAGAAAAGATCAAGGGCTCATAATCATGCAAACAAACACACTTTGCAACAACTTTAAAAGGTTGTTTCAAAGTTTGTTTGGAATAATCATTACCTTTTTTGAGGAAAAATGGAGAATATTCCCCATGCAAGTAGATGGGAGGGAAATTAGAAAATTTAGGAATTAAAACTAAATTTTAATGTGCAAGATGGAGAATAATATGATATTCATTAAATTATTGATTTATTTAATGAAAATGGGATATGATATTTAATTAAATAGTTTAGGGTTATTTAATTAATAAGAGGAATTAGGGGTTAAATTAAATAATTTGATTTAATCAACTTAACAGGGTGAAATGTCAGTGTGAGAGGGGGTGAATTAACCCAATTAGATCAATTAGATTAATAGATGAAAATGAGGCATTTAATTAAATAACTAGGCTTATTTAATTAAACAAGCAAAAAGAGGATGGATTTCAAGACGAAATGATGTTAGTGATCAAATTCAAATGTGTAATATCATTTAGGACATTTTTAAGTGTCTACAATTAGTAAGATCTATTGTAGGTCCATGCCGACCTAAATCAAGTATTGCAGATTTTGGTTTAAGCATGAAGGTGTTTTGATTCAAGTGTGGAGTCAACAAAGCAATTTTGATTTAATCTAGAGCTACATCTAATTAGGCTAACCTAATTTATTTATACAAATGAATTAGGTATATATGAGACATTTTTTAAGGTTGTAGGAGAGATATGAGATGCAAGTATGTGAATTTTGTATGTACATGATTAGAACTATAGCAAATATATCATGAATATTGAGCGATTGTAAAGCAGAGCAATGTTTTGTATTCTATATCTAATGAAGTGCATAGAGTCAGTATATTGAGGCTTAACAAAACTAAATTCAACATAAGGTGCATTTGATATCAGTTCACATCCTGGTTGTGTGGCCATTATATCTTTTATCTATCTTTCTTTTTGTGGACAGTGAGTTCACTTGGATAGTGAGCCTTTTTGTAATATCTTATAACCGATTATAATATATTGTGAGCTAATCCTCACAGTGGTTTTTCCCTTTTTTGATTTTCCATGTAAATATACTAGTGTTTATGTGTTATGTGATCTTCTGATTTTTCATGCTTTCATTCATTATTGTTGTTGAATGTGATTTATTAATTAGATGGATTATGATCAAATGGTTTAATGGAATATTGATTCATCCCCCCTCTCAATATTCCAGGTGTTCAACAATTGGTATCAAAGCTTGGTTCCTTCTAAGAAGCCTAACAACTTGAGGAAGATCTTGGAGGTTGAACACATGGTTGATAAGAAAGTATCCTACTTCTTCAAAATAAATTTCTACCATTGAATACATAGAAAATGGAAAAAAGAAGAACTTAAAGTAGCTCTTGAAGATCTTGACAAGGTTGAAGGTGAAAACAAAGATTTGAAGGAAAACCTAAAGGAAGCAAATGAATGCATCAAAAATTTGAGAGAACAAATCAAGAAGATTAGAGAAAGACATAAGGAATTCAATGAACAATTAAGGAAAGCAAATGAGGATATCACCAGACTAAAAGTGCAAGTGGAAGAAAATAAAATAATCGAGGAATGTTTGAATGCAATGGTAAAAAGAAAGACTAATGAATGCATAAGACTTGAACAAGAAGTGGTAAATCTGAGATCCAATCTAAAAAAAACAAGAATTCATGAGGACAAATTTAAGACAAGTTCTATAATGCTTGATGAACTAATTGCAAGGAAGATAAAATCTAAAGATAAAGGTGGTTTGGAACTTGAAATAGGAGAAATCTCCAAAGTAGATCAGAAATCTAATGCAAAGAAGATGAGTGAACCAAAGAAATTTGAAGGCAAGAAGAACAATGATAAGTTTTAGAATAAAAAAAGCAATTCTAGAAGATCCCCTATCAAACAATCAAATGCTCAAAGGTACCAATATTTCAATGGTTTCTATTTTTCTTGAAATAAATTTCAACATAAGGCAATAGAATATAGAAGTAGAATGAATCATAATGTTGGATCCTTCTTCAGACAATGTTTTGCATGTAAGAAATTTGGACATAGAGCTATTGAGTGCAAAAATAAGATGAATAGATATAATGTTGGTAGAATGGTTCAATCTTTCAATGGTTACTACTATACATGCAATGTATTTGGAAACAAAGCTAACCAGTACAGATCCAGATTGAATAGAGGTTAGTTTGGTTAGAAAAATGTCGTGTGCTTCAATTTCAATAAACCTAGACACATTTCAAAATTTTGTAGAAGTAAGAATGGAAGACAGACTCTGGCGAAGATAAATGAACCAGTTAAAAAGATCGATCTGACTAAAGTAAAGAAGGAAATGGAAAAGATTTGGAGAAAGAAAGAGGAGCTTGAAAATAAAGAAGAATCAAGAACTAAAAATGAATTTGTACCTCCCTCTGGTGTAGATAATTCTCTTGAAAATTAAACCTAGGCATTGGCTTAGGGGAGCAATAACAAAAAAATTCAAACAAACCCTTGAAAATATGAGGTGTCAAGGAGTGACACAAAGATATATGGTATAAAATGATATGCATAAGATTTTGGAGAAGAAACCAATAGAAAATATGAAAATCTGGAGAAATACAAAGCATTTTAGGGTTTATTGTTTATCAGTAAAAGGTTTATTAGCTTTATGGAATTTGAAGCATTTAATGCAAAATTAGGGTAGATCAAAAATATTTAAAGTGAGACACCTAGTTGATTTCAATCACATTTGTGCATTTGAAGAGAGTAGAGTGAGTTGAAGGATATTTGAAGGCAATTCAATGTGAATTTGGTGCAGAGTACTCAAACCCTAGATCCTATTGTGCGCATAAAGAGGTATTTACAACTTACCGTGCTTTGTGGGTTTAAAGTAGAATTGTTTTCTTAAAATTTTGAGCTCGGATTAAGGTTACAATGGCTACCCCAACTATTCTTCACATCAATAAGAGGCCTAGACAAAAAATTAAGAGATATCCAATGAAAGTGTTTGAGAATGACCCCGTCAGTGCTTTCTCGAGAATTCCATTTAGGGTTTTGCCTATGAAAGATACTATGGAATACACACATGGAAAGTTGGAAGAATATGATCACCTGGAAATCATAGAACTATGGACCAATGAGCTTACTAGAGATGAGCACCTTGTGAAACCGAAACATGTTAACTTAGTGAGGAATAAGTTAGATGTTTGGAACTGGTTTCCTAAATTCAGTTGTGATGACAAAATTATGAGGTTAGCACAAATCAAATTACATGACAAGTTCCTATGGAATGATATGCCTAGACTTATTAGCAAGGATGTAATTAAGGATGTTACAAGGTTGTGTGATACCGGATCCATACCGTACGTAAGTCTGTTAAGAATGAGGTTGTTATGGAACTTACTGGTGCCACCTATGACAAAAGAGCTTTAACAACTAAACCCATTTAGAACCCTGTTGTGAGATATGCCTCCATGATGATAGGTCATAAGATCTATTTTACAAATAGAGAAAATTTAGTTTTAGCCACAACTATCAACGTTGCACATGAGATGGTGGTAAATGGAAGGGAATTTGATCTGTGTGAGTTGCCCTGGCAACAACTTCTTGAGAATTTGAAAATGATAAGGGAAAATAAGTATGTATGTAAGTTTGGCACTCTAGTAGTATGCTTGTTGTTTTACTTCATGAGAGGGCTTCTCGGAAGAAAGTATGTCATATGGGATAAGAGAAAACTAGTGGCACATCATATTCTAGACTATGTGCACAACTTAGGCGACATACAGGCTCAAGATGATGCCTTAATTGCATTCTTTGCATTCTTTCAAAATAAGATGCATGAAAGGGAGAAAATTCATTGAAAACTTGTGGACAAATTTGTAAAGGATATATCTTTCCTTGTTACATCTGATGAATGTATTATTGAGGCAGTTGAACCAAGGATGGTATGGATTATGCTTCTTGGCTATGAAGTTTTTGAAGATGAAGTCAATGAATATGTGGACATATTGCTTAAAAGTCCTAAGGATCCCTCACAAGAAAGGTATGGGGCATATCAAAAAAAATCATTAAAGGTGCACATGGAGTGGAAGAAACTTGAGATTAAGATAAAATCAATGAAAACAATGGAGGAATGGGAAAGAAGTGAAGGATACATAGATGAGAAGATCAAGGAGGCTAGAGCAAGAGAATCTAGTGTTGCAGGTGAATCCTCTAGACCTAGGAGATTTGAAAGAACAACTTCCACCCTTGCCTATACACTACCTAAGTCCTTTGGAGTTGCTACCACTACTGGTAAAGGAAAGAAGATGAAGCCAAATGCTTTGGTGATTGAAGAAATTACTACTCCAATTGAACAAAGCACAAGAACAAGCAAGAGAAAGAGTGTGACTCCAATAGCAACCCCTACTACCTCCACAAGGAGAAAGAAACAAAAAGATTTTAAAGAAAAGAAATTGAGCACAATTGTTGAAGAATAAATTGAACTAGAATTAGAACATGAACAACAATTGACTAGAAGAGAAAGAAGCAGTGCTACTGAGAGCGGTGAAGGTGCTTCACAAGAGGCAAGCACTGAAGCTAAGAAACAAAGGGTTGATATTGTGGATACATCAAATGAAGAAGAAACTAAAAAGAAAAATAAAGCCTTCACTATACATATTCATGAAAATCTAGAGAAGAAGAAATGAAAGAAGATAGAGGAAGGCCCATTGGAGCAAAAGAAGAATAAGAAGAAGAAGAAGAAGAAGAAGAAGAAGAAGAAGAAGAAGAAGAAGAAGAAGAAGAAGAAGAAGAAACAACCTCCTTCGGTAAGGGCACACAGTCCCATGAAATTGGATGTTCTAATTAACAATATGTTGCATTATAATAATATGCTAGAAGCTACAGCAAATTTGTATGAAGAAGATGAAATTGATAGGAACACAATCATTGAATCCATTCTCAAATATATCATTGTTTTATAAGTTGATATGAGAAATATTAAGAAAAAGGTTTTTAGAGTTGTTTGGGATGCATTATTAGAAAGAAGACGGGAAGCCATTGAAGTAGAAGACAAAATGAAAATGATGTCTTGGAGGAAATTGGGTCCTCCTTATATGAAGATGATAAAGCTACATTGGTAGAGGTATACACTAAGAAAATTAGAGTTAAACAACATGTTACAATTCTTATGGGAAAAGAAAAGGATTAGGTGGAAAACTTGAAGCAAGAAACTGTAGAGAAGGTCAAAGATATTGCTAAGAAATTTAGTATGCTGACTGCTTCCACATTTGGAATAGCCCAAGGAAATGAATAGACCGATGAAAAAGAAAGGGACATTGAGGAAAAGGTTACTGATGTAGAGGAAAATCTTCCTCTTGATTCAAACATGGAAAAAATTGAAGATGATCGTATCGGAGAGGAAATACTAATGGTTGATACCATAGTGATTGATGATACAAAGAATGTTGTGTCCTCCCCACCACCGGTTAATGAAACACAAGCTACCCTGGAGTTCTATGTTCCTCCGGTAGACATTGATAAGCCCGCCGATGATGATGGAAAACAATGTGCAAAACAAGAAAAGGAAAATGTAGATAGCACTAAGGACAACACTGATAGACATGATGAGGATGCAAGAAAAGATAATGAAGAAAATCAAAATGAGAATGGTGAAGAAGAGAAAGGAGAGAAAGAGAAGGATGCCAAGAAAGATGATGACAAGGAGGACGATAATAAACAAGAGGACAAAGTCTCCAGTGAAGAAGAAAAATCAGAGAATGTCAAAACTCTAAGGAGAGAAAGAATGAATAAGTACAAAAGACCATGGACTTACCCAAGCCCTCCGAAGAAAATTACTCTGATAATCCTCTTAAGGGTCTTTTATCAAGGAAAATAAAATTTCAACCAACTATATCTCCTTAGTTTTTATAGCTCCCTATGCATCAAGGAAGTGTAGATCTAGAGAAGATCTCACGTAGTCAAAAGTTGGAGCTTGGATATGTTTTTCATGCTTATGGAAGGAAGGAAATAACTAAAACTCACCAGAAGGGTACTAAGTTGATAAATGAAGCAGTAAGAACCTTGTAGGATGCCACCCCCAGTTCTTCCATTGATAATTATTTATCTTTTGTTGAAAATCTTAAGTTGAAACAAGGTTTGGAGAGAAGAGGCTGTTGGAGCTAACAAAGAGATGTACATTATCACATAGTAAAGTTGAGAAATTCCTAAAGGATGTCCAAGAATGTGAAGATGAGGCAAAGAATTTGTTTCAATATTGCATGAAGTGGTTGGATGCCACTTAGGGCATTAAGAACCTAATGGACTCAATTGAGTCTCAAATAACCAATGCCTCCAGTGCCTATGATCCGACTGAGGACAAAGATGACAAAACTTGGACTTCCATCATGAACCTACACAATAAATTCATCACATTGCAAAGGTAGAAAGAAGATATTATGAGGCAGTTTGGACAGCTAATGGACTTGGTGAAAACCAAGCATATACTGGTTTCATGTGCCTTAGCTAATATTGGAAAGCTTGCAAAGATAAATAAACCCCAGTTTTTTGGAAGAGGGAGAGAATAATATAGTTGAATTGGAATCATTGTAAAGATCACTTGCAGTAGCCAAGAAAAGTTGGAATGAAGGAAAGTCTTCTTGGCAAGCTATTCTCAAGGAACTTGAAGGATTCTCCACCTCTGGTTAAATATCTTTCTACTTGTATATTCTTTCATTGTTTCAGTATCTCAGTCGTTCCATTGTACATGTAGTTGGTTAAATCTTTTGGGTTAACTCCCTAAGGGGGAGTCAGTATATTCAATTCAGTTATTTCCTTGTACATATGCATCTAAGGGGGAGTTCACATGTGTGTTATCGACACACCCTTTGTCCTTGATGTCAAAGGGGGAGAAGTTTGGAGTTTGTGAGTTTTTGGAGAATTTTGGAGATTCATTTTTGGCACATGTTTCCATCAATGAAAAAGGGGGAGATTATTGAAAGAATGAAGAATGATCCCCTTATGTTGTCATTGATGTCAATATTGATTGTTGATATCTACATTGATCTAGTGAACAAAGCTAATTAAGTAATGGTGATACCCTGATCCAGTATTTTGGTCCGCACTCTCTCATATGATAAGATCTACTTATGTGGTGGTAGTATGTTGTTCCTAACTATAATTTGTATCTATGTTCAATAAATTAGTTGGTTTGGATGTATAGTTTGAAAGATATAAGTGACAGTAGCTCAACATATAGATTTTTGGTTGTATAGTATAAGTAGGTATGTGTAAAGTAGTTTGTGCTCCTCCAGTGATAAGAATTAGACTTTTCAATTTTGGAAGATTTCTTATAGGTGTCAGCACATTGCATATTCCAGACGACACATGATTATATGGTCAAATTAATCGATGGTGTTGATTCGTTATCATATTTTGTGATTAGGTCTAATCCTTGGCTGACCTAATTCTTGGTGTATGTTGCAGTGATTAAATATGTATTGTAGATGTTAGTATGATCTATTTTAGGTCCATGCCAACCTAAATTAAGTATTGCATGTTTTGGTTTAAGAACGAAGGTGTTTTGATTCAAATATGGAGCCGACAAAGCAATTTTGAATTAATCTAGGGCTACATCTAATTAGGCCAACCTAATTGATGTATGTAGATGAATTGGGTATATATGAGACATTTTTGAGGTTTTAGGAGAGATATGAGATACGAGTATGTAAATTTTGTATGTAAATGATCAAAACTATAGTAGATATATCGTGAATATTGAGCAATTGTAAAGCAAAGGAATGTTTTGTATTCGTATACAGTCAGTATATTGAGCTTCAACATAGCTAAATTCAGCATAAGGAATGTGCATTTTGTATTAGTTCACATCTTGGCTGCGTGGCCATTCTATCTTATATCTATCTTTCTTTATGTGGACAGTGAGTTCACTTGGACAGTGAGTTCACTTGGACAATGAGTTCACTTGGCAATGAGCCATTATGTAATATCTTATTAGTGGTTATAATATATTGTGAGATAATCCTCATTGTGGTTTTTCCCTTTTTGGGTTTTCCACGTAAATATACTGGTGTTCATGTTTTATGCGATCTTGTGATTGTTTCATGCATTCATTCATTATTACTATTGAATGTGTTTTGTTAATTGGATGGATTATGATCAAGTGGTTTAATGGAATACTAATTCATCACCCTCTCAGTATTTTAGGTGTTCAAAAAAATCCTTCATTGATATTATTTCATTGGATTATCGATAATATTTGGAGGAGAATAAAAAATATTAGAGATTTTCATATCATTATCAAAACTTATCAAAGGTCTAATCTAGATAGATCCTATCTTTTATCTCTTACTTGAACTTTTTTTTGGAAATTTTCCTATCCCAAGTAAGGTGTTTAGTTAGCTCATATCATTAGTAGATATACTAGCTTAAGAGCCTTGGCTAATATTGAGTTGGAAACCTCCACTTTATATCTGTTTGCTTGGAATCATAAGTCTATTTCAAGTAGACATTATCAATTTTGATCTTGAATCATTTTTCTTAGACTCACAATTCTAGTTCAAGTAGAATAATATCATTATCAATCAGTGTCTATTTTCTTGGACTCATAAGTCTAGTTCAAGTAGACTATCAATTTTGATCTTGATCATTTCTCTTGGACTCACAATTCTAGTTCAAGTAGAATAATATTAGTATCGATCAATATTTATTTGCTTGGGCTCACAAGTATAATTCAAGTAAACAATATCTTTATCATTTGGAGATCTAACATAACTTTGATCTATTTTGGTTTTGTACATGCAACATCAAATTGTTGGAAATCAAGTACTATCTTGTCTACAATATTACATTTATATATGTCAATCACAAGATCACAATACAAGAAGAACATGGAATCCCATCAAAATGAGTTGAACATCCCAAAAAGTATGGGTGGTAGTCAATATGAGTATGGAACAACCTCAAACTTAAGCACACTTTATGAAGATCCTTCTATTAAGGAAAATTTTAATCAAGATGCAACATTAGAGGAGTTTTATGAATTTGAACAAGATCCTAAAGAAATGAGAGTTTTAGAACTTTTATTTGAGACAAATCCTAATCACTATCTTCAAATGCTAGTTTTAAAAGGTACTAAGCTACACTCTAATTTTGACAATCCTATTCATAAAGAACAAGATCTCATAACCTTTTCTACAACTAATATTTTGGGAGAAACAAGTCAAATCAATACCCCTATGAGAAGCATATCCCTATCACAACCTGACATATTGACCCCACCACAAAATCCACCACAAACATCATTAGATAAAGTATCTTCTAATTTCACTTACACATCACCACCTCAAGCTCAAACATCTAAGGTTTAATGAAAATCATATATACACATGATCACTTTACACCTAAACAATCCCATACCATTGCCCATTCCATTCCAAATATAGGTAGTTCCAACATGAAAAATATACCTTTTTCCTCCAAATCAACCCCAATTTTTTTTCATATGAGACGTCTGTCAACCCACATAATGATACCACTACCAAAACTATTATTAGTTCACCTTTGCACTCCCTAGGAGAGACCGAAACTATTATACGAACCAAGAAGTAAGCATTTTAGTTCATTCATAGTATCTACACAACCTTCTCTTGAAGAATTTGAATCAATATTCTGGCACAAATGATGAAACTCACTAAAATTGTAGGAATATAGCATTTTGGTCAAATTATAGAACACTATTATTCAAAAAATAAACTTGTGGACTACTTCACCACATGATACTACTAAGTAATAGGTTTTGGACATAATATAATATTCACAAAACTGCAAGGTAGATACTTTAGTTCGAAAGGAATGCAGATCATTCCAGTAAGCCATCATCAACACATTACTCTTCTAAAGCATAGATCAAAATATTGTTACATGCAAATTTTGTTTTCATTTTATAAGTTGTGATGACTTGATTTCTTGGATGTAGCTCCTTCATAACTCAATCATCTTTTATTTAGAACCACAAGATTAAATCTTGCTCAATGGAAGAATGCAGATCAACATACCATGATTTTGCCTTAAAGTCTACCCTGTGAGTGCCTTAGCAAAACTTCTACAACATGTCTTTGTATTTGTTACATAAAATTGAGATGATATCAATGTAAACACATTATGGACATATCAAATCATGAGTATCTTCCTCCATATTGTACTTAGTTACCATACTGAACATTATGTAGCTCTACAAACTTGTTCCAACTAATATCATATCATAACAACTATCTCCAAAGAATGTACATATTTCATCATCACATCTGGCATCAATGATAGACCATATTGGATTGACATCAATGACAACACCTATTTCCAACAATCTTACCCTTTATC
Organism: Sequoiadendron giganteum; assembly: GCA_007115665.2. Lineage (NCBI taxonomy): Eukaryota > Viridiplantae > Streptophyta > Pinopsida > Cupressales > Cupressaceae > Sequoiadendron > Sequoiadendron giganteum. The sequence continues at coordinate 231,360,555 of CM021109.1, read as the reverse complement.
ATTGATGGAAACACACATGTGCATTTATCCCCCTTTGACATCAAGGGCAAAGGGCATAAAATATTTTTATGAACTCCCCTTTTCTATATGGAGTCTAAAAATAATACTCCCCCTAAGATGAAGATGCCTCAAAACTGATGTTATGTACAAAACACAAACTCAAAAAGATACTTCAATACTCTACAAAATTTATATAAAGCCCAAAATTGTCTTGATTATACCCTTGTACCTTCCTTAGAAGTTGGGATTTTCTTGTGAATTTCTCTGAGTTGAGCCAAAGTTGCAACCTAGTCTGCTTTTTCTAAAGAGAATATTATTTTGGCATTCACATTGCATGTAAAAATCCTTAGCCTCCTCTGTATTACTTGGTGTCTTTATTTTCTTATCAACATTCTCTACATTTAGAAGCAATCCAGATAGTGAAGCGATTCTTAAGTTGATTGCTTCCCTCAACTGACCAAATTGCTTCTTTAACTACTCTCTTTGGTCTTGAAGCAACGCCAACTACAAATGTATATTTTTTGTTTGAGCTCTTATTGATCCATTCAAATCCTTTGAAAAATTATATACCCCAGCCAATTTAGTAATTTGTGACTCAATGGAGTCAATTTGATCCTTGATATTTTTGGTGGAGCTTGGACACTTTAAGAAAAACTAATACATATAATTTTCTTCATTTATACAATTCTTTAAACATTTTCAAGTTTTCTTATAATTTATTATGTGTAAGAGCACACTGATTAGATACTTCTGCTAATATTTTATCATTCATTTTTCTTATGGCCTCTTGTTCTACCTTTTTATCCAAGTGAGAGGAATTATCCTTGAAGGAATCCATTAAAAGCTTTAATTTTTGTTATGGAGTCAAGGAAACATCAATTTTTACCTTTGGTAACCCTTCCTAAATGATATTTACAACATCACCAATCAATTCACTTTTCTTTACATGTTCTTATAAGCTTTCCTTCCTTGCGAAGGTATGCAAAATATCACCAAGTTGTAATTTGTGAAGGGGAGACATATTATATAGATCTACCTAACCTTCATGAGTGAGAATATGCAAAAGTTGAGGTGTTATCACAAGTTGGAACTACATCTACAAAGACAATAGGTCTTTGAACAAATCTGAAGATGAGGAACTTTGACCTGTACTCACAAAAGCATCTTGCTTCTTATAAACCTTATCTTTTACATCCTAAACAATCTCAATATTATCTTTATTCAATTACACATTACTTCTAGAATTATTCAAAGGAGCAAAATTATGTTCCGAAGGAGGAACACCAACTTCACCTTGACCATTTGTTCCTTGTGCATTAGTATTCATTAGAGGAGTAGTCTCCTCATATTGATTTTTATCAACATTAGTCTCATTGTCTTAAAAAACAAACAAATCTATATATTGAGAAGATACATCAGGGATATCTTCCAAGATAGTGTCATCCTTAGAAGTCACCTCAACCATATTTATTTCTTCAAGAATCTTGGATTCCTTTTCATCTAACTCCTTTTCTGTCTCCATACCTAAGATTTTTTGCACTTCAAGCATATTGAAGATACCTTCTCCTCCTTGCAATTTGGAGGGTCCTTGTACTTCTTTCTGACCACATATATTCGTGTTTTTTAGATTAGGTTCTTGTGAATTAATTTCATTGTGCAAATCATTAATGATCTTCTTTGTAGTATCTTAGATTTCATTCATGATCTTTTTTACATTTTCATCTAGGCTCATCAATAGATCTATTCTTCTTTTGGTGTGGAGCTCCTTGGCTTGTCTCCAAACAATATTTTGTTTCTCTTCCTAGGATACTGAGATCCAAAACTTATCAATTTCATGTTGTTTCATTTCTTCATCAGTCTTAATAGCTTCATCTCTTCTCTATCTTAGTGCCTTAGCAAGGCTATTCAAAGCTTTGTTGATAATGTCATTAAAGGGAATGTTTTTCCTGAGCATATATTCAATGATAGCTTTCTCAATTGTTCTCTTGTCTTTTGAAGGGACCTCCAGATGAAGCTCCATTGTAATTTCCAATAGACTATGTTCAACCATTCCATTCAAGGTGGCCCCAAAATCAAGATGACCATGTGTGACCTAAGGGGATTGCTCAACACTATCTTTTACAATATTCTTCCCCTTCTTTTTCCAAAACATATCTTCTTCTTCAATCTCTTCAACATCATCCGACTCTTCCTCATTTGACTTCTCTCTTTTTTCCTTTCTTTTAGGTCTGGCATGTCTAGCTTTAGTGGCCCTTTTCTCCAGAGTGATTTGAGATGTAGCTTTTATTTTACTATTAGTTTTTTGAGTGGAATCAGAAGGCAACAAAGCAAATGTAACAATAGTAGAGGATCTACCATATCTCCTTGGACTAGGATTGGCTTCTAGATTAATATATTTGGCTTTGGAAGCCTCCACAAAAACATCAGATGTACTTTTTGGAGAGGTACCTAGTATCTTGTAAAGCTCCTCTTTGTTTTTAATTTTTGAGTAACATGGGGCACCCATCTCATTCAATACTTTTTCAACTTTATTTTCAATGGTTTCTTCTCTCTCCTTTTGGTAAATTTCATCCATGATTTCTCTATATGTACCAAATCTTTTGATTTAGGATCCTTAGGTTTTGACAACAAAATATCTATGTAACCCTGCACAAATTCATCCTCAACCTCATAAGGTAGCTCAGGTATCCATACAGTTCTAGGTTCTACTACTTCCATAAAACAATGATCCTTGTTTAACATAAAATTTATCTCATTTTGATATTTCTAGACCAAACTAGATGGTATCCTATTTCTCCCTTGTAACTCAATTTACAATTTTTTAAAGAAACCCAGTGCATGTAAGTATATGATTGTTCGTCTTGAAAACTATCCATATGCTTCTTGATTTGTGTAGCTACTAGAGTGAATTTATCCCAAATTTTTCCTTTGAAGCTAGGTAATTCATTTGGGAAGAAAAAAGTAAGACATATGATTAAGGAACCAAACGTGAAGTTATACTTGGTTTCCTTTGTTCTTTTTAGGTTCTCTATCACCTATTCTCTCAATAGCTCACATAGGTCAACATTGGCATTTTCCTTTACCATTTGATATGCAGTGTGAATGGTTGTGGCAGTGGCAGACCCTTCCCTATTTGTGAAAGATTTTATATGTAATACCCATTGATGCATGCCGAACACTAGGATCAATTATATATTTTACTATTAGGGTTATCTTATCAAACTTAGCACCAATGAGTTCCATAATACTTTCATTCTTTATAGATTTCAACACTAGAACCGGTCCAGAGGCGTAAAGACCAGTAACTTCTCTAATAGCATCCTTTGTGATTAAGTAGGGTTTTCCAAACTAATTAGAATTGTCATGAATATAGCTCAAATTGATTCTTACCTATTCCTTTCTTTTACATAAGTCTAGAAAGCCTTTCCAGATGTCCAACCCTTTTGCAACAATATTCCCATACTCTACTTTGTATCCTCCACTGTCATTTAGTAGCTCATGCCAGACCATTTCAAATGAGGAGGTATGTTTAATTTCATTCAACTGAGCATGGATGTAAATTCTTTTGTCCTTGTAGTACACAACGCCCACTAGAACTTTTGAAAATGCATTGTCTTTATCTACCTCCATTTCTTTGAATGGAAATTTCTTGTATTTGGGCCTCAACCTTTCAACATCATCAATGACAATTGGTGTAGCCGTGAAACCACTTTCTAATACAAGGGTTTTATAAGCAAAACCAAAAAAATACTGATGAAAAACTACCATTAGGTTTTTCTTGCAACACACAAAGAGTTCCCTTCTCTTCCTTCTTAGCACTTACATACAATTGATATATTCAAATGAGATTAGTTTTGATTAGTTTGAGGTTTAAATATGCTTCATACCAACCCTAATCATTTTCTATTAAATGCCTCTTAGATTTAGCAGCTATTTATTTTCAATAATATCACATATCTCCATAATCCTTTGGGACACTTCTGCAAAGGGTGTAATTTCTTTGGAATCATGACCAACCAAATCCATATCACTATTTACCATTATTCTAAATTTTTCAACATTTCATACATTTTAGGGGTTTAATAGGATCCACAATTACAACTCCCCCTGAGTCAATACTCTTTCTTTAGTTACTAGAGGACTCATCTGCACCATGTCGAGGTACAAATTCATTCTTCATTTCACTTTCTTCCTTCTTTTTCCAAACTTTGTTCCTCCTTTTTTTGACTAATGACAAACTTCTTTTGAGGAATAGAAGATCTTACACTCTTTTCCTTGCATAATATGGAAATGTGTCCTACTTTATTACAATTATAGTAGGTGATACTAGCTTGAGAAGTAAAATTCATTCTTCTCACATTAGATATCCAATTAGCAACCCTATGAAAAACTTGTTGCATGTGTAGTAGTACCATAGAAGGATTGAGAGGTCATAGCATTACTTTTTCTTATCATTTTACTTCTGCAAACATTAGCCTTGTGACCAAATTTGTTGCAAGCATAACACTGACCATGAAATGATTGAGTGTTCATAGCATTGTACCTTGAAGTCCCAGAGGAGTTATGAATCATCTTTCTTTTGGATTCAACTACCTTATGGCCAAACTTATTACAAGAATAACAATTACCATTGAACTTGGTGAGAGCAATTTGTTTGGGGGAAGGTTCTTTGAAGTTTTTCTTCTTGTTCTAGACATGGATGAATCCACCTTCTCTCTTGCTATCATGATTTATCTTTGCATCTCTGGAGGATGTCTCCTTAGGATTTTTTTTGCAGGCTTTCTCCTCCCTTCTCTTAGACTGTGCTTCTACTTTGATGTTATCGTACACATTTGCAGATGCATCGACCATGGGAATTTTTCCCTTTTTAAAAAAAAGTCAGGATAGGTTTTTGAGATTTAATTAACTCATCAAGAATTTTAGAGCCTCTCCTCATTTTTAGACCTTTGTCAATTTGTTCTTTAGCTTTTTCAAGTTCTTTTCTCAGGAATACAATCTCTTCCTCAAGCTTTAAGCATTCGACACTTTTGTCATTGAGCTTGGTGTTCAGGAAATCCTCAATCCTCTTGCCTTCTTCAACATTGATTTTTAAATTTGAAATCAACTCTTCATATTCTTTGGTTTTCATTTCACATTCACTTCCACCTTCTATTTGAGCTTTCAGTTTGCCAATTTTTTCCTTTGATTCTTTAGCTTTTGCCTTCAATTGTCAATTTTCTCTTTTGACTTTTCTAGCATGCACTCATATTTGATATTTTGTAATCTTGCTTCATCCAAATATTTAAGAGTAGATCAACATTCTCCTTCAAAATCTACTTCACAATCTTTTGGATTGATGTCCCAACCTTCAAGTTCCATTGATTCAAGATCTGTTATGGAATAAACATATCATTATTTTTTGTTGCAGAATCCATGTGTTCAAGAGGAAGATCAACCTTAGATGTTAAGCTTCTCAAGGCACTTCACTTTGATACTAATTTTTGAACATAATGATGTGCTAAGGGGGGGAGGGTGAAACAACATATATTAAAAACCATTCTCATTTGTAGATTAACAACACATCACATTAACTGAAAAGAACAAAAGATAACACATGCGTCGCATAAGGACACCAAAATTTTTACTTGGAAAACCTAATAGGGAAAAACCACGGTGAGGATTAACTCACAATATATGTATCTCACTACTAACAAGAATTAAAATGTTTTAAGGCTCACAACCTATGGAGTTGCAGACTGAGGAATACAACCTTAGAGAAAGATACAAAGGACCTGATGAGACTCATTGTATCAGAGTAGGATACATAAAAATTAGAATGATAAAATTGATTATGAACTTCTATGAAGAAGCATCTAACCCATGTTGATGTTGTAGTCACTATTTCGCATAATTAGCCCTTCACATTGATTTTAAACATTTCATATTTTTCATTCTTCTCTTTTCATAAATAAATATCTATCATCATCTTCAAAAATGAATTTGACCTTCTATATATATATTTATATCCTCCGCGATAACTCAAAATCTTAATTAGGTCAGCTCTAAGATGATCTTTAGAAGAAACGTTTGATATCACATTGTTCGACTTCAATTATGTATAATATTTGAAAGAGAACCAATTGCGGATTAACACAAGATATTACAAAATCTAAACACATCATAACCCATTCTTCAAAATATAATTAACTAATCATGATCAACCATTGATGAATGAGACAAGTTTGTCAGCCCACACAATGATACCACTACCAAAACTGTCATTAGTTCACCTTTGCACTCCTAGGGAGAGAACAAAACTATCATGCATACCAAGAAGTAAGTATTGTAGTTCATGCACAGTATCTACACAACCTTCTCTTGAAGAATATGAATATCATATTTTGGCACAAATGATGAAACACATTGAAATTGTAGGAACAAAGCATTCTGGTCAAATTGCAACACACTGTTATTCAAAAATTGAACTTGCAAACTACTTCGCCACTTGATACTTCTAGGTAGTAGGCTTTGGACACCATTTAATATGTTCACAAAATTGAAAGGTAGATACTTTAGTTCTAGGGGACTATAGATCATTCGAGTAAGCCATCATTAACACATCACTCTTCTAGAGCATAGAGCGGAACACCGCTGCATGCAACTTTCACTATAGAAGTTGTGATGAATTGATTTCTTGGATGTAGCTCCTTCATAATGTAATCATATTTTCTTTAGAAACGCAAGACTAAATCTTTCTCAGCAGAAGAATGTGGATCAACATACCATGATTCTACCTTAGAGTCTACCCTGTGAGCGCCTTAGCAAAAATTTTGCAACATGTCTTTGTATGCGGTACATCAAACTAAGATGATATGAATGTAAAAACATTATGGACATATCAAACCATGAGTATCATCCTCTGCATCATACTTAGTTACCATACTAAATATTATGTAGCTCTGCAAACTTGCTCCAACTGATATCACATCATAAAAACTATCTCTGGTAACATAATTCATCATAATATCTAAGATCAATGGTAGCCCATATTGGGTTGACATCAATAACAACACCTATTTCCAACAAAAAATGCCTTAAAAATTAAATACTAACATTTGTAGCAAGATACCTATCAGCGTACAACAATGGGCTTCTCAACCTGTAGCATAATGATTATAGTTTGATGTAAATGAGTCAATCTACTATAGTGTGACCACTTTCAGAAGAAGATGAAGGAAATAATTTAAGGATTAGATTGTGAATCAATAGCATTAATTTTATCTTTTAATAAGATAAGCAGGAGAAGAAGTTTGTTCTCAATAGGACTATGAGTTATAACAAAAATCACTTTGTGTGGGCACATTTTCTAATATAATGGTTAAACCTATTGAATATAGAGTCCTTGTTTGATTTCTATGCTCTATTCTGATAGTTATACATTCTATTTTGAAACTCAGTCCTCTTCCTATTCTTGAGGAGGAGTTGACATTTGTTTTCAGTTTCTTTTTAGTTCATAGATAAGTGGACTGCTTTGTAGACCCTATGTAGTGGGGTACCCTATCGAGGAGGATATCTAGATCATATGTGTTTTATATTGAATAAGATTTCTTGATAGATTTTGTTCACAATTCTGTGTGTGATTAAGATGCAATAAAGAAGGATTACTTTGATAACATTTTTTTTGAGTAAGTGAGTGATTAACAAGATCTTGTGGATAGTGTAGTATCCTTTAATCAGGTTGATAACTAGGAACATAAATTCCTCTACTCAGAGATTAGGCATCACATCTGGCAGTCATAATCTACTAAAGGACATCATTTGATTGTCAACCTAGGGACATTAGACTTGAAATGGGTCTGCAAAGTATATGCACTAACCACCTATTTTAGACATGTATTATCTACTAAAAATACTATGCTGGAATTGGAATTGCTGGAAATAAATTCTAACTGACTAAATATGCTCAGAATGAAAACTAAATCCAATTTTAAAGATAGGAAGTACTCTGTCCATAGTGGCTGCAGGAACAGTCACACTGAAGTTCTATGAAATGAAGTGCAACTATTCTAATTGCAGAAATGAAAAGATAGACAGATCCCTAAGTGGGGCCCCTTAGGTAGTGTCAAATATACACAATAGATTAGACTGTAAATTCCATGAACGCTTTTATTGAGTTGAAACTAACAAGTACATGGCTCACAATTCTTGCAACTGTATTTCTGAAAAACTAAAGCTTATTACAACATCAATCTTCCAGCCCTTTCTCTAAATGAGAATGGGCTATTTATTCAAATCTGAACCTAATGACTAACTAACCTTTCCCTCATAAAATGGGAAGTCTTTATTACATCGTGATCAACCTAATGAAGAAGTAGATAGAAAAAGGAAGGACTGAGTCAAATTAGTTTGAAGATGTAAAGCACCACCATCCTAGATTTATGTGCCATCAAGACGCCTTTGCTGGATTCCTGGAACACTTCCCTTGCATGGCGGATGAATTGTAGTTGTTTCCTTATTCTTTGCTACTAAATCAGTCCTCTTTGAATCAGTCTTTCAACAATCTAGTGGAGGCTAAATGTTCTCCTTGAGACTTGGTACCTGTAAATAACTAATAGCTATACCTATGGCAAAGGATCAGCTCAACACATTGAACTCATTAAGATGATCCATCATCCCATTCATTTATTCATTAGGTATTAGTTTGGAACAAACAATATTTTAGATATGGCTGCAGGAAGGTTAACAGTAGTAGCTGCAAGAAAGGCATGTCATCACAAAAAGTCACAAGGCACACATCTTCTGTCAAACTAATAAAAAATTTAAGCAATAACCATGGAAATAATTATCATAATAAACTTGTTGTATTAAGCATAAAGTCTATGTATTACTCCCATAATTACTACTAAATGTCTTCTTAGCATAATAAAAGATATAAAAATGTTTAAAAACATAGTCTAAAATATGCCAAAAACTGGGCTCATCATTCCCCTCAATCGACTACTTGCTAGTCCCTTCAACAAGTCTGGCATTTTTCCTTTGAGCATACTCTCTTAAATCAGAATTATGTTGCTTCCCACATTCACCATGTTGAAAAATCCAAAAGTGAGCCCGCATAGACTCGAGTCGTTGCCACCTGCTATCCTCTGAATTCCTGCTATAGGTGTTGTTTTCTCCTTGCATGGCGAACAATGACCATAAGAGAATGGGTGGCTGGATGACTAATGTCAACCAATTCTCTTTCTTTGTTCTAGTGTTTCGGATATACCTCTTTGCTCTTCGAGTAGCTGCATACAGGTTGTTTGGGGTATGTGGTTCTGCCCTTCTTAGCTGCAATGGCAAGTGTTCCCATCTTGTTTGGCTGTGCTGTGTAGCAATATTGAGGTCATCATTCACAATTTTGGAGTATTGGGAAAACACTTCTTGTCTCAAAGGTCCAATCATTGGCCTAGCCCTGTCATCTACCCACAACTTCTTCTAGTCAAATTAAATACCCATCCCCTTCTTTGATTCATTTCTCACTATCAGTTGCATGTTATCCTCATCATGTTTGTAATCATCAAACTATTCTCCCCTGCTTATTTCATTTCTGATCCAGGAAATTAGAGCACTGATGTGAATGTCCCCAACATAGCACAAAGGATTCCATTCGTTATCATGAGGCATAGCCAAACCGTGTAAATAAAACTCACATAGAAGGTGTCTGACATACTATGGTGAGTCCCTGTATGCATTATAAAATTCCTTGAGAGTATTCAAGGAAGGGTTCTGACCTTGCCAGATCCTTATTAATTGAAATTTCAAATATAACTCTTTTAAGTACATTGCATAAACAGGTGAAGGAGATCTACATTGCATAATTTGTGGAACAAGTTGAACTACCTGATTGAGTGTGTCTATCGGATTAACAATCTTTATATCCTTGTTCTGGATTACTCTCCTCAATCTCTCAATTTCTAATTCATAGGTAGTTTGCTGATTTTGAAGTTCTGTGTAACATGACATTCCTACAACAAAATTTGTAACATGAAGAGGGGGCTTATGGTTATGATTTGCTGCAGGTGGCCTTTGAATTTCTTTAAGTGCATCAATAGTTTCATGCTCCGCTGTCTCAATTATGTCTTTGGAAGATAATTGCCCGAGAATTTCCTTTTCCATTTCATCATCTGGCTGCTAGTTCTCTTGTTGTTCCTATGGCATATGATGTTCCGATGTATTTCCTACAACAGCCGGTGATTCATCTATCCCTTCATTATCTTCACTTCTTTATTCTGATTGAACTATAATTGATTTCCCTTCCTCCCCAATATACACTACCTCTTCCTGCAACTATTCTGATAACCCCTCTTGCATTTTCTCTGCCATAGCTGCCGACTCATCGAGGCCAACCCCTTCTAAAACATTCCCAGTCTCACCAACAAATGGTTCCTCTTCCTCAAGTGCAGGACTAGAAGGGTTTGAGGGTGATGGTGTAGAATGAGAGGTATTGAGTGAATGCTGAGCTACCTAGTTCTGAATCCTGGAGCTTCTCCGTAAGGGAGTGGGGACTGCCTTATGTTTCTTTGGGTTCTTAGCTGCAGGATTAGGAGATTCTTCTATTTGCTTCCTCTTAATAGATTTAGGAGCAGGTGTAGGGGTCTTTTGCTGGGGTGTTACCATTGGTGACTTTCCCTTTTTATTTTTAGAGGAAGTCCTCGGGTTAAAAATAGGGGTTTGCACTAGCCCTTTGGGAAATCTTTCAGAAAGAGGGACCTCATCTTGTGAGTCAGACGATTCAGGAATATGAGATGCGGTAGCAGAGGCCTCAGCTTTTGACTGAGAGGTTCATTGTTTAAAGGTGAGAGGCTGACCCTTGGGTCTGACATTTTGAACCCTTGGATTAAAATTAACAACAAACTCCTCCTAGGTCATTGGTGACACATCCCTAATGGATTTTTCAACAAGCAATTTGATGAGGCAATGGTGGGAGACAAAATTAATTCTTCCCTTTTTAAATTCGGTAACACTATTGGAGAGAAAATTATACAAGAAGTTTGGTATGTTCATTAATAACCCATGACACAAATGAGATAATAGCTTAAAATGATGAGAATGCAAAATAGAAAACCGACCTTCACATGTCAGGTATTTGATTATATAACCTGCCCGTGGAATCCAATCCTGTGGAAAACTCATACGTTGGGTTTCTTGTTTATCCACATGTAGAGGAGGATCACCAGGCCGAGTAAACTCTGCCCTAGCACTCTGTGCGTCCCTTCCTCGAGGAAATAGTTCACCAACTTGGGGTAACCCTGTTATCTTTGCAATTCCATTTACTGAGGCATCAATTGTTACTCCCTCGACCGTACCCTTTCCAATATGAAATGTCCTTGTGAACTCCTCAGCAATGTCTTCATCAAAATTTTAAAATTTGAGAAAATAGTTGAGCCACCCGTACTGTTTGAATGGCAGAAAATGTAGTACATCCTGCAACAAGACATTGTGGTCTATTGGCTCATGCCTAATGGGCTGACCTCCCATTTTTATGCTTGTCTTTGCAACTTAACTCTCCAGGCAAAAATTCTGCCTGGTTATTTCAATTTCTTGCCCAAATTTAACTTCCTACAACTCAAACCAACTTCTCTGCTCTCCCCTCAACCTAAACTTTTGAACTTCTTTCAAAAGATGAAGAAAACTAAAGGAAGAATTTCAAACATCTTAACTGAAAGTTGTGACACAAAAACATTGACAGGGAGGAGCGAAAAACATACCTAGTTATAATTGCAGGAAGTAAAGGAGGTTTGGTCATTTATTGCAAATTTTCAAAAATCCAGAGTTTAAGTTGAAAAGACAATAAAATATGATGTGACAAGGCTTCGTGGCAACAAAAAGTAACAACATGGCTATTATTTATGAATTGGGAAAGATGCACAAATGTGCAAAAAAGACTGAAGGATATTGCAGCCATACAAGAAATTCGTTTGCCTTACTAAATACCTAATTAAACATAATAAATGAAATAATTAATCAATCTTTGAGTTAAGTGGAGCTTACCTGCAATGATGCACCGCAAGCGTTTGATGTGACTCCAACTTCTTTATTGTAAAATGTGATCTTTAGAAACGTGGATATGGTGATGTGTGACAGGTGGATGAGGTGGCAGAAGAAGAGATGATACAGATAGTGGATGGAATGGTGATATGGAATGATGGAATGGAATGGGGATCCATGAGGATGACCCTTTATTATGATATTTATATGCACTTTCATGCATGGCTTAGGGAATTGAGCCGAGACTCAACCCCTTGCTGCAGGATCAATAGATTCCTGCTCTAGTTGAAATTGCTTTAGGAACTCTTCCTTATCAATGGAATTTTGGTAAAGCTTTAGTCGATGCCCATTGACCAATAATTTGAACCTGACATCATCAATTGTGCTCAGCTGTACTGCACCATTATCAAATACCTCTGCTATTTCGTATGGTCCCAACCATCTGGTCTGCAGTTTCCCTTGACTATCCTTGTATCTTGAATCATAGAGTAGAACCCAATCTCCTTCTTTGAATTTCTTCTCCTTGATGTACTTATCATTCCATCTGATTCTTTGATTCTGTATTATTTCAGTGTGCTGCAGGGCACTCTTCTTGAGCTCATCTAAGGCATTGAGCCACATGATTCTTTCTCTCTATGCAATTGTTAACTCCATATTTAATTACAAAGCTGTGAGGAGAGTTTTGTGTTCAAACTCTATCGGCATCACAAATTTCTTACCATATACCATTTCAAAAGGAGTAAAACCTGTTGTAGTCTTCCATGTAGTTCTATAGGCCCATATAGCCTCAGGTAACCTTGCAGCCCAATCCTTCCTATGCAAATCCACTGTTTTTGTCAGAATGGCCTCTATATCCCTGTTAGAATTTCCACCTGGCCATTAGCCTGAGGATGATAAGGAGTTGACTTCCTATGCCTTATGTTGTATTCATTTAGTAAGGCGGTAATAAGAGTAGAAGTAAATTGTGCTCCTTGGTCTGTCACTATTTCTCTAGGAACACCAAATATAGTAAATATTTCTTCATATAGGAACTCTGCTACTTTATTATCTATAACATGCTTCATAGTTCTAGCCTCTACCCATTTTGTTACATAATCTGTGCATACCAGAATGTAAGACTTACTATTTGAAGGCAGATCAATTGGGCCTACAAAGTCTAGTCCCCATTTATCAAAAGGTGTAACAATAAATTGTGGAAACAGAGGAATTTCATCTGATTGTGTTGGCCTCCCCATCCTTTGACATCTATCACACCTCCTGATATACTTGGCTGCATCTCTATGTAATGTTGGCCAATTATATCCAGTATTTAAGATTTTCATGGTTGTTCTCTTAGCAGCAAAATATCCACCACAAGGCTCATCATGGCTTGCATGCAGTATGTCATGAGTGTCTTCCTCTCTCAAACATCTCCTCATTACTTGATCAGGTCCTGTATAAAACATGCAATTTGCAATCCAAGAGAAATTAAAGTTTTTCTCTACTAACAATCTCTTTTCCTTAAGTGAGAGGTGAGGAGGAGTTCTTCCCGCAGTTAGATAATTTGCTATATCTGCATACCATGGATGAATGAATTTGATGGTGAACAAATATTCATCAGGGAAGGAATCCTCTATGAGTGCAAAATCATCTTGCCTTTGAATTCTAGATAGGAAATCAACAACCACATTGGCTTTACTTGGTTTGTCCATAATTGTAATATCAAATTCTTGCATCTGCAACAACCACCTAGCCAGTCTCCTTGTAATTGAGCTCTTGTTCATGAGATACTTGATTGCTGGATGATCAGTATGGACAAATATTTGATAGCCTATGATATAATGCCTGAACTTGTTGAGGGCATACATGATTGTTAACATTTATTTTTTTGTAACAGTGTAGTTGAGTTCAGCTCCTTGCAAGTTCTTGCTGATATAATAAAGTGCATGCTTAGTTGAACCACCCTTTTGTCCTAGGACAACACCAATAGCATAATTTGATGCATCCATATGAATATGGAATGGAAGTGACCAATTAGGTCCTTTCAAGACATGTGCTTGTGTAAGAGAAATCTTCAGATCAAGGAATGCTTTTTCACATTCTGTTGTCTAGGCAAACTCTGCATCCTTCTTCAGCAAACTGTATAGGGGCCCTGTTGTTTGACTGAAATTTTTAATAAATCTTCTATAGTAGCCGACATGTCCTAGAAAGATTCTTAGTTCCTTTTTCTTGGTAGGGAATGGTAGACTAGAGATGGCTTCAATTTTAGAGGGATCTACTTGTATTTCTGCAACAGAACTATAGTGACCGAGCACTATTCCTTCTTGCATCATCATGGAACACTTCTGACTATTTATTGACAAATTATGATCTTCACACCTCTGGAGTACCTTTTTCACATTGTCTTGAGCTTCTTCAAATGTTGCACCATAAACAGTAAATTTATCCATGTATATTTCCATACAATCATATGAAATATCTGAGAAAATACTAATCACAACTCTTTGGAAAGTTGCAAGTGCATTACAAAGACCAAAAGGAAAGACTGAATAAACAAATGTTCCCCAGGGGCATGTGAAAGTTGTCTTCTCCTGGTCCTTTGGAGCAATCTTTATCTGATTATATCCACTGAAACCATTAAGGAAGAAGAAATAATTTTTCCTTGACAAGTTATCTAGGACTTGATCAATAAAAGGTAGAGGAAAATAATCTTTCTTAGTTGCTGAGTTGAGCTCCCTATAATCCACACACACTCTCCATTTTCCTCCTTTCTTAGGGACAATAACTAGTGGAGAAACCCACTGACTATCTGAGATTGGGTAGATAAAGCCAACATTCAACATCTTCTGCAATTCCTCCTTAACAATTTCTCTTAGGGCTGGATTAATTCTCCTTTGGGGTTGTCTAACAGGTTTGAACTCACTGTTGATGAAAATTCGGTGTGTACATAGCTTTGGATCAAGTCCTTTCATGTCATCGTAATCCCAAGCAAAAGCTAGTTTATGGGTAGTAAGCATTTAGACAATTGACTCTTGCTGCTCACTGGTAAGTTTATTATTGATATTCAAGGTTTTTCTTGCAGCTACTTCCACTTGGGAAGTCAATTCAAGCATAGATACTTCACACATAAAAGAAATTTCCACTTCATGGGGTAATAAGGTGTGCAAGCAGTCAGTTGCTGCAGGATAATGAGCTAAAGTAGGTGGGGTTAGAATTGTCTGCAATGAACATGGAACTTTTTCACAGAGGGGGTACTCAATACCATAATTGTTTTGAAGGATATTAGACAATATTTCTTCATCTTCTTGTTTCTTAATAAAAGGCTCTTTGCTAATCATCATCAGGTTTTCCATGGAATTCATCTCTTCCACATCTTCTAAATCTGGCCAGACCGCTTGTCCCAACTCAAGTTGAGGCTGGGCTAGATCATAAAGGGTGAGCTTCTTGGTGCTATATCCATCAGAGATAGTCATGTTACTAGACCTACATCCTATATAAGCATCTACGGTGGCTAACCAAGGCCTTCCTAGAATTACAAGATATCCTCCTAGTGATGCTTTTGGAGATAAAACCATAAAATCAGCAGGATATTCCCATGAATCTAGGGTGACAATTAGGTCTTCAACTACTCCATCAGGTTTGATAGTTGAGCTATCTATGAGCTGCAGGACTGTAGGTGTAGCCCTTAGGTCTGAAATACTTAGCTTTAATACAAGGTCCTTTGTCATGAAATTGATAGCTGCTCCAAGATCTACTAAAGCATTTTTAATTTGAACCTCATTAATAATGATTTCTACAAAAGGGCTACCAGGGTCTGAATATTTTGGGATGATAAGCTTCCTTAACATCAAATCATAGATTTGACCTAAAACATGAACAGTTTGTGGGTCTTTCTTTTTCCTACATGGCTTCTTTCAACAAGCTTTTTTAATAGCCTTGCTATAGATAGGTACCTCTTTAATTGCTTGGAACAAGGGAATTTTTACACATATGTGCTTTAGCTTTTCAAGAATGTCAAAGGTAGGCTCTTCTTTATTTTGAACAAATTCACCTTCCAACCTTTGTGGAAAAGGAGGTGAGGGTTTATTGGACACTTTAGGAAATGATGGACTTTGCATGGGCTCATTGGATGAAACTTGGTCATTAATATCATTTTTCTCATTCTCCTCAGATGGCAATTCTACAATTATGGGAGGAGAAGGTGCAGGTAACACTATCCCTAACTATAAGTTAATATTACTCAAGTTGAGAGCATAAGCAGGATGTTGATTGGGGTCAGTGAAATAAACTTGCTACTGCTATTGAGGCTTGTTATTTGGGTTAGGTGTTGCTTGAGCAGGTAACTGGTTTGGCTTAGGATTTTGGATTTGATTAGCTGTAGGAGGTGGCATGATTGACTAATATTGGGGTTGTTGTAGGAAACCAATGGGTTGATTTGACCATTTTTGGCCTCCCCTCCACTGGTTAGACTATTGCCAATTTCCTTGCGAAGGTTGCCACTAATTTTGCTGTGGTGACTGCCAATTCCCTTGTGGGGGCTGCTACCGGTTTTGCTGAGCATTTGGCCAAGGATTATTCCACTGAGGTTGGGAATATGGGCTATAATTTGGAGGGTACTAGTTCTGCAATTGATTATTATATGAACCAAAACTTTGCAAAGGGTCCTGAGGCATACCTTGTCTTGGGGCCCAAGGCTACGTTGAGCAATAAAGAACACTTCTTCATCTCCTTCTATTGTTTTGAATTCAATGGGAAGATGCTGCTCCTCCAAATTAGCCACTGCCTTGCATCTGCAATCCTTCTTCCTTTGTCTGTAGTGAGTGCAATATTCAGTGAGCATTGCCTATGCTTCATCTTCCTTCCTTCTAGCTTGCATAGTGTCCAGTTGTGTAGCAATGTCATTGATGATATCTTGCTTGAAATATGATAAGAGATTATAAATATCCCCCTTTGACACTCCTGAGCCATTTCCTTTTGAAATAGAGGGTCTAAACCCTCTGCCTTTCTTCACAGTTGCTCTGGAGTAGTTGAGACAAATCTTCTTGATATCATCCCAATTGCTTTGGGTGATATCTCCTCCGACCATGAGGTCTAGTGCCTCCATGCACATATCATTAAATCCTCTTAGGAAGAGAAGTTTCTTAGATTCCTCATTCAGCTGATGCTGAGTGTTTTTCTGCACACTAAACAAGAACCTGGACACATAGTCTTCCAAGGTTTCATCCTCTTTCTGTGACATCTTGAAGATGTCATCTCCTCTCATATCATCCCCCCTACAATATTCTTTGTACTTTCCCAAGAACAAAGTCTTCATTTCATTCCAAGTGGTCGCTGCATTGCCTCCTAATCCATGAACCACCTCAAGGCTAACTCCTTAAGGGTAGAGGGAAACAACTTCAGCTTGTGTGCACTAGTAGTGTAGTCATAAATTCTACAAAGGATGTAAAACTCAAACAAGAAGGTATGAGGGTCTTCTATAATAAGTCCATAGAAATTTGGGAGTAATGAGGCAAGGATATTCTTGAGATTATTATTGTCATGTAGGTCAGGAATTGGAAATAGAAAAGTAGGCCTTGCCATCCTTGGTGGTGTTCCCGGGTTAGCTCCTGGCTGATAAACTACAAGGGCAAGTGAATTATTATGTAGGTCCTGGTTATTGGAAGTTTGCAGATTATTCAAATGCTGAGTGAGTGGATCAAGGTCGCTAGGCTCATCAAACAGGTTAAAACTTAACTCTGAGGAAGAAGATGAGGTAACTAAGTCCTGGCCAACATCCAAATATGGGTCTTCTTGGAAAAGTTCTGGGTCAATTTCGTGGGTATCCAATCTTGCAGGAAGGAATCTTCCAAATTGGTCTCTTCTTCTAAGCATACGACAAAAATTAAGACTAAACTATGGAAAAATGTTGGAATGCTGAATTCTAATCTAAATGCTAGGAATGAAATTCAACTCTCTACTAGCATGTCTGCAATAGATTTTTAGTTTGACACCATCCTCGACAACGATGCCAAAAATGTAGTATCCTTTAATCAGGTTGATAACTAGGAACATAAATTCCTCTACTCAGAGATTAGGCATCACATCTGGCAATCATAATCTACTAAAGGACATCATTTGATTGTCAACCCAGCGATGTTAGACTTGAAATGGGTCTGCAAAGTATATGCACTAACCACCTATTTAGACATGTATTATCTACTGAAAATACTATGCTGGAATTGGAATTGCTGGAAACAAATTCTTACTGACTAAATCTACTCAGAATGAAAACTAAATCCAGTTTTAAAGACAGGAAGTACTCTATCCATAGTGGCTGCAGGAACAGTTGGCAGCTCTGTAATTCTGTCAACTGCAAGAATAGTCACACTGAATTTCTATGAAATGAAGTGCAGCTATTCTAATTGTAGAAATGAAAAGATAGATAGATCCCTAAGTGGGCCCCCTTAGGTAGTGTCAAAGATACACAACATATTAGATTATAAATTCCATGAACACTTTTATTGAGTTGAAACTAACAAGTACATGGCTCACAATTCTTGCAACTGTATCTAAAGCTTATTACAACAACAATCTTCCAGCCCTTTCTTTGAAGGAGAATGGGCTATTTATTCAAATTTGAACCTAATGACTAACTAACCTTTCCCTCATAAAATGGGAAGTCTTTATTACATCATGATCAACCTAATGAAGAAGTAGATAGAAAAAGGAAGGACCGAGTTAAATCAATTTGAAAATGTAAATCACCACCATCCTAGATTTATGTGCCATCAAGATGCCTCTGCTAGATTCCTGGGATGCTTCCCTTGCATGGCAGATGACTTATAGCTGTTTCCTTATTCTTTGTTGCTGAATCAGTCCTCTTTGAATCAGTCTTTCAACAATCTAGTGGAGGCTAAATATTCCCCTTGAGACTTGGTACCTATAAATAACTAACAGCTATACCTGCAGTAAAGGATCAGCTCAACACATTTAACTCATTAAGATGATCCATCATCCCATTGATTCATTCATTAGGTATTAGTTTGGAACATACAATATTTTAGATATGGCTGCAGGAAGGTTAACAGTAGTGGCTACAGGAAAGGCATGTCATCACAAAAAGTCACAAGGAACACATCTTCTTTCAAACTAATAAAACATTTAAGCAATAACCATGGAAAGACTTATCATAATAAACTTGTTGTATTAAGCATAAAGTCTATGTATTACTCCCATAATTACTACTAAATGTCTTCTTAGCATAATAAAAGATATAAAAATGTTTAAAAACATAGTCTAAAATATGTCAAAAACTGGGCTCATCAGATAGGATGTGGGTGGAGGAAATTTTATGGGAACTAGCAAAGCAGATGGGGATAGGATGTTGAAAAGGAAGACTGTTGCGGAGGAAATTGCTTGCTCCATTCGAAAGATGAAGACTCTTGTCTCCGCTGGCAAAGGTAAGGATATTTCTGTTGATAAGGTTCATGTTAGTTCTTTTGATGAGGATATTGTTGTGGGGAAATGGGTTGAAAAATTTGATAGGGAGGAGTTGTTTGATGTGATAGGCTCGACCCGTGAGAGTGCTAATGCGCATTTTAAAATTTTTTAGTGGTTCTTTCATGAGATTAATATGATTAATGTGAGAATTAGAGGTGTTGCTAGTAAGGCTGAAGACCCTGCTGTCCAAAGCCAAATTGATAATCTGATGAAGTCTATTAATATTGTGGCTAATACTGTGGCGGAGGAAACCATTAATTAAAAATAGAATTTGGAAGGTAGAATCTTATCCCTTGAGGATAAATTTGATAAAATGTGGAAAGTTGTGATGAAGAGTGGAGATGTCTCTAAGGTTTTGGGCATTTCGGATTTTGCCAAGCTGATCTCCCCTGTGATTACTGTCAAGAAGAGAAAAGAGATTGTGTCTGTTGATGATACTGCTACCGGGGGTAAGCTGATGGATGTTGGTTGTGTTGGTGAGAAGGATGCTGTTAAAGGTAGTATTTTGAGTGATGAGGTAAAAACTAGTGGGCTGGGGGTCAGAACTAGAAACAGAATGAAAGCTCCAGCCGGGGCCTCTGGTATAGAGGTGTCTGGTATTGTGGATAATGCGTAGAAGATGGTTACTACTGATATGGAAGTTGTAGAGATTCTAAACAATATGTAGTGCTATTGGCTAGCTACCTTCTTTTTGGTTGTTGGTTAGTTGTCATTGGCATGATTGCTACGTAATGTTGTTTTCTTTTTTTATTAACTGCCTTATTTTCTAAAGGGTTCCGAGCCCCTTCAAAACCCATTTTTTACCTCTAATCAAAACAAGATCTCGTGGATGCAACAACTCAAGTGACAACCACTTGAGGTATTGTTGAACCACTTCAATCTAGATTAATAGATTAAATTATGCATTGTCAGTTTAATTAATAGTTTTTAGTTCTTGTGATTATGAATGATGAATTAGAATCTATAGTTGATATTATGTTCAGTACTCCAGAGGTTAATTAGGTTAGAACATACTCCAGTATAACGGTTAATCGATTATAGTCATAAGAATTAGGTACCCATATCAAAAGGTAGTTATTTATATTCATTTACTCTATTTTGAGAAACAAAAGTTTATTCTGATTAAAATATTTTACTATATTTATATGTATTTCATTCACCTATACTCAAGCAATGCAGGATTTTTAGAATCCATAAATTCATATATATTGGCAACACTGTCTAAAGTTTATGACTCCTGGGTTGATGATTTAATGTAAGCCCTCTCTTGAGTGATGAACTACTTAGTCTAGGGATCCTTAGTTCCATTGAGCCATGTGCATAATAATTAGCAATGGTTAATTAGGCATTAGAGGAAGCTCTACATTTTTGGCACCATTTCCATGGATGGTGCTAAGTTCAAGATTCTTATGTGTGTTTTAAATTCTTTCTAAGTTTTCATAGAATAACAAGCTTTATCTTAGAATTAGGACTAATAAGTATTTAAAAATCATTAGGAAAACCATTTACTAATAGTGTGCTAATTCCTCAAATGGGAAAACTTTTCAAGCTCGATTTTGAAGTGGTAGATGGTGTGGTTGTGTCAACCTGGCTCTTACCATGCCGTCTTCAACTTCAGCTCACGGTACCTTAGTTTCAATTGCTATACCGCCACCAAGCCTTTCACTGCTCGCGGTACTGCGGTGCTCACCACGACACCGCGACCCTTCATCTAGCTCTCCGCGATGGCATGGTTTATTGCCACACCACCTCCCCTTGTTTCCTCCTCCACGGTCTCACGGTTCCCTTGAGCTGCTCACTGCCGCACTACGACTATCCGTTTGGCCAATCGCGGTAGCGCGGTGAAGCGGTAGTCCCGTGGCCTATCCTCTCAGCTCTTCGGTTCGATGGCCTCACCAGTACCTCATGGTCTCCCTCATGACCTCCCACGGTTGTGCGGTACCCTCGCGGCACCACCAAGCCTTTCTCTCTCCTCAACGGTAAAGCGTTTTGGTTTCTTTTTGGCGGCGTTCGTTTTGGTGTCTTTGCTGGTAGATATTTAAATCAAAAAGACGGTTATTTAATTCGATAGGACAATATTTTGATATGACTTGGACATGATTTTGATGGCATAATTTAATTGCCTTTAATTTTGTTATTAAACGGTCTTGCCATGACTTTTGATATACTTTGATGTGGTTGTAAATTTTGAAGAGTGAAAAATTTAATATTGCTCAGAAGAAGCAAAATTGATGTTATATTTGTTCTGATAAAAAATTCATGAATAAGAAATAATATTTTTCTGGTGTAAAATTTTTATCTAAGTTTTTTTTTAGATATATCTCTGCTCTGTCCTTCACGTGGTATCAGAGTGGGTTCTCCATATTTGAAGGTTGTTTTAGAATCTTTTAGTGTGTCTGTTCAATAATGGCTGCAAGCACAAGCTTGAGCAATCCCCAAATTCCTTAGTTGAATGGAAAAAATTATGATTATTGGTCAATCACAATGAGAAATTTATTCTGCTCACAAGATTTATGGGAGTTTGAGGAAAATGGGTTTCCAGAGCCGGCAGATGCAACATCATTCAATGCCCTGATACAAGCAGAGAAAGACTTACTGAAAGACAACAAGAAGAAGGATTCAAAAGCTCTCTTTTCTAATCTACAGGGAGTACATGAGAGTATTATTCCAATAATTTCAGCTGCAACCAAGTCCAAGCAAGCATGGGACATTTTGCAAATTGCTTACCAAGGAATGGAGAAAGTCAAAACTACAAAGTTACAAATACTGAGAAGAGAGTTTGAGACTATGTATATGAAGGGTAACGAGTCTGTAGATTCATATTTTACCCAAATAATTGGACTGGTGAACTAGATTAGAACTCATGGTGAGACATTAGAAGATGTCAAAGTGGTAGAGAAGATTTTGAGGTGTTTACCCATGAAATTTGAGTCAATAGAGGTAACTATAGAGGAGACAAAGGACCTCACTCAATATTCAGTTGATGAGCTTTACGCTTCACTCATTTCTCATGAGCACAGGATCAACATAACAACTAATATGTCATTGGAGCATGCATTCAAGTCACAAGATTCAATTAACCAAGGAAGAGGCAGAGGAAGGTCAAATTTCAAAGCAAGAGGAAGAAGTTTTAACAGAGGTGGAAGAAACAACCCGTCAAATTCAAGTGGAAGAGGCAGCAGTCAAAACCCATCTTAGAATCAACCTCAAGGTCAAAGGTATGAAAAATCTCAGGTCCAATGCCATTACTATAAAAAGCTTGGACATTATATGAATGAGTGTAGGAAGAAACAGTATGATATGGGTAGACAAAATGCAAATTTTACCAAAGAGAGTCAAGAACAAAGACCAGATAAGAGTACAATGTTTCTGGCCTGTAATGTAGCACAAGCTAGTGAAAAAGATGTTTGGTTCTTAGACTCAGGCTGTAGTAATCACATGACAGGAAATTTAGAATTGTTCACAAGCTTAGATGAAAATATTAAGTCTGATGTTACATTGGGTAATGACAACAAAGTGCCAGTTAAAGGAAAGAGAAATGTTAATATTCTAACCAAGCAGGGGGAGCAAAAGTATTTTTCTGATGTGTATTTTGTGTCAGGTCTGAAACATAATTTGATGAGTGTAGGACAGTTAGTTCAAAAGGGTTATAGAGTAACCTTCAAAAATGGACTGTGCACAATTTTAGACAAATACCCAAGTAGTCAGTTGATATATAAGATCAAAATGACAAACAACAAAATGTTTCCTTTGAGAATTTAGCCAGATTTGAGCACAAAAGATGCACAAGCACAAGAGATAACAACTAGTATTCAGACTATCTTTCAGGCATAAGTAGATGATGAAAACTGGTTGTGGCATTTAAGATTTGGTCATTTGAATTTTGGAGGTTTGAATTTGCTTCATAGGAAGTGTATGGCCAAGGGAACACCTTTAATTGAAAAACTTGAGAGAGTTTGTGAAGGGTGCATACTAGGAAAGCAACATAGAGAGTCTTTCCTAGTAGGGAATTCAACAAGAGCTAAAGCCCCATTAGAAATTGTTCATTCAAATCTTTGTGGTCCAATGTAGACACCTTCAATAAGTGGTAGTTTTTATTTTTTGACTTTTATAGATGATTATTCAAGGAAGACTTGGGTTTATTTTTTAAAGCACAAAAGTGAAGTGTTTGATTTCTTCCGTCAGTTTAAATCACTTGCTGAAAAATAGAGTGGTCATTTTATTAAAGTGTTGAGGACAGATAGAGGAGGAGAATACATTTCAAATGAGTTTTTAAATTTCTATAGAGATCATGGTATTCACAAGTAGTTCACTACTAGATATACACCTCAACAGAATGGGGTAATTGAGAGAAAGAACAAAACGATAATGGAAATGGCTAGGAGTATGCTGAAAGCTAAGCATTTGACAAATGAGTTTTGGGCTGAAGCTGTATCATGTGCAACATATATAATGAATAGATTCCCAACAAAAAACGTCATGAATATCATTTCTGAAGAAGCATGGACTGGAAAAAAATATAATGTATTTCATATGGGAGTTTTTGGATGTGTTTCATATGCACATGTACCTGATGAATTGAGAAGGAAGTTAGACAATAAAGGAGAGAAATGCATATTTGTTGGTTATAGTGATGAATCCAAAGCGTATAAGCTTTATAATCTAACAACTAAGAAGGTTATAATCAGAAAAGATGTACAGTTTGTTGAAGATGAAGCATGGGATGGAAGTAAAGAAAACACAGTTAATGTATCTATGAGTATCCCACAAGAGGAAAATGAAATTTTTGTTCCAACAAATGTTCCTACTGCTGTGACCTCTTCTATACCAATTCAAGCTCAGACAAGTGGTCAACTAGTGACACCTTCAAGCAATGTGAGAGCATCAACAAGAGGACTGCAGATGCCATCTACAACAAGAACTACTGGTGCAGGACCTTCAAGTCCACATTCTACAGATTCAAGTGATTTATCAAACCCAACGCTGGAAATCATGAGAAGACAGAAAATCAAAAGCATAAATGATATTTACAATTAGAATGAAGGAGAAAATAATTCACACCAGTTCACACTCTTTGCATTTTATTCTCAAGTTGAAGATCCAATCCATTATGAAGATGCAATTAAAGAAGATAAGTGGATAACAACAATGGATGAAGAGATTGACTCAATTGAAAACAATCAAACATGGGAATTGCAAAGTCTTCCAAAAGACAAAGATGTTATAGGAGTCAAATGGATTTACAAGACAAAATTGAATGCAAACGGTGAAGTACAAAAGCACAAAGCAAGATTGGTTGTAAAAGGTTATGCACAACAACCTAGAATTGATTATACAGAGACTTTTGCACCTGTAGCCAGACTTGATACAATCAGAATGCTACTGGCCATAGCTGCACAAAATAGATGGTTAGTTCACCAAATGGATGTGAAATCAACATTTTTAAATGGCTATCTTCAAGAGGATGTATATGTTGAACAACCACTTGGATATGAGACATTGGGTCAAGAAGATAAATTTTACAAGCTGAAGAAGGCAATGTATGGTCTGAAACAAGCCCCAAGAGCTTGGTATAGAAGAATAAATAGTTATTTCACACATAATGGATTTTTTAGATGCATCAGTGAACCAACATTGTATACCAAAATGAATGAAAAAGGTGAAATTTTGATTATATGTCTGTATGTAGATGATTTAATCTTCATTGGAGATTTGTCAAATGATTTGTTTAAAGGAGTAATGATGAATGAGTTTGAAATGATAGACTTGGGTTTGATGAAATACTTTTTAGGAATTGAGGTGAATCAAGATGAAAAAGGCATTTTTATTTCCTAGGCTAAATATGCTAAAGATGTTTTGAAAAGATTTCATATTTTGAACTGTAAATATGCACCTACTCCTATGGTGATTGGTATGAAGTTAAGCAAGGAAGATAAAGGTTCATAAATTAATTCAACCTTGTATAAACAACTTGTTGGGATTTTAATGTATTTGACAACCACAAGGCCAAACATAATGTTTTCAGTTAGTTTAATTTCCAGATTCATGGAAACACCAAAGGACACACACTGGAAGGTTGGAAAAAAATTTCTGAGATACATCAATGGAACAAGGAACTATGGGATTCAGTATTCAAATGAATTTAAATTGACTGGTTACATAGACAATGACTCTGTTGGGAGCATCGATGACAGGAAAAGCACGTCTGGATAGGTTTTTCACTTTGGCACAGGAGTTGTTTCATTGGCTTTTAAAAAGCAACCGATTGTTACTTTGTCATCAGTTGAAGCTGAATATGTTGCAGCTACGAGTGCATCATGCCAAGCAGTCTGGATGAGAAGAATATTAAAAGAGCTCCAAAATGAGCAGTTAGAAGCAACAAAAATTTACTATGATAATAATTCAGCTATTGCACTATCAAAAAATCCAATTTTTCATAAGAGGAGCAAGCACTTAGACACCCGTTATCACTTCATCTGGGAGCTGATCAATAGTGGAGAGATTACTTTGGAATTTTGTAGGTCGGACGAGCAGTAGGCAGACATCTTCACAAAGTCACTGGCAAAAGAGTCATTTATTTTTCAAAGGGAGCGACTGGGCGTTCAAGTCGATGAAAGTTGTGTTCAAGGGGGAGTGTTGGAATTTCATCTAACTCCTGTGCATCAAACTGGCTCTTACCGCACAACCGCACCATCTTCAACTTCAGCTCGCGGTACCTTGGTTTCCACCGCTATACCGCCACCAATCCTTTCATTGCTTGCGGTACTGTGGTGCTCACCACAACCCTTCATCTAGATCTTTGCGGTGGCATGGTTTACTGCCACACTGTGACCCCTTGTTTCCTCCTTCGTGGTCTCACGGTTCCCTCTCTCTGCTCACCACCGCACTGCGACTATTCGTTTGGCTGATCGCGGTAGCGCGGCAGTCTCACGGCCTATCCTCTTAGCTCTTCAGTTTGGCGGCCTCACCGCCACCCCGTGGTCTCCCTCATGACCTCCCACGGTTGTGTGGTACCCCCGCGACACCGCCAAGCCTTTCTCTCTCCTCAATAGTAAAGTGGTTTGGTTTCTTTTTGGTAGCGTTCGTTGTGGTGTCTTTGCTGGCAGATATTTAAATCAAAAGGACGGTTATTTAATTCGATAGGACAATATTTTAATATGACTTGGACATGATTTTGATGGCATAATTTAATTGCCTTTAATTTTGTTATTAAACGGTCTTGCCGTGACTTTTGATATACTTTGATGTGGTTGTAAATTTTGAAGAGTGAAAAATTTAATATTGCTCAGAAGAAGCAAAATTGATGTGATAGCTATTCTGATAAAAATTTCATGAATAAGAAATAATATTTTTCTAGTGTAAAATTTGTATCTAAGTTTTTTTTAGATATATCTCTACCTCTGTCCTTCAGCCCTGAATCTTTTGCAAATGGTTCCTTTTGGCTTCCATGGCCTCTTCATCTATGTTGCTGATTTTCTAGCCACTCAATGAGTTTTATTATTCAGGACTCTAATGTCGGTTGTAACAGTCCGTGAAGTATACATTTTTCCCCACTTCTTCTCATATATAATTAGTGAATGTTTGTTCTATATATTTCTTCTTTTTGTTAAATGACAGGGTTTTTGTTTGTTTGTTAAGTTATTCAAATATTTTGTGAATTCTTTTTCAATTGTTAGAAAAAGTATCTCCTAATTTCAGGGATTTTGTTTGTAAAAATATTCAAATATGTTGTGAACTATTTTGTCAAATGTTAGAGAATATATTTGTTAATGTCAGGATTTTTGTTTGACGTTAATATACTTGAATATTTTATGGTCTTTTATGAATTGCCGAAGAAATTGAGCTATGTAAAATTTTTGTATTTAAAGTCTTTGGTAATTATTGAATATTTGTATTTCATTTCTCTTAGACTCTAAAAATCTCTATTATTCTTAGGGTTTTTGTTTGATTGTTTTTATACTTGAATATTTTTGTGTTGTTTTTCAATTGTCAAAAAAATTAGGCTATGCATTTGTTAGTTTGAAGTGTTTAATAAGACTTCCAAGGAAGTTTTTTGCCCTAAAAATATCACTCAACGTGAACTTTGTTTGATTGTTAATTTTTCTTTTTCTTTTCACAATTGTCTTTAACTAAGGGTGTGATTTTTTTTCCACTTGTTTTTCTTGAACTTATATTATTTGTTTTTGTTTTGCTAAATATATCCTTCTCTTTTTAGCTTTAAAATTGTTGTTTAAGACTTATCCTCACAACTAAGCACTCTATGTATAAATAGAAGTTCTTGAGTTTGAAAAGTCATGTTTGTTTATGAAAGGATGTCATTGTTATAAAAAGCAAAAATATCTTATTACCAAGTTTGTTTGGTCAGGTTTTCAATGCCATATGAAGGACCTATGTATAGAAAATAAAAACAAGTGGGTCACCTTTGATCTGTGCGTACTATGAATGGAAAACATGTTTTGAACAATAAAAAACCATCATTATATAAGGTGCATGCCTGAAACTAGATCTGCATGCTATTTTCAACACTCAGTCATTGCACAATTAAAATGAAAAATGTGTTTTGAACAAGAAAAAACCATCATTATATAAGGCACATGCCTAAAACTAGATCTGCATGCTATTTTCAACACTCAGTCATTGCACAATTAAAATTGCATGTAAGCAATGTGATTAGGATGAGATACAGTTTGAATCTTAGATAAATATCTCTTTGCCTTAGAATTCTTCATTTGAACATAAATTCACATTTTTTTGTAGCAAGATCTTTCTTTCAATTCTTAATGAATATATAAGTTAACATTTTGGGAAAAAAAAAAAAAAAACCTTTATTTTTTTCTGTTCGCTTGATAGAAATTCCAATCTTATTAAACTTGATAATCAAATTGCATGTGAGCAATGTGATTAGGATGAGATATAGTTTGAATCTTAGATAAATATCTCTTTGCCTTAGAATTCTTCATTCGAACATAAATTCACATTTTTTTGCAGCAAGATCTTTCTTTCAATTCTTAATGAATATATAAGTTCACGGTTTCTGAAAAAAAAAAAAACCTTTGTTTTTTTTTCTGTTTGCTTGATAGAAATTCCAATCTTATTAAACTTGATAATCAAGCATTTAAAAATGTCACCGACTGGGATATCTCCAAATGAGCAAATTTACATCACTATGTTACTATAGTTTTAGAGCCTTTTGAATGCGAGATGATAACATTGGTTCTAAATGTTTCCAGAGCTAAGGAGGTTGATGCCAAATGGATTTGTTGAAAATGTTGTAGAAGCTTTCTACCATATGCAATCGATTAGGGTTTAGGGACATTTCACAAACTATGCAATCAATTAGGGTTTAGGGACATTTCACAAACTTTGCTAGCATTCTCCTTGGTCCATAATTGTTATAATAGATAATGGAAGCATAGTGTTTAATAGATAATTGTTATAATTATAATTATAACAATTATAATTAACATTCATTATTGAAAGTTTGGTATTATAACTTTAAATCTTATTATAATTACAATTAGAGTTATGGTTATGATTAGGCTAGGATTAGAACTCAATTAAGGTTAGGGTATAATTATGGTGAGGGTTTAGTTAGGATTAAGATTTAATTAGGCTTCTAATTAGGATATAATTAGAGTTGGAATTAAGAATTCTTGTGTCTTGAGATTTTCATCTCTCTTTTTCTGGTGAAATATTTTTTTTTCCTTTTCTCAACTTTATGAGAATAATAGGTTGCATTTGTTGCGATTTAGAGTAAGTAATCTTGAAATCTACTTGTATCTAAGGTCCCATGAATTTTTATATTCCCCAAAAAAATGATAACTCTCGACGTATTTTATATATATTAATATTTAATATATGTACATGCTAGTTACTTATTTCTCATGTTCTTATTGTCAAGGATGGATATTCTCTTTATAAGGTTGTGTATCATTCACAACCGATGGGTGGAGTATTGGATATACCTTTATTTGGTGATCAAGAGAAATCGTATAGGTAATACAACACAAAATTTTCCTGTAGAATCCTCTAAGTGGTTGTTAATTTGAGTCTTGATTATCATTTTCAATAGCCCTAGTTATCATTGTATAGATAATATCCATTTTACTATCTTTTGCATCACATGCATAGTAATTGATTTAATGTTCATTAGTAATACATAGAAAATGATTTGACATTTCAATTATATCAATTTGATATTCTTTTCATTTTTAGGCATTATCGTGTTATTTGTAAATATTGTAAGATACTTATTTTGATATTAATTCTTATTACTTATTATGGGTTATTAAAATTTGATTTGATGATCTATTTTAAGTAAGATATTCATTTCCTAGTGTCAATACATCTATGTCTAGATTGAGGAAATTTAAGTATTGGATAGTCTCTAACCTAATTAGTGGATTTACGGTTTAAACCAAGTTAATATCAATAACCACTAATAGTCTCCTTTTTATTTGTTCTTAGTTAGATAGTTTTAAATATTCGCCATAATTCTTATAACTAATAATTTAATATTAATTTAATTAGTTTTAGTTAGATTATATTTCCTTGAAAATCATTGAGATTAAAATAGTCAAAAGGTAGATGAAGCAACTTACCAATTCATACAAATTTTGTTGGAATTGAATTGTGTTCTACTATGTTGCAATATTAGTTTGAAACCTAAAGCTAGGGATATGAATAATGATGGTTGATTCAAATTGTTAAATATATAGCTTGAACTATAACGATGCTGATGTATGAGTTATGTAGAAGGAATTGTTTCAAAAAAAAAATCTTATGAGTGGAGGTTTAACTATGTCATGTATTTAGGGGAATTTGTGGAATTAAATTTGTTTTTGATATTCTTGGGTCAAGATTTCATTTGTTCACGAGAATTGTCTATGTAGAAATGTTATGTATTATGTTGGTTCTAGAAAAGTCAAATGTGATATATATCTACTTGTATCATTTTCATATTGGGTCAGGTTAGTATTGTCTTGATAATATAGTATTTTCTTTTAAATAACCCTAAATGCGTACTTGGTAGTAATTATATATCTTAATATTGTGTGGTTTGGCGTGAGTTATTTATGAGTGAAAAATGAATTCAAGACACCTTGTTAACCTAGTGGTAATTCTCTCTCTCTTTGGTTGACCAACCAAATAAGAGTTGGTCCAAACTCAAAGGTCGAACTACGGTGCCTCTGTGAATTATATATGCAGGCAAGGCCATCAAGCGATGAGCCCCTGAGGCATTAGGTCGGGACTCTAGGATTGTCCTAAGAAAGAGAAACTCATAACCATATTGTCTATTGACTTAAGTGTTGTAGTATGTTAGATCCGTTTTAGAAAAAAAACTATTTGCAAATTAGTAGTATTTGTTGAAGATTAGCTAGGATGTTGATGTCCAATTGGTGTGTAAATTTTGGGCATTACACCCACAGTTTTGTTAAGGCCATTTCATACATTTATTTTCAACACTCAATTTTGGCATCCTTTGCCTTATGAAAAAACTGGTTATGATTATTTGTGAATGTTCATAAGCCTTTGGGAAATAAGCCACACCATACAAAATATTAATTTTAGCTTGTCCTATGTGGATTCACATCATTTATTCCTTTGGAAAGTGTGTTCTGAATCTTATTACACCATATAAGTCCTCTTAATCTTAGATTTCCTTCCATTATAGAGTAAACTAGAGAAATTTTGCAACCAAAAGAGTCGATGATCAACATTAAAAAGAACATAAAATGTCCCTCTATGTTTTGAATGTGTCTGCAACATGCTGCGACACTCTGGTCCAAATCCAATTTTTTCAGTGATTGCTAAATCATAGAAAGATAAACATTCTTTTATGTAGTTTTAACAACTTTTCTAAAATTCTTTTGTTTTGCAACTTTCTCAGTGCTAGCTAATTACAACCCACATGTCTCTATTTGTATCTAAATGATGAATGAGGGACACCCACCCATTAGTGATGAGGAATGACATGCATATGTGCTATATGCAAACTACAATTTTGCAAGAAAACTCATTGATACAATTACCTTCCAATTATATTTGAAAGGTTCTCCTATCTATTGCACTTTCTTTCAATTACCTTTTAAAACTATAGCTTTACCTAGATCAATTATTTTAAAGCAATTCAACCATTATTCATTAATAGTAAAAGAAATCTTATAGAAAACTATTCGGATGAAAAATGTTAGTTAAAGGAGTTGTAGTATGCATATGGGGTTGACATAATAAGCACAATTAAGCAAGGATTTGTCAAGTAAGTACAAAGACCTATTAATGCCAAGTTTGGAAAATTTCACTGGTTCACTAGATGACCAAGTTGAATTAAAAAAAATAGAAAATTGCAAGTCATTAATTTTCTGTAACCACAAGAAGTAAATAATGATATAATTGAAAATAAAATTCATATTTGAAAAAATTAAAAAGTATAGAGCAACTTGCCTTAGGTGGATTCCAAATCATTGTCCCTGATATTATACTCGATGAATTTTTTTAAGCTTAAGTATATCAATAGCCAAATTTGGCAACATATCCACCTATAGAAACCTCTGCTTATCAAATCCTTTATGGAATTGTGTACACACAATTGTCAGGTCTCCCATGGCTAATACTATAGAAACCCACTCGTAGTGTCTAACACTTCTACACCTATAGAATGGCTCATAGTTGCCTTCTACCCAAACTCCTTTATTTTTGTGGGCCTACAGGAGACATTAAAACACAGAAAACCATGCCTAAATCATTCTATCAAGGTGATTAAAATTTGTAGAATTTCATTTTCAACTATTTATATTTAAAGTCTTCATGGTTCATACCCTTCCATTCTCCACTACCAAAATCATTGACACTCGTGAATCAATTGTCTTTTAATTAATTAAGAACTGCAGTTAATATAATATTGTGGATCCTTATAGTCCTTGTTGATACCCATCTTTAGCTTCTATTATTTTGACCACAACACCCTCAAGTAGATAATAAATTTTTTCCTCTCCCACAATGTAGGTAATGTCCTCCCACTCTCAATCATAAGGATGAGCATATGTCTATGAAAGCCTCCTACACATTGAATTTAAGTTCATGGTAAGCAAACAAAATTGTGGACTCCTATAAACCATCTTCCTAAAGAGATCAAATGCTCTCCATCTCTTAACCAGCAAAATAATTTTCATAAACTTCAACCTTCTTATTTCTCTTATGGAGATAGGCTCTCACCACTTCCAAAAAGAGAGGAAAGCAACTGCATTTCTTCACAATCTCCTCTACTTAAGGTCTTTCTTCCAGGATGAAGCCTATGCCCTTATTTATATCAATTTTCCTGCATAATACTTGACTTCCTACCTTTATCGAACTCAATGTAGTATCCTTTATAGGGTTTGATTCAACAACCTTAAAAAATGCCAGTCATGATTTTGTCATGGGTTTGAATTTTTTTAGTCATTAAAGTGAGATTTAATTTTTGATATCCACATTTATTCATTAATAAAAGAATGAATTCCCAGAATTGCAAATTGAGTATTTGCAAACCTAGAAATAAAGGAGTAGAGAAATTGTAGAAGATTTGCAAATGGAGGAATAAAGGAATTACAATTCTAGGAGTGGAAAATCTAAGATTGTAATTCATTTATGTTCAGATGTAACTCCATACTTTTTATGAGAGTAACTTTGGAAGCCCTCGAGATTCAAACATGCCATCACTGCATTTGCTAGCTTAGTTTTTTGAAATCCACC
Organism: Sequoiadendron giganteum; assembly: GCA_007115665.2. Classification (NCBI taxonomy): domain Eukaryota; kingdom Viridiplantae; phylum Streptophyta; class Pinopsida; order Cupressales; family Cupressaceae; genus Sequoiadendron; species Sequoiadendron giganteum. The sequence goes on along the minus strand of CM021109.1, from coordinate 231,327,360 downwards.
TATTCCATGTACAAGTGGACCCACAGTTGGCTTGTCTTTGTTCCACTCAAAGAGTTTAGTCACCTCAATAATCGTCTGAGCTATGGTAAGGAAAGGTTGTTTGTCCAATAGCAAGATCCCTGCTTTCAACATGTTTCTTTGGGTGGTGAACAGTTTGGACAATGCACTGTGTTCCCTTTTCCATCAATTATTTCTAGGAAAGTTATTAGGAAAGTTATATGTTTTTCCCCCTCACCACATTGCAATTGGTTTTTTTCCCATGTTTCAGAATAGCCTTCTACATGGCATCAAAATAAATAAATATTTAACGCCTTTCCTCTTAAAGATTTGTACATTTACAGTAAGTTAAAATATGCAGCTGCAATGTATCATAGATCATTCAAGGTGCAAGTTTTCAGCTTTAGATTTAATGACGTCTACCCTTTTGTTGAGTTGTCTTTAGTTTTGGAAACTCTTTTTTTTCAAACATTATTCTCTAGACATTAGGCCACACGTGTTTTTGATAAAATAAGCAACATTTTCAGGGTGATGTACCCTTTACATAGAGAGCCCAAAGGGCCAAAAAGAAGCTAGTTCAAACCAAGAATGAACTTAGGAAAAGATGATAGACCACACACAAAAATAGTTGACAGACAACCGTCGAACCACAGACGAGAACTAGAAAACCCTAGAATTTGAGGGGACTAATTTGACACCCTTAACCCTAGGCCATGAAGATGCGACAGATCGAGGGATTCCCTTCTTCTTTCTCAAAACAACAGACCAGGAAGACTCAAAATCCAAGTCCACCAAGCGAGGCAAGAGGAGCAGATCCACAGTAGCCACTAAGGGCAAAGAGCCACCACTCAATGAGGGAGTCAAAAGTGCAGGGGAGTCAATCGATGGATCAACAGAGGCAAACAACAAAGTTTGGGTAGGCTCAGACTGAACAATGTCAACATATCAAACCAACAGTGGCTCCATGGAAGGGATAGTTGGAAGAGGAGCAATAGGCTCCTGAGAAGACTCAATAAGGTCATCCTCCATAGAAGAAACTTTCGAAGGAGGAGAACCCACCGTGAGGTAATCTGAGAGAGCATCCTTCCACCAAGTAGCAGTGCCCTTGCGATGGGCTTGTGGGCAACTAGAGGCCAAATGACCCACAAATAAGTATCTCCTACACTGAAAGGGGAGACCCTCATAGTCCAAGAGATGCTTCCAAGGTCTATCCTCCACCAATAAGACTACATCACCATGGATAGGTTTGGAGATGTCCAAATCAACTAATATGTGAGCTACTATAGTATGCCCTAGCTCCCGAGTCATAGAGTCCACCATTAAAAAGCATCCAATGGTGTTGCCAATAGCTTCATAACATGAATCCTCCCAAAACTAAAGAGGGAGATTCGACAGATGGACCCAAATAGGTCTGGTGTTCAATGGATCCATAAGGGGATTGAAAGAATGAGACCAAGGTCTAATGGACAATGAATGAATCCCCCATATCTATCCCCTTTTTAACACACAGTTTGACTCTACGGAAGAGGCGAAGGTTGCTAAAAAGAAACCCCTTACATTAGGACAAAGCTCAATTGGCTCAGAGACCACCAACTTCTAGGAGATGGAAACCTAGTCATGGAGATCGCTTGAAAGGAAGGCCACAGGCCATTAAACCTGCAGACCACTCCCTGCATCAAATGATAATCCTCTTTTTTAGCAACTTCAGGTCCACATACCACTACAGGAGAATCCCAAGCATAGGGTAGAGGACAAACACAAGCCTGAGCAGGAGGTCGAGCCCCCCCTTTAGTAGCCTCGGAGAAAGACTTCACCTAGTTTGAAGAACCCCCAACAACTGGAACAAGAGGAGGGACATCCCCCAATGTAGCAACACTAGGGACAGAGCCCACAACAAAATCACCAGACGGAAGGGAGGATGAGCCCCCACCCAAACCCCGAGTTTGAAGCTCACAGACCCCATAACCAATAGATCCTAGCGTTGTTGCAACTAGAGAGAGGGATGTGTCCTCAGGAACAACCTTCCCAATTGTAGAGGACCGTTCCATGTGCACAGAATGCTTCCCACTCATGCACATTTTGAAAATATTGTATTCTCCCTTTGTTGCTGACATATCAGGCCACAAATGTTTCTACGCCTGAAAGTAGTTTTTTTTAAAATCTATTTTTGAGCATAAAAATATTCCTTCAAAATTGAGATTACACATCTTTGGACAGGTGTAGACAATGGTGACAGTTGTACACAAATAGGGCACACAGTAATATTAGAATGGGTAATGTTGTTTCTAGAAATTCCCATGAAAGACACATTGACGTCAACTCTAAAAAGCGGTTGTCAAAATTCATAACATGGGAGAATGGTTTTCTTTTAAAATTCAAAGTGATTAGATGATATGTTCCACATAGATTGGGTCATATTTATGTCCTAAACACTTAGCATCTATCTGTAAAGCCAAATAATAAGAACTAGGTATGAGTTCTTAGCAGTAAGAAGAGTAAAGAGTAAAGATTAGGTTTGGAGGGGCACATTGACCCCATAATTATAAGAGAGGCAAATTAGAAAACATGCATTTTAAAGTTTAGTGGTTTAATTGGTTTTCTAAATGGTGCTTAAGAAAATTAATTTAGAGAGACATTAACTTGGTGGTTGAGTGTTCTAAAGAGATTGGAGGAGAGAGCCATGGATTACACGCTCGGGTCTATTCAGAGGGTTGGCCTTCCAAGTTTAATACATTCTTGAGCATAAAACTATTGCCTTAACCACCATATTCCAAAACATCTTAATCATTGATCAGTGGCATCGAAATTTAGGTTTTCTTTTAGAAGTTTTAGGTTGTATTGGTATTTTTTATTTTGTCAAAATTTATTTTAATATTAAAGCACATCTTAGTTTTGATTTCATGTAAAATTTTATTGAAGGAAAAAGCATTTATACTATGTTTAGGTAAGCTTTAATTTTAAAGTTTATATTTTATGAGAAGAAATATATATTTTTTAATATGGTTGTCTAAATTGTTCATTCAGAGTTTTTCTTTTCATTGTATTAATGACTTCAATTGTCACTTATTTTCACATTCCATTAGATAAGTTCAAATACAAACAAGAAATTTTTAAATCTAGTGTCACACTTAGTTTTATATGAGAAATATGATCTCTTCTCTTTGAAGTTTCAAGTTAGAGTTTCAAAAAATGTGTGGAATCTTTCTTTTATTGCATAAAATTTGATTTAGTATCTAGTACAATTGATTTGATTGAAGACTATATCAATTATACATTATATTATTCAATTTATAGAGTATAATATTGTTTTGATTAAAAGGGGAAAAATATAACCCTTTACAACAACATACACAAAATGTTGCAAGAAAGTATATTCTAAAGAACCACCAACAACAAACTAACATCCAATAAACACCACAAAATGGGTGCTGATCTAAAAATAAGACAAGAAGCTACCATCAACACCCAACAACCATAAAACAACAAAAAAACAGGTAAAAGAAACTAAGACCTAGCAGGAAACAAGAAGCAACAAAGAAAAAGACTAGTTCAAGCCACTTAGAGTATTGGCCACCTCCAGTTATTGGTTCCTATGTTTTTCAACCATATCCAACAGTTCCTTCTTCTCATCATCAAATGTTTACTTCCACTCAGTCAATCATCTAACCATAGGACCTTTATCATCATCCTTAGCCGCTCTCTTACCTTTTCCCTTTGTCACACATTATTTCTCCATAAGCTCAGAGAAATAAACTTGATCCTCTCTGAGCTCACTGATTTTTTCTAAAAAGGACTTCCAAAGAGTCTGCATTGTTCTTTACAAAGATATGACACACCTGTAGAAGTTTCTTGATATCCACATTTATACTTGACACCTTGGCCTCCAGAGAAGACAATATTTCTTCACAAAGAGACTTAAAATCATGATAGGACCCTACAAGGTCCACCATTCTATCAATAAGAATGTCCGACACTGAACCTTTTGGCACATTCTTAAGATTTTCCTTTAAACCTTTGATTTTAATGTTAATCTTATTGAACTCCTGCACAGTCCATTTAGCTAACTTAAAGGTACTCGTACCCCCAGCTCTGGCCATATACAACAAACTATACATGGAGGTAGCATCATCATCAAGATAAGAAAAGTTCTCAGAAAGAGGATCTACCTTCAAAGGCTCATGTTTGGCTTATTTCTTTTTCACATCCTCCTCCTCCCGAATCCTATTCTCCTTTTCCTCCTCCTCCTTGGGCAAGTCCTGCAAAGGAGAATCCACAATGGTCATTGTCATATCACCAACATTCTTGTCCTCACTAGCCTCCTTGGGGTCCTTTGTTGGAACCTCTAAGGCCTTGTTCTTTAGTTTAGCAATACATGTCGAGAGCCTCCTCAATTTGTCAACCACACCCACATCTTTGTCTTGTGTCCCCACCTCACCGCCAGCACCAACAAAATCTCTACCAATAACCACCTCCACAGAATTGGGAGAGGGATCATCCAACCCCACATCCGTGTCATCACTCCCAAAAAGGGCAACCCTTTTAGCTGGCCTATTACTCTTAGCACCCACCACCTTCCTTTTCTTCAAAGATGTAGCCATCGTGGCAAGAGAAAGATCCTCCTCATCTTCATTCCATTCCTCCTCCTCCTCTTCTGAAGAGGACTCTGACCCCAACAACCTAGACTCATCACTTAAAGTCTTCTCCTTACCCATGATAGCAGGAGCAAGGAGAAGAGTCTTGAAATGTTCCATGATCAATAAAATAAGCCCTTCATGTAGGATGGGGGCCTTCCTATTCTTTAGGTGCGCATACACCGAAACCTCTAAAGAAGATAACATAAAGAAAATAAAAGAAATGAACAAACCATGTCGAAAATGATTGAGGAGAGTAAAATGGTGACCAAGAATGGCCTTAAATCTCCCTTCTAGAGGTACATAACGCATCAACACCTCAGCAACACTCGCCCAAATTTTCTTGAGGGAAGTTCTCTTGTAATCCCAACTTTTCCAATTTAATTAATTGCTTCCTCTCGTCATCTTTAAAAAATTGAATCATTGCGGGGGTTCACCCCATAGTGCAACGGTAGTTGCAACATCGTGTTGATACGGTGGTCTAGGTTTTGAGTCTCACCATGCTTGGAAGAACTGGGCACAGACAATGGAGGAAGGCACATGATGTAACAGAAGGCTACGAGAAGGAAAAAAGGCAGGCCAATCATCAGTGGTGAGACCGATGACAGAGGTGGAACGGTAATGGCAGGAGGGCAAGCGTTGTATTGGGAAGGAGGCTAGAGATCGGTGGGAGAATAGAAGGGAGGAAGAAGAATGGGAGGTGGAAGGAGAAAGGTTGTGGGAGGGGGGAGATAAGGAGAGAAGAGGAGAGAAGAAGACTACGGGTGGGAGGAATGGAGATAAGGAGAGAAGAGGAGAGAAGGAGGTTGTGGGAGGGAGGGGTGGAGGTAGAAGAGAGTGGATAGATAAGGGGTGCAGAGGTTGCGGGAGGAAGGAGTGGTGGCGGTGGAGAGGAGTAGAGAGTGGTGGTGAGAAGGAGGTTGCGGGAGGAATGGAGAGGAGGTAGAGGAGAAAGAGAGAAGGGGTGAGAGGAAGGAGAGAAGGAGGCTATGGAGGAGGCCATAGGAGGAAGCAAAGAGATGAGAGGATGGATGGAAAAAGGGGTGATATGGTGGTCTGGGGTTCAATTCAGGAACTTGGTGCAAAGTCGGCTCACCCATTGACGATTGTTGTTGATAGGTTGCTATAGAACCTGGATGCATGGTGTCTCGGTAAGAACAATGGAGAGATAAGGAGAGATGATGGGGATGAGGTCCCCCAAAAATGTGGCCTCGCTGGTTCATAGCTCCAGTCAAAAGTGCTTATGGATCAAAATAATAAAAAAAATTGAGTCATCGCCTCTTCGTTGGTCTTTTTATCCTTGAAGAACTTCCGGCCAATAGAGTATAATATTGTTAATATACAATATTAATTTATAATTATATATAAATATCAACACTATATAAAATTAATATGCATTAGTATTAATATTATATTTATAGCCTATTAATATCATACTATAATTCTAACTAATAGTCATAAATATGTCTTAATATAGTACTATCATAACTCATAGATTTAATCTTTTTGGAATGAATTAAGGAATAATGACTTAATAGAGTACTATCATAACTGATAGATATGAACACTGGACCTATTCATTGGTCAATGTATAGAGAACTACTATTTAGAGGTTTTCTTGGTTAATTTTTATGAAATATGCAAAGATTTTTTTTTTAAAACATTTGGAGAAATAATGTATTAAAATATTTTGATAGTAGCATTTTATTCATTTAAGGAGATTTGAGGAAAATAGCTTTAAAATTATTCTTTTTAAGAAAAGAAACTATTTTTACTTTTCATTTGCAATGACAAGGCAAAATGTACATAAATGTATTTGGACTTGGAGATAAATTTTATTTGTAAATATGCTTCACATTTTGGACTCAAAAATTATCATTAGTGTAGACATTTTTTATGGTGTATCAATTTTTTAATAAAGTACTTATAAATTCAATTCAATTATAGGCCTCTTGTCAAATTTATAGGATATTCTATATAAATTATAATCGGCGTAACCATTGCACCTCCTTTCGATGCAAGTGCTAGTATTATATTATAATAATATAATATAATTATAATATAATATATATTATTATATAATATAATATAATATTATATTTATATTATAATATAATGTAATATTATAATATATTTATTGTGCGAGCGAAATATTTATGAACTACAAATTATTTATTTTAGATTCAATTTTGAAATCTTTTTAGCGGCAAAAAAACCCTAATCGCGCCTATGCCCTAATTTCATTTTAATAAACATATTGTCCCTCTCAACCATTTTGAGCAAACCTTGGACCTACACTCAATCCGCCCAAACCCTGGAAGGGTCGAACTAGCCAGTAATGATCGCCTCTCGCTCTTGGTGATGATCCATGTCGCTGGAAGTGATACTCTAAAACCTTCGTTGAAATATTATTTTCAGGTTGTAGTTCGCCATATTGGAGAAGTGAAAGGTGAGTACCAATGAGGAAGAGTTTGGAGGAGTTGAAACCAATAGTGGCGCAAAAAAGCAACAAAAAATGGCAAAAAACACATAGGTAAATGATGCCATAATGTAAAAACTTGAATGTGCTCATTATTGGATGTTGGTCGTATTTTCATTTTAATAAACATAATCCAAAACCCTCATCGAAACCTTATTTTTAGGTTGCAGCTCGCCAAATTGGAGAGGAGAAAGGTGAATACCAACGAGGGAGATTTTGGAGGAGCTGAAACCAATAGCAACAGGAAATCAACAAAAAATGACGAAGGTAAAAGGATGCTATAATGCAAAAACCTAAATGTGCTCATTATTGGATATGTAAATTGTTTTTAAATTGAACACAATGGTTTTCCATTTTATGGCAGGAAACAATGCGCGAGCAATAAGGTTTGGTCTTGGGTTAAGTTGATGGACATGAAGAGATTCTATATGACAATAGTAACACATAGGAGATGCTTCTATAGTCTGTACTGGTTATTAAGAAAGCATAATGATTCGGTTTATTCAACTCTTTTATACTTTTGTCTATTGAAAATGTATGTGCTTCCATTGGAATTTTGGAAGGAATAATGTTGAAGGAAAATAGGTGGTAACCTTGGGGTTTCTAAGGAAATATATCTGCTTATGTTAGGTAGATCTGAAATTATATTTTCCCTAGAGTGGGTCATTTTAATAAACATACTCTAAAACCCTCGTCTATGGTTTAGTTATATTGTAGGCACATTTAGGTTCTTACCCCATTCTGTCTTTGTAAATCTTCTACAGACTCATGTTGATTCCTTCACTGAGAGGCGAATATACTAAGATATGTAGAAAACGTGTGTTTGTGCAGTGTTTGATGGTTGTAAAAATGCATATATATTTAAAGTTTATAAACAAATTGAGGGCCCAACCGATGATGATATGTTATGTGTGTCATGATTTCCTCATCGTTATAATGGCTGAAATGTATTTTTATTACTTCTCTTACTATCAGTTGGAAAAATCCATGGACCGGTGGGATAATATGATTGGTTTCCCAGGATATATTATATTTCTTTTTATTATTATTATGTTACATTTTTTTTTGGTTTACACAACTAAAGAACATAATGGCTAATGGTTTCAACGTGATTTTGTCCACCAAGCATGTGATTGGTTGACATCCAGGAGAGCTTTCCAAGATTTAATGGATAGGGAAAAAGATGAATGTGTTTGCTATGTGGAGGATACAAAGGAGATGTAGTTTATGGTTTTCACCTAAATGTGCTAATTATTGGAGGTTGAGTTCTATTGTGGACAATTTATGGTTTTCGATTGCTTCCTTGTTTACCAGTCTTGTTCTCTATGCTTTTTTATGCTCTGTACAACAAAATATAGGTGGATTTCCTAGATCTTTGTTTTTATAGTTGTATGATGTTTGTAATTCCTTTGGTTATGCAACAACTGTTTGCTGATTGTATATTCTTTTTTTTTTATGTTAATCCAATACAAAAAACATTTGAATATCTATGATACTTGAAGTTTATATGCATAAATTTGTGAGGATTATTTAAGTTAGATTTGATTTGTAACTTGAATCATTGATTCACCCAAATAAATGACTAAACCATGACTAAATATATGACTACCATGACTAAAATGACCAAATAAATGACTACAATGATTAAATATATGACCACCATGACTAAAATAAATGACTACAATGACTAAATAAATGACTACCATGACTAAATAAATGAACTACCATAACTAAATAAATGACTACTATGAATAAATAAACAACTATCATGACTAAATAAATGAGCAGTTAATAAAAATCAATGACTAAATTAACAACTAAATATACTACCAAATTGATCAATCAAAACAACCAATAAATGACTAAAAATGGTTTAGTCATCAATTTGGTCACGTTATAAATGACTGGCAATAAACTACTAATGGTCATGTGACCAAACTAATGGTCATGTGACCAAACTAATGGTCACGTGGCCAATTTTAGTAGTTTTTTTACTCATTTATTTATGTTTTTGTACTAGTGGCATTTAAGTCTATGGTTGGTAGAAAAACACTTGAGTGATGCTTCTCCTCATCAGTTGGTTGTCAAGGTTTGCAGATGTTTACACTGATATCGGGGACAATTGGAGTGTTTGCACCAGCGAGCAAGGATATTCAGAATGCATGCATCGATGCGGTGACATCAGGACTAGTTTGTATATCTTTTTTTAGATGAAGCTCAGAAGAGCTATGTATGTATCATGTACTCATTTATATGGAAGGATGTAATCATGAAAGATATACTTGAGTTCAATCAATATGAAATCTATGTTATGGGAAGATTTGTGAAATTATAGTGGAATGCAATGGAAGTTTGGAATTAGTGTTATCTCAATTATGCATGTAACTTACATTATGGAAAGAAAATTTTGTATTGCTATGTCATGGCATCATAGGGTATTCAATTAGCATGAAATTTTTGTAATTTTATTGAGTAGAACATCGGGGTTGTTACATATTTAGCTTACTTTGATAAAGTTAATGCATTGTGTGATTTCAAAATTGCATTTAAAAACATTATTTTTCAATTTTTTGCATAGTGTAATAAAAAATTTATCTTGTTTAGAATTTGAAAATTGTATTTACATATTGCATTTTAGGCCATTGCCTTTCATTTTATCCTCTTTCCATTTTGGGTGTGTACACTAATTTTATGAAATCTTGTATGAGCTTTACAACTTGGTGTCCTATTAGCAATATTGTTATGAGACGTAGTTGGAGACTCATGTCATCCCATGATACACAATTCACTGTGGATCTCAAGTTTTCTAACTGTCTCTCTAATAGTGTTGATAATCAACCCTCTATGGATCATAGCTCACATACCTCATTTCCAATGAATTCCTTACCTACAACCAATGTGCATGATTTTTTTCATATCTGGCAACAAAGCGTAAGGAGAATGGATGAAGGCCTAGAAAATTTACAAGACATTGCACATACTAAAAACATGGACACCAGTATCATTCCTACTTTAGAGAATCTAAGGAAAATGCTTAAAATTGAACACAATACAATTTTTTTGTAGCCTTGTTTGCCTCCTTTACGAGAACTTAAACTATTGAGAGAATCATAACATACATACCTTGGTCAACTTTATTGATACTAAAACTCGTAAGGGCCAAACCAAAATGCCCCTTGATATTAATTTCTCACAAAATGACATAATCAAACATGCACTCGATGGTCCTCTTTACATAGCTGGAAGAATCAATGACAAGCCTACTAATGGGATATTAATTGATTTCATCTGTGTAGAGAATGTGATCACTAAAGAATTCCTATTTGTGCATGAACTTTATCAAGATACATATGAAAGACCGAAAGCATGGATCAAAATGCATAATGGTTTTTCTTGCCCTGCAATGGGCTCGATAAATCTCCCTCTAAAGGTCGAACCAAAAAAATTAAATGTCTCATTCACCATCATCACATTGTCAGAACAATTTCATGTGAAGTTAGACTATCCATGGCTTCGCTCCATGAATGTCATCTTACCGGTTGTACATAAATGTTTGAAGTTTCCTTTTGGTAATGAAATATTTACCACGCACCATAGTAGCTTTAATCTTGTGTCTTCCCGTGGGAACTTTTCATTGGATTTCTTTTGGCCCGAGCCTATTGAACCTATTAGACCCCATGAAGACTTCTTTTTCAAAGCATACCAAAAGTTTAATGCAAAGCGTATAGCAGAATTATCCCTTAGAAATATGCCTCAACCCATGATTGAGCCACCTATCCTTGATGAAACCATGATTGAACAAAAATCCCTTCCAAATATCCAAGAGAGTCCTATGACAAATCCTCCTACCATTTCCTATAAGAGACCATGAGACAATCAAACAAATCTTGTTGTGCCTCCTAAATTCAAACAAGTTTAAAAAGCTAAAGATAAAGTGGTTGAATTGTAGTGTAGAAAATTGTACGCTCTTGAAAATGGTATAATTTCACACTTAATTTGGACCTATTTTAGCACCCTTGCATTTAATCCCCTTTTAAAACATCATTAATAGGCCCCTAAGACCCTTTATTTTGGATATTGAGGCTTATTTCAACTAAAACCCTGATAAAAACATCAAAAGAATCATATTTTCTAACCCATCATTGGCCCACCCCAAAAAATTAGGGTTGGACTAATACACCATCTTGGGCGTATGAGTCCCCCTAGGTGGGACCCATACACCAAAAGTGGTGTATGAGTCTCATGTGGCCTATTTTTAAGGTTTGAACGGGAAATTCAAGTTTTTAGTTCAATTTTTTTATTGATGTCGGCTTTTGAGATCTAATAAATGGTAAATTAGGTGTATTACCTACATAAACAAGCTTATAAGTCATTATTTTCAATCTAGAAGAGTAATTTCAAGATCTAAACATTCACAAGAACTCAAGTATTCTTTCACAAGAGCATTCAAGATCAAGTAGCAAGAAAAGTTGGAGTCTTGGAGCAACATTATTGTGTTTTTGTAGGTCTTCAAGTTCACTTTCATTCAAGATCTAACATTGTCAAGGATTGATTATGGTTGCCTATAGTGAATCATGATGGATTCTAGGTTGGGGAGATGAAAGTAGCCATCAAACCAAGCCTAATGAATTGTTTCCTAAGTGATTCCATCATCCATTATCATCTTACATTCAGCCTAAGGAATGTACATGCATTATTAGGGCTCATTTGGGTGATTAGAGATCTCTCAAAGTGAGTCATTCATCTTCATGTTTCATTCATGCATCACATTCTAGCACAATAAAATAGGGTTGCATTGCATTTTAGATTTCCTAATCTTAGATACACTTAAGGTTATGGTTTATGTTCACATTTTCATTCAAGATCCATTGTTTCCATCAAGGTTTAATTATTGAACTAGGGGTTTGATCGAGGCAAATCCCTCATAAGAAAATCAACACTATATTTTGTTTTACAAGTCTTTTTACAGGTTCAAATCTGGAAACCAGATTGGGAAGGAAGAGCAGAGATTAGAGAGAATATTTGGACTTTGAATTTATGAAAAATCTAAACAAGACTGATATGCCATAAGTGGTGTATAATTCTCACTATAGGCAAATTTCTAAATTTCTAAAGATTTTGAGTCTACACTGCAAGATTCATGTTCCAGTCTAGAAACCCTAGACTGGGACTGATACGCTAGAATGTTGTATGAGTTCCAGTATGCCCTAAATTTAGTATTTTCAGCATTCCAAAGTTTATTTTGAGATCCTATAGGTTTTCATGTGCACTTCTATGTTTTCCCACTTTGTTGTTCAGATTTATACTCTTTTATAGATCATCTAGTGAAGTTTACATATCGTTAATATTTTTCATTAGATCTTGCATTTAATTTGTCTTTCCAAGCCTTAACTTGGTGGTGAACCCAATTTTAGCCTCTAATCATACCCTAGGACACCCTATTGAAAGATCTCTTTCCCCTACTTCATTCCTTGGATTGAGATCTCTAGGGTTTCCTTGAATGAGAAGTGTAGAAGATTGTTGTTCTATGTCCTAAACCATAGACAACGATAATTTTCTACCTTTCATGAACAACCTCCCTTGGTTCTTTTCATTCATCCCTTAAGGGAAGAAAATAAACCTATGGTTGAAAAACCCACTCCTACACAATCCCAACTTGAGAATAGAATGAGAAGAAACTGAAATGCTAGAGAGCATAGGTGTAGACATTGTGCTATTGCTCATATGTTACAAACTAAAGAAGAAAAGATAAGAATATTAAATCAAAACTCAAACTTTTCTGAAGCAATGCAAACAAGAAACTTCATGGACATTATCATTTGACCTCCTGTCATGATTAAGGTAGATGATGAAATTGGCATTGCAAAGATTGATGAACAAGTGCAAAATGAGTTGAATTCATTGTTCTCCTCTTCTATGAGCATAAATGACAATTCTAAAAAAGAGTGTTGATCTTGGTGCATGTCCTAGTTTGACACTTGATGTTGTCCCTTTGGCTAGTTTTCTGGCTTTCCTATATACTCATCTAGATTGGGATTCAGATGAACTGCAAATAGGTTTACTCGCATGTGCCTTGCTAGTATTTATCTTTTTTTTCTTTTCATGTTTTTTTGTGTGGTTGCATGTGCATAATATGATCCCATGTGATATTTTGTTTGATGTATCTCTCTCTTCATGTGCACTCCTCTATTTGTGCCTACATTCGTCTTTATCTCGTAAAAATTTTATTGTTTTCATTTGTCTTGTTTTTTCCTTTTGGTGATGACGTAAGGTGTCGAGAAATTTAGGTCTCTTTGATGTTGACCCAAAAACACTTTCTTTGTTTTCGCTCTTTATGTGTCATTCTTCCAGTTCTATGAGTATTTGGGGAATGATGACATTTCCACTTGCTCTATGACAACATTGTAGCAAAGATATACTGACCCCAAATATATAGATCCTTTATGTATTTTTGGGGGCAATCCCTCCTTCCTTTTTCATGGTGTAGCTTCATTTCATAAACATATGACTTGGCATAGGGATTTCTAATGAAGCGCCCATGTCTTAGGATTAAAAATTGGGTACTTTAAAGAAATTTCTCACAACAATGGTGTTAGCAACTACTTTAAAGTGGGGGCATACATTGATAATATCTTTCAACATTTTTTCATGTTTCATGGTGCAATTTTCCTTTCTTCCTATGATGCGTCCTTTTCTTGGTGGTGTCATTGGGTTTGATATCCTCCAAGAGTGCAATATTTCTTACCGTACAAATTTTCTCTTAGTGGTGATGCGACACACTGCATTCCCTAAGTTATGAATCTTTAACTCTTGACTTGTCTTCTCTTGGAGACATTAGGCACAATGTTCCCTAAGAAGAAGACCTTACACGAACTAAGCAAAATCCCTTTGAAAAAAAACCTTTATTTTGATTTTGTTCATAACTGTTTAGCATAATATAACTTGTTAACCTTATGAAGCTCAAACCCCTAAATTTAAGGCCACCTAGCATAACACACCTTGCTTTCCTATGGAGCCTTGCCTTGATCATAGGGGCTTACCATAATGCAGCTTGTTAAGACCTATGGAGCATGAACCGAAGCCTTGTGGAACCTTATTGAAGTTATCAGAGGCATAGATTTGGTATGGTTAGTACGATGAGATCCGACACAAAGGCATGACTTTCTCATTGTACGGTGAGGACCTGTAGACCTGACATGAATTTCTCACTAAGCCACTTTATTGGTGTTGCCTTATTTAGCTTCCAGCTCAATCAGGTATAGCTAAGATAGTGTTTGCAAAACAAAGATAAAAGGTACACATTGTTTTCTGTTAAAAGTTACGTTCATATGCACAAAAGTATTATCAAGAAGATTGCATTTCATTATGCAATTGTATACAAGAGAGAGATTGAACAAATCTTGCATAATGATGTCTTTATTGATAATTACAAATGTATGGTGTCCCACACAAGTCGTGGGATTAACTCTTTCAATGCAATATAGGAAATAAACTATACATTTGAAGAAGGAAAGTAAAAAAATATGAAGGGAATAGGGATCCGTCATTTCCTGAATGATGAATCCCAAGGTTGAGTGGTTGCATCCTTGTTTCAGCTCCTGAGTCCTCCTGAAGGTTCCTCCATTGCTCCGGAATTCCTGCAAGAGAGTAGAAAGGTTGTGTTAGATCTCGGGATCAATATTCACTTCATATACATCAACAAATATATAATTTACACTCATAAGTCATTGAAATGATTTTTGGAGCATCACAAAGATCAGAGGAAAAGTAGAGGAGTATCATCAAATCATGATCATCATTGGAAGATTTTGGTTTCACTATTTTTATCTAACATGTTTGTTCACTGTGCAGGTATAGGTGAAATTATCATTGCTAGAGTATTTTCATTTGATATCATAGCATGTGGAGTGTAATGGGCTCCCATAAGGGTTGAGCCCAAGATGCTGCCCTCTAGTTTTTGATAGGGATAAGAGAGTTAATTCATCACAATTATCAACTTTTGACAAGTGCTCATCACTTACAATAGTGAGTTGTTTTAAGTCACTGTCATAAATGAAAAACACTTATCAAATGGAATCTCAAAAAAAATAGGGACAATCCTCAGGTCCATTGAAGTAGTTATCATTTTATTGATAGTCCTTTGTAATACAACATGTATGGTCCCTTTGGCCAAGTGACAATAAGTTTTCATTATGACAGGATAGTCATAGAAGTAATTTCAGTATACAGTGACATAGCATGGATAGTCAACGGGTAAAGAAGCAAAAGGATAACCTAGGACTGCCATGGATAGTGAAGAAAAGTGAATTATACAAAAGCATCAAGAAAGAATTTTGAAAGGACTTAGGTCAATAACAAGGTGCCATGAAAGGAGTTTGCATTAAACAACCACATTGAATGCATAAGGAAACCTCGTTGCAGCATACCATTAAGTGGAGGTCACAATGACAAAAAAGAGAAAATATAGAAGGACATGAGTGGACATATGTTGTTGGGTAGTAGTGTTGGTATTAGAGATAGAGTGTACCCAATGGAAATGCCTCATCCAACTTTAAATGGAATTCTATGACATGATCTTTGTTCTCAGTTTTCCTTAGATATTCATGAGAGTTATCAACTATTATCGGATCAACTGTCTAATGTTTGGAATGTTCATTTTGACTCTCACATTGATACTTCTTCTCCAATTGTTATTTCCTTGGGACCAAATGATAATGTCATCCATTAGAAAAATCATGTTAGACCAGAAGTGTAGTCAAAAGCTATAGAAAGACAATATCATGAAATGAGTGCTTGACAATTTGGTAGTGACCTTTGGTAATAAAGGTGACAGTGCAAGATTTATGATAGTCTTTCATGTTTGATTAGTGACTTTTAGAAGAGCATTAAGACTGTACAGTGATCCTATAATAGTGAAACATAGGTGACAGTCTTAAGGAAAACTTTATTGAATCAAGAGAAAATGTTGGTGAGTTTTCACGAGCAAGGATTAACCATATGCTTGCTAGAACCATACAAGCCAATAAAGGTGAATCTAGAAATGAGGTTCTTGCTGATATTTAATTTAAAGGTGAAGTCTCTTCATCAAATTAATAATCTGTTATAAGATAACTAAGTGAAGATGAAGAGATGTCAGGAAGAATGAACAAGGAGACACTATAACTTGTATTATAGTGAGAAAAGATTGCATGATAAGACCCGTAGTGGATGAGATCTCATAGTCATGAGGACTTAAATTGCTGTTTGTTGCTATAACTATAAGTGATTTGAAGTAAATGATAAAAATAGTAGGGATTATAATATTTAATGGACAACCAACACACATCTATGTTAGAGAGCAACATAAATAAATCATGGAGGCAAGGGGTGTGAAATATGAACCTAGAATGAACATTCTTTAATTTTTATTGCAAGAGAATCAAAATTCCCACATATAAAATGAAAACCCTTGAGTACCTGCAAAGGAAATCATGAAAAATCCAAAAACAAAGCTATGTAGGCTAAGCATGATAAAGCCATAGCAGATAATTTAGTTTTTCTCTCATCAATACAGGAAAAGGAGGGTAAAAGCCAAAGAGCCGTGAGGTGTTTCTAGTAGAAAAGAATGCAAAAATATAGAGGGTTTCAAAGCCCTTGATATTAGCAAAGATTAAACCCAGAATGCTACAAAGCAAGGAAAAGTTGTGAAGCATAGAAGATACACATAAATCAAACATTTTCACTATTTTTCCTTTATTGATGAGCTCCAAAATAGTATTTTATCCATGGGTAATCATGGAAAAATAATTATTATTGTTAGATAGAGACTTACCATGTTGCCAGCGAAGATATCCATTTCCAAAAAACGGTCTTAGAGAGCTCTACACAACAAAACGCTAGACTTCCATGGTGGTGCAGTAATAGTACAAAGTGAGGGATGAAAATGAATGATGCAAATTTTTTTCCCACATTCTATTTTAGGGTTTCAACCCTAAGTGACCAACGCCCTAAGGCATTTTTTCCTTTTTTTAAAACATTTGTAATTTAAATTAATACCTTCACATTGTATTCTTGCTAGGTGTCTAAGGAGTTTCCTTTTTAAGACTATGCATTTTGTATTGATCCTCAAAGCATAAATGAAATGATGCTTTATTTTTGCATTTGATTTGTAATGTAAAACATTTATTAAAGTAGTGTGTTATAAATTACTTTATTAATGTTTTGTAAATGCAAGATAAAGATGTGTATGTCTTCAAGATATGGTCAAAGGAGATGGTTGGAGGTTTATTTTTTGTGCCAAGCATATAGGGAAGTTGGAGGAGGTTGACCAACATGTGGAGAGAATGTAGGGCTGTTTTGACTTGGTTTGGAGCAGTTTTAGAGGCTTTTATGGTGGGTAAGGTCATGGATTGACCGTTTCTTCACTTTGGAGTCATTTTGGAGGGATTTTGAGGGCTATTTTGTAGGCTTTATTGGTGTGTACGACCAATGGAGTTGGAGGATTCCTATCTTTGTGCAAGCTTTCAAAAAGCATAAAGTAACTTCAAGCATCAATTTGGAGTTACTTCTTTTTTTCCAATAGTATTGTAACTCATTTTTGGAGTTTTCTTTCAGCATTGTAACTCTTATATAGGCTTGTATAGTAGTGTTCACCTTTTTAGATCAATGAAGATAAGCATTTTTCCTTCTCATTGTATGTTTTTTGTGTGAATTTCGATGATCGATGCAATTACATGTGAAGTTGTCATATTCTTTGTTATTGTGTCTCGTTAGCATCACCTATGTGCAGAAGTATATGTGTGTTTATAGGTTATAATTTGTGTTGTGTTACAAGTTATTCAAGTTGTGGAAGTTCTTTTCCTTCTTGAATTGAGTGCATTAGAACCTTCTTATGAAATAATTATGCAAAGCATATAAGTATTTGAGTTGTGCATGTTAAGCTTGTTGTTGATTGAAACTGTGTACAAGAAACTTTACAGGTTTTAGATAACATTTAGGTGCATCACCATAGGAGTTTAGTTTCTTTTCATGTTTCTTTCTACCCTTTTCCCAACAAGAAAATAGTTTAGGTGAGTACCTTAAGAGCTAGCTTACTTTGGAGGTTCTTTTCTACTTTAGTTGACCCACAACCTTAGAAAAGTTCCCATGTTTCTTCGATATGTGCCTAAGTTCTGCAACTTAGCAGGGGCACAATATTAGGAGATAACAATTGGGAGACTTGTTGAGAAATTTATGCCTCAACTTTTTGGATCCCTCTTAGACTTGGGTATTTTATCTAGGTTTCTGGCCTTTACCACTGCAAGCTTACTTTGGTGGCGCGGTTGAGTGGTTTATTGCTTTACCATGGGCCACTCTGCTTGGTTCGGCGGTTGGGTGGTGTTACCGCCTTACTGTGGTGGTCTCTTCCTTGCTTGGCAGTGAAGGCTTGACAGTCCGTGTGGTTGTTACCTCCTTATCGTAAGGGTCGCTCAGAGGTGGCGTAGTAGCGTGGTTGGCGGCGCGCTGGCGAAGTGAAGTCCTACCTCCTTACTGCTGAGGTTGCTCATCGGTGGTGTGGTGGTGAAGTGATGCCTTACCTCCTTATCGTAGGGTATCTGTCTGGCAGTGGAGGTAGTGCAGTGAGCGGCACGGGAGTGGTCGTTGGTGGTTGAAGGGTGGCAGTTAAGTTTGGCAGTTACCGCCTTATCATGGGTGGTGAGTAGTCTCACCGCAGTGGCCACGGTAAGACCACTGGTAGTTTTCCAGGTGGTCATTGCCCTACTGCGGGGTGGCCTGGTGGCCTTCGCGGTAGCGTGGTTGACTGTGACGGTGATGCCAGGCAATTATCGCCATACCACGACTGGCAGGTCAGAGGTCGACAGTAGCATGGTGGAAGATCGTGGTGAGCTCGGAGCTCGGCTGAATGAGCTTGACCGAGCTTGACCAGAAGTCAATGCGGTGAATGAATGGAAGGGTGACACGTGGCAAGATCTTCAAGATCTGGTTGGCTGAAAGATTATTTTCTAATTGCAATAGAGCAACATTAAATAGATGGTCTAGAGGTTGATGGATATGTATCTACAACCATTTTAATGTTGAGTGGCTCAATGCACTTGGCTGAATAAGCGGTGCACATTATCAGAGAATAATGGAAGCTTGCAAGTAGGATAATTAATTATCCTGATGACTGTTAATTGCTTGAACATGCATAACATGTAAGCACATGGTAAGAGATTATAAATTAATCTCGTGTGCAAGATCAATGGGAAAGCAAAGAGAGAGAGGCTGAGAGTATTCGAGTAGTTTTTCATATTGTTGTAACTGTGAACACTTAGACTCTCAGATCATGAAAGATGTGAACTTGTGGAGGCCCAGAGGTTGGGCTGGCCGTATGGCTGGTTGAGAGAGTTGATTGTCTTAGTGAGATGAATCTACACTGTGTGTTGTGAGGGTGTTGGAACAGTGTGAAGATTTTGATTAAGTTGTTGCCTTCATTCTCCAGATGGACAAGATGTAATCTTTTGAAGAGCATAGATCTGAGATTGTATTGTAACTGTTTGTTGCTGAATAATACAACTTGAGCTGAGTGTTTTGGAGGGTGGGGTTTTTTACCTGAAAAGGTTTTCCCCATGTATATTTGTGTGTCTACATGTTTGTCTTTCATGGTTGTCTGATTTTGCATTCTTGAATCTATGCTTGTGTTGAATCTGCTATCTTGTTTGCATTTAATTTTCTTAGAAAGATCAATGGGGGATCCATTGTGCTTGTTTCCGCTTTATGGCATAGTTTGTGTCTTTGATGTGATTTGTAGAAATGAAAATCACTAAGGCATTCCTATTTTAGACGTCCATTCTATGATGACAGACCCTTCTTATCCCCAAAAAGTGGTATAAGAGTTGGTTAAGGGAGGTCAAGGCTTGTTCATGATACCAACAAGTGGTATCAGAGCCTTCTCCTGGTTACTGAAGTTTTGGGTATTTCTCTTGTGAAGATTTCTTAGTCTGGCAAGATTGAGGAAATTTGGAGGAATCTATTGTTGCTTGATCCTTCGATGAGTGGAAGTCCTTTCTTCTTTGATTCAACATGCAGCATGGAAGACGTTGGAGATATTGGAGTTGATCACATTGTGACAATGTGGTCTGAGGCTCTTGGTTGGCAGCAAATGATCCTAATGCAAGGGGCGTGAGGTATGCTTATGATTGTTTTGCAGCAGAGCGTGGTTCATACTGGGTGTCTGTGTGAGAGGCTCCCTGGCGGTATGGAGTTTCTTGTGCTGTTGTTCAGCCATGGAGTATTGTGCTTGTGCTGGGTGTTCTGACTTAGCACTGAAGGCGGTTTCTCTGTTGCTCTGATTGCATAAAGGCTATGAAATTGATCTGGGTGGTTTGTAACTTCTGAATAAGCCTGGCTCTCTCGTATGCCTGTGCATGGTTGTGTTTTTGGAACTGGTCTAAAATGGACATGTTGTTCCTGCTTACTTGTATCTTGCACTCACATGTTTCAGATTCATGTCTTTGGCTCTGAAGGCTTTTTGTAGATTTTCCTAAAAAGTCTATGATGCATATTCATGTTTTTTCATTGTTCTAGTTAACCGTGATGGTTGTGTGTAAACTCCCGAGTCATCTAGATGAGAATTGAATATGGACATGCATGGGTGTTTTATAAACACTATGGTTTTGCAAGTTTTACATGGTCAAGGAAAAGTTGTGGTTTGTGGAGCTGTTGTTAAGCTATTTTCTAGACACTGGCTTTTGGGGTGTGACTGGATGAGATAGTTGCAGTTCGACATGGTTTTGAGAAGTTGTGATGTCTTCTCTACATAGGAATGTTGGTATGTGTTTTTCATTCAAAATTCTTGTGGTGTTTGCTTTGCTGGTTTCCTAGACTATGGTGCTTGAGTTGTGGACGTGATTGTCAAATTGGATTTGTTGTTGATCTGGTGTTTGAGTCAAGTTGTCTACATGGTTGTTCTCTTTGATGATCTCAATTTTGTAGTTTCAGTGCGATGATAGATTTGTAGGTTTCATTGGTTACATCCATGAGTTGGGCAATGTTTTGGGCTATCCTTACCTACATGTTTTCTGTGAGACAACTCGGCAGTGGATTGTCAATATCCATGAGGTTGTAACAATGTGGTGCAGATCTGTTAGTTGACCTTGTCTGTGGTCACTTGTGCATTGGCATGGCTATTTTGAGATGAGAGGAGGAATGGCGATTGAGTACTTGAATAGTCTATTATGGACCAGTAGCATGTGAATCACGATGTCATGGAGAGCTTGGTACGCTAGCCTATGTAAGCTTTTGATAGTGATGGTGTGGTCTGCGTGATCTGGTAATCTTGGTGTTGTTCGGCGTTGTTGTCCGATGGACATGTTGGTTGTACCTAGAGATTGTTTGGATCAGCAGATGGTCGGTCATGATGCTTGGAAAGCTCATTGTCACAGTTTAGTGGGAGCTTTAGCAGTGACCGTGGATTCATCAGTTGGTGGTGAATGATCTTCTTTGGTGTTGCAGATGCTTCTGGTGGGACTCTTAGATCTTGTTGCTGCAAAAGAGTTCTTTAGCATCTGCATGGTCACTATTTGAAGATGTGCAACATCTTGGAGCCATGAAGGACCTTGGTAGTCTTTGGCTGAGATGTTGGTGGTGCTTGACAGGTGATGTTGGTTTAGAGATTGTTTGCTAGATGTCATGTGTACTCTTTCTTGTGCATTAGAGTTTTGGCATGTTGCTTTGCTCTTGAGACCATATTTATTTCACTTGAAGCATGGTATCTCCTAAGGGGGATGGTAAGATCATGGTGTCATGATAAGTTCATGTTCCTAGGTTTGGAGCTTTGACAGTGGTCTAGGGTTTCTCTGTGTTTTGATTGCATTGGTCATATGCTTGATAACTTCATGTTAAGTGCAGTAATGTAGATTGGAGTTAGCATGAGATGATAGGTTTTTGGTGCTCATGGATGCATGGAGAATAAGGTGAGGTTGGAATTATTTTGAGAATGGTATTGTTTATAGTTGAAAGTACGAGTAGCCTACACCTTGGTTGAACGCGAGTTCAATAGAGACCAGTGAGGAGATTGCTCTTGGGTAAGTCATGGTGGCTTGTATATCTTGGAGGAGCATCATTTTCTCTCTTGGTCTGCTCAGCAGTGAAGTTTATTTGAGAGGTATTTTCCCATTTTATCTTTCAGATGTGTTATATGCTTGATTTTTCATAGATATTGATCTTGAGTTGTCATTTTGTGATTCTGGAGGATTCATAATGGAAGGTGGACAGCATAAGTATCTCCTTGTGCTTTTAAGGACTGATAGGAGATGTTTATATGGGTTAGTCTGATCTTCTTTAAGATGCATACATTCATGGAACCATTTGGGTGTTGTTATGGCATTTCCTTTGGGATGTGAAGAAGATCATTCTTAGCACAGCTGGCATTTAGAAGTGTATGTAGGAGGATGCTACATGTTATGATTTGTCATTTCTCTCTAATTTGGTCTTTTCTTCTTGTATGTTCATTTGTCTTTAGATGTATGTGGAATCGTGTTGGTCACTACTTTGTGGTCATGTGTTGTCACTTGGGTGATGACACAAAGGTTCTTGTGATTCCTTCTTCAGTCAGATATGAAAGCTTGGAAGAATGTGGAAGACTGTTGAGAGAAATGTTTCTTGCAGCATGTGGTTGCAGGTTGTGCATATCATTGTGGATAATTCCTTGGTACTACATGGTTACATTTTTCTATATGCTGTTATTGGTAGACTGGTTATGCCATTGATCTTTCAGATCTGGCATTACCCATGTAATGGGAGTTCCTGGATGTGCTTTGTCGTCATTGACTGGTCGACACATGGGGCTCATATTCTACTGTTGATGGTTTGGTTGTGCTGTTGGCATGAGTTTACTAATGGTGGATACCTTTGAGGTATGGGTGATTGGATGAAATGGCATGAGCTATGAGTGTTGGTTTTCAGTTGCAGGGGTTTGGTCAGTTGGATGAGGGTAGTCAGTTTTGTGGTTGCTTTTCTAGCTGATGGTTTTTTCTTGTTTTGGAGAATGGTTTCTCATTTTGTGTTCATGTTTGAGTGCTTTATTGCTGCTACTTTGGTGCCTTTTCCACCTAAAAGATCTGATGCTTGTGTTTCGAAGATTGGTGCATTTACGCCTTGGCTTGTTCCTTTTTCCCATTTTGGATGTTTGGAGTTGTTGCCTGAGATGGTGGAAATTTATTGGATGTCATTGCAGGTGTCTTGGTTGGAGCAAGAAAGCATGGTGTTGGTCCTTGTTTGCGATTGGAGGAAGCCAGTAAGTCTTCATCAAGTGGGAGATTGTTGGGAAATTTATGGCTCAACTTTCTAGATCCCTTTCAGACTTGGATGTTTTCTCCATGTTTCTAGCCTTTACCATTGCATTGCTGCAAGATTACTTTGGTGGTGCGGTTGAGCAGTTTATCGCTTTACCGCGGGCCACTTTGCTTGGTCCGGCGGTTGGGCGGTGTTACCGCCTTACCGCGACAGTCTCTTCCCTACTTAGCGGTGGCACGGTGAAGGCTCGACGGTTCACGTGGCCATTACCTCCTTATTAGAGGGGTCACTCAGAGGTGGCATGGAAGAGCGGTTGGTGGCGTGCTAGCAAAGTGAAGTCCTACCTCCTTATTTTGGAGGTTGCTAATCAACTGCACAGTGGTGGAGTGATGCCTTAACTCCTTACCGCGGGGTATCTGTCTAGCGGTGGAGGTAGCGCGATGAGTGGCACGGGAGTGGCCCTTGGTAGTTGAAGGATGGCAGTTAAGTTTGGAGGTTACCTTCTTATCATGGGCGGTGAGAAGTCTCACCATGGTGGCCACAGTAGGACCGCTAGCGGTCTGCAAGGTGGTCACCACCCTACCGCGGGGTGGCCTGGCAGCCTCCACGGTAGCGTGGTTGACTGCAACGGTGATGCCAGGTGGTTATCGCCATATCGCGATTGGCAGGTCAAAGGTTGGCGGTAGCATGGTGGAAGACCATGGTGAGCTCGAAGCTCGGTTGACTGAGATTGACCAAGATTGACCAAAATTCAAAGCACAAAATGAATGGAAGGGCAACACGTGGCAAGATCTTCAAGATCTGGTTGGTCGAAAGCTTATTTTCTGAATGTGATAGAGCTACATTAAATAGATGGTCTGGAGGTTGACGGATATGTATCTGCAACCATTTTAATGTTGAGTGGCTCGATGTGCCTAGCTAAATAAGTGGTGCACGTTATCAGAGAATAATGGAAGCTTGCAGGTAGGATAATTAATTATCCTGATGATAGTTGATTGTTTGAACGGGCAGAACAGGTAGGCACACAGTAAGAGATTATAAAGTAATCTTGTGTGCAAGATCAATGGGAGAGAAAAGAGAGAGGCTGAGAGTGCTCGAGCGGTTTTGCATATTTATGTAATTGTGAACACTTAGACTCTTAGATTAGGAAAGATGTGAACCTATGGAGGCCTACAGGCTGGGTTGGCCCTATGGCTAGCTGATAGAGTCGACTGTCTTAGTGAGATGAATCTACACTATGTGTTGTGAGGGTGTTGGAACAATGTGAAGATTCTGATTAAGTTGTTGCCTACATTCTCCAGATGGACAAGATGTAATCTTCTGAAGAGCATAGCTTTGAGATTGTATTGTAACTGTTTGTTGCTGAATAATACAATTTGAGTTGAGTGTTTTGGAGGGTGGGGTTTTTTACCTGCCCCACGTATATTTGTGTGTCTACATATTTGTCTTTCATGGTTGTCTGATTCTGCATTCTTGAATCTATGCTTGTGTTGAATCTACTATCTTGTTCGCATTTACTTTTCTTAGAAAGATCAATGGGGGATACACTGTGCCTATTTCTGCTTTATGGCATAGTTTGTGTCTTTTATGTGATTTGAAGAATTTAAAATCACTAAGGCACTATTGTTTTAGATGTTTGTTCTATGATGAAAGACCGTTCTTATCCCCAACAAGACTCACCTAGTAGACAACCTGAAGTTCTGCTACCTCGGAGTGAGCACAAAATGGAAGCTTAGACATGTTTCACGTTGATTGGATAGTCTAGGATTGATCTTCCTAGTCTTTGATGTTGTATGATTGTGTATCTTTATCATTATTGTATACATATGTGTCTTGAATGTCTACTTTAGTGTGATTTTGTGCTTGTTCTCATCCTCGCACTAAAGTGGGGGCTAAATGTAGTGTAGGAAAAAGTATTCCTTTTTCACACTCAATTTGGGAATGAATAATTAATAATAAAATGAGCTTAATGATGTCTTAATTTAGTGTTGTAATATGTATTTTATATATTCACATTAAGTTTAGGGCCCTAATAATTAAAATGGACTTATTTGTGCCTTATTTTTGGTGTTGTAAGTTGTACCTTTACACTTTCACATTAATCTAGGGCTCCATTAATTATTTGAGGTTAATTTTCCTTATATTTCCCATTTAATTCAAATCCAAGCCTAATTAATTACATTTTCCGAGGGATAAAACCCAACATTCATAAATGCCATAACATAATGCTTAACATTGAGCAATGTGTGTCCTAGTTAAGTGACCTAGGACCCATTCACCATAGGTCGAATGGGTCCTCACTTAGATTTAGGACCTAAATTCAAACTATATTTTTGGCGGTATTTTAATGATTTCAAATCCACAATTCAATGTCGGCTTGTAATGTTTGAGTTTTTGGAATTAATGTTGAGATATGTATAAATAAGAGGTTCTTTCACTATGTTTCACCTAGAATTTTAAAGAGAGCATCCTAGAGGTTTCATGCAAGGATTCCTAGAAAAATGTTGATGATCAAGAGAGCAATTTCAAGAGCATTTTCAAGGCATTCAAGGGAAGATTTATAGAAGATTATTGCAGCAATCAAGATTCCATTGTCATGTCAAATATTTATTGCAACATGCATGTTGTTTGAGCTAATATGGTAATGTATAGTTCAATATCTATTCAAGTATTCAAGGATATTATTTTAAATCAAGTTTCATGATCAAGATCCACATCCATTGAATCCAATCCATGCAAGTTGCAGATCTACAATCCAAGGTTCAAATAAAGGTTTGGTGAGTTGTTACATAGATTTGTTCATTCATCACTCCTTCATGATTTTTTATCTCATTTCAAGGTTTAATTACCAAAATGGGGTTTGACAGAGGAAAACCCCCATTCACCTAACAAACAAAATTTTCTCTCTTTTATGTGTGATTGTAGATTTTAGGTGGAAGATCCTTTGAAGAGAAAAATTGAACAAAGTTGCAAAGCTGTCAAAGTTGCAAGAAAAGTTGTCATTTCACATAAACTCTTCTATAGGATTTATTTATGTTTGTCCAACAATGAAAATCAGGTATCTGGGAGTGGAGACATAATAAAAGAGAACCCATAAATAGATATCAGAGAGCCCTATCTAGGACCCATTCGCCATAGGGTGAATGAGTCCTTAGTGAGCTTCAAAAGGTGACTTTTGGTGAAAGGTACACATCATTTTACCCTTTCCAAATCTTCCTTTTGATTACTATTTCTATTAGTTTTGAATACAATTCTTCATTTTCATTTTATAGCTTACATTTTGGAGTTTCTTTGATGGTTTTAATCTTTCTCCCCAAAGTGGTATTTGACTCACACCCCCGTCCTTGCATAAAAGAGAAATTTGTTGATTCATACCTTGATTTGACTCACCTTTTGGTTGATAGTCACTTCATTTTTTGGATCTCATTTCTTGAATGAAATAGTGGAGAATTGGGTTACTTGTTATCATTTTGGTGAACCCCCTTTTATATAACCCAAATTTTCACCCTTTTCAAAAATCATAATAGATTGTCGCATTTTCATATTTTTACATAGTTAAATCATTGCATCCTAAAATCAACCACCAACACATTATAAGAACATTGGATTAAACCTTTGATCCACAATTCTGGCTCTTCCATCAAGGTTTGTAGCCAAGTGGGTGTTGTGATTGCCTTTAATCTACCAAACAATTGGGAAGAGTGTGGTTTATACCCTAGATCCCTTTTCCCAATCTAAGATTTTGGTGAACTTGACTATTTCTTACACTTTAAACCCTCTAAAAGTTGAATCATATCATTTTCAATTTTGAATCAGATTTTAGGATGTTTTCATTCATCATTAGTGCATACATAATTGTCATAAAAATCATTGAAAAAGTGAAAAATAGCATTCCATTTTGCATCCAAAAATATATCTAGGGTTAATTTAAGTCATTGCAAAGTAGACTTAGTTCATTCATGCATTGGTAAATCTTAATTAGGTCATATCAAATCTGAAATTAAATTTGAAAGTGTTCAAAACATTCATTTGCATATAGTGGAAAAGTGGAAAAGTGCATTGTTATTGTTGCAAAAACATAAAAAAGATTTCAATTTTTGGATTTTTCAAGTTAGGATAAATCAATTTGTGTTCTTTATAGTATGAATATTGCATTTCCAACTGTATTCATTGGTTGAGAATTTTGAAAGTTGCTTGCATAATTATCTTTCATATTGCAAAATTAAAATTTTGTTAATTTCTAGAAATTTATTCACTGCTAGACCTGCACAATCACAAAACAAGATACTTAAACAATGTATAGCACATATAAATTTTGAATTAAGTAAAAAATACCTTGCCATTATAAGGTGCATCATGCCCTAGACCTATCAAATTTCATCCAAATTTGGAGCACGGATCTATTTTTGTGTCTTCTATGAGGTTCTCCTTCCTGATTTTACACTCTGTTTGATTTACTGTGACTGTCTTATACCTTTACTTACATAGTAGGCTTAATTAAGCATTTTGAAACTCATATGAGCTTCACAACCTAGTGTCATACTATTAATACCCCTATGAGACATAGTTTCAGGCTTATGGCATCCCACACTATAACCACATCCATTGTTGAGCTTGAGTCCTCTAAATATTTCACACAATGTATGGCTTCAACCCAATCCAATTTGGATTCCATCCCTCACCACACATTACCTATGACTTCCTCAGAATCCAACATTTATGTGGACTTAAAGACCACTATTTCTTATGTTCTTGAGGAGAAACTAAAATAATTGGACAAGGATTTAGAAGGTCTTCAAGATTACGTAAGTACTAAATATTTAATGAGAGATGGTGCCTATTATGGAAAACCTTAGGAAGTTGATAAATGATTCTCAAGGAATAGAAGTGTTGCATAGTCTAGCTCACATAGTAGATGCTAAAATCCCCAGGACAACTAGTTGCACTCAAGCATTCACAAATTTTCAAAAAAATTGAGGAAAATAAGTTTTATCTCCCATAACCATGCCTTCTATTCCCACATTCACACCTCCAACCATAGCATCAGCCATACAATATACCAATGGCCTAAATCCAAGCTTAGGTTTTCCTAGTGTGAATCCTTATAGTTTTTTCACATCACCCATGAAACCACCATGTTAATCACCTTTCATAAATATTCCACATAGTAACCCATTGACCACTCACTCTAGTTCACTATACTCAACAAACTCTCAAACACATGTCACCCAATGATCTAGGTAGTGATAAACAAAATTTTATAAAATGTGACTTCACTTCAACAAAAAATCTCAACATTGAATCAAAATCAAAATGGTAAACCTCCACAATACCTTATGCATAATATTTTATTGTTTTCCATCCTTAAAACACCCATACCTCCAAACATTGAGATTCCCTGATTTGAAAAGTATAATGGTAAGGAAGATCCTAACAACCATGTGTCAAATTTTACCATGTTGTGTAGTGATCTCATCTTTGAAGATGTAATATTAAAAAATATCTTTCTTAAAACATTGAAAGACATGGCCTTGGATGGTTTTTTCTCATTTCCAAACAACTCAATCACTTCATTCACACAAATTGTTAGTGCATTTCTCCAACATTTTCAAGTAAAATTTGATCCTCAAGTGAAGTTAGTTGACTTAGTTCATAGTAAACAAGGACCTAAGGAAAATGTAATAGACTTTATAGGACAATACCGATCGCTTTACTCATAAATATCATATAGTCTTCTTGATGTTGACATCCAAAGACTATATAGGAAACTTACAACCTAGTATTCGAGACAAGATCTTGTTGATGAAGTATCCATCCTTTACACACTTGTGTACAACCCTTCATGATTATCAAATTTTGATTAGTCAATATGAAGGGACACCTTCATCAACTCCTATTGGTCAATCTGAATCTGTACCTCAAAACAATTACACATCGTTCAAAAAGAAAAAAGAAAAACTTCATTAAGATAAACACCCCTCAAATTGCCAATAACATTGAAATGCAAGTCACCATTGCAAGTAACATTTCCTATCAATTTTTTCCAAGAGATAGACAACACACACAATTACCCAATTCTCCTCATGTGATAATGTTGCAATCAGTAAGTAATAACCTAATTCAACTTCCTACAATTAGGCCTATTGACACAAGTAAAAATTTATCGCCAAATTTTAATGCAATTTTTTTTTTAGTATCATCATACACCTAGAAACAATATAGAGTGATGTATCTCTTAAGCACCAAGTGTAAGACCTAGTTGATTCTAATCAAATCCAGTTGGCTAGTGTTAATGACAAAGGGAATAAGTCAATCTCATTGCCTAACCAAAACTTGCAAATATTCACAAATCCATTACCAAGTCATTCATCCAATGTTGTGCAATGAAGTGATAATTTGATGTTTATAAGATGATGCTTTTTCCAACATTGTTAACATAATAGAATTTCAACCTTTCAAGGTTTGAACCCCTTTGTTGTTTAAAATTAATTTTAATCATATGGATACATCCATAACTACACCTGATGGTCCTCTTTATATCATCAGCTGTATTAATGGTAAACCCACAAGAGGAATACTTATTGAGCCTGTGTGTCTAGAGGACATGATATTAGAATAATTTATATTTGTACATGAACTTTACAAATACAACTGTGAACAATCAAAAGAATGGCTAAAAACTTATGATGGTTTTTTTCACCCTACGATAGGTTTGATAACTCTCTGACTCCGTTATCTTGACATCAGACCAATTTCTTTTGAAGTTAGGCTATCTATGGTTGTGCTCAATGAATTTGGTCCCGTTAGTTATACACAAGTGGATAGAGTTTCCATTTAAAGATGAAATACATATAGTTTATCATAGTTGGTTTAAAACTTTGTCTTCGCGTGGAATTTTTTTATTAGATTATTTTTTCCTCAACCTATTGAACCTCTTAAACCTCATGAAGATCATTTTTCATATCATATCAAAATTTAAAGCTAAACACATAATCAATATATCTCTTAGTAATATCCCACCTGAGGTTTCTCATCCTATTGTGACTTCTATGGATGTTTCTCCTATACAAAAGTTAGTAGAGGATTCTAAGTCCAAACTGGGTCTCCTCCCTTGGCCACTTGGCATACATGTTATGGTTCCACCTCCATCATCTTATAAAATGCCAAGGGATAATTGTATAATCAAAAAATTTCCTTCAAAAGAAAAGTAATTTTACATACCTAAAAACACAGTGATCTGCCAACCCATAGTGGTCCCTTCAGTTCCTCCTCCAAAGGAAGAAAAGAGATCTATATTGGGAGTTACCTCTCTTAATCCTTTGAAACCTAAAACCCGTGCAAGAATAAATAGAAGTGCTAAAGAGTGTAAACATATATTTCATGCCATCACTCACCAATTTTTTGAAAATAATAAAAATGACCAACCATCCATTCAAATCGACTCCAATGAATTACCTCCCACCCATCCATCCTTATATTCGCCTTATTCCACTCCATCACCCTCTCCAAATCATGCAATTGAACCCTACATGTCCCAACATAAAGAAATAATGAAAATTGAACATATGGATGATATTATTCGTAGGTCACCTATTGTAATAAACTTGGATAATGAAGATGAAGAATCTTACATAGAAGAAATAGTGCAAAATGGATTATCTCTTTTATTTTCCAAATCTATGGATTTAGATGGGGGCAACCATGATGATCCTCTTGATGAGAGTGATCCACCTTTTTTTGAACCTAGTGATACTCCTTGTACAATACCTGTTGTAGTCCCTTTGGCATATTATCTGCCTTCCATTTAGGATGAGCAAGATTGGGATGCAAACGATTTACTTTAGATCATCTTTCATGTGTTGAACCTTTGTGTATTGTACTTTTATGTGTTTTCCTGCACATAATGTGATCTCCAATGTTGTGCTTCTTGATGTGTCTTTATGTTTGTTATTTTTCTTTGAATGACCCTTGTTGTTCTTATTGACACAAGGATACAAAGGAAATGAATCTATCATGAACATGCATCTATTTGTATCTCCATTATTCTTTATGTCGTAAAAATTTGTCATTGTCTTGTGTTTTCCATTTGGGAATGATGTAAGACATTGAGGCATTTAGGTCTCTCCCATGTTGACCCAAAAGGTTATATTTTTCATCTCTATGTGTCTTTTTTTCATCATGTTTTTATTTCCATGAGTATCTTAGGGAATGATGACAATTCCGATCATAACCATATTATGTATTATCAGAGGCTTATATTGACCCTAGATCCATGGATCCCTTATGTGACATCGCTTGTCTTGTTTGTAGCTTTATCTTGGACGTAAAACCTTGTCATGAGTTAGCTCTATTGGGAACATATCATTGGCATAGGGTTTTCCAATAAGCTATCATTACGTTTTTTCATGTTTCATTTATTATCTTAATCTACCTTAATAGAAATTTCTCACAACTAGTGTTAGCAATTAATTTAATATGGTGGCATGCATTCCATTATGTGCTTCACTTTGTTCACACATGTTAGACTCAGTGATGCATTGGCTTAGTATTTTAATCATTTTGTGTAGTGCCTTATTATATTTATTGGGACTATTAACTCTTGGTATGGTTGACATGGGATCACACTTAGTGAAAACTGGTCCTCACTAGCCCTTGTGTGTTTCTCATTTTCTACTTTCAAAAAGCTCACCTAGTGAATATCAGACTTCACTAGCCTATGATACTTTGGTTCATGGTTGATAGGGAGATTGGGTGAATCAATCACTGATTCATGCTCTAGGTCTTGCTTGCAATACCTCTAGGGTATCTTTTCCCACCCCCTTGCAACCTATAGGATCTCTACTAACCTAGGATCCCCTGGTTCTCTTTGCCAACCCACCTATCACCATAGTTATTCCTACCAAGTCCACCTTGGTGCAATCTTGCAACTCTAACCTAGCCATTAATCCACTTGAAAGGCTACAAACCTCCCAATTCTTGAATTTAGTTTTGCAGGGGTGTGAAGATGTTTCCAATGAATTCAATCCATCCTATTAGGGTTCTTGAGGGTCCATGTAACTCCATTTCCTAGGCGCTTCCACCAAACCCTCATTTAGGTTTTCAAGGCTACTAGTCCTAGGAGCCCCAATTAGGTCTCCTTCTCTGAGAAAACAAGTTAGTTCTCCAAAGTTTCCAAAAGAACTCTCAATATTTCCTTGGGGTTCCTGGTCCATATGCCCACCTCTCAAGGATTTTTGGGGTCTTGACCCTCAACTGTTCGTACATAGGCTTAACCCACAATTTGGCAAAAATTAGGTCTTTTTAAGGCCTCTTCCTGACCTCCTTGCAACTGTCAGTGGTTTCTTTCATCAGACGGATTGATGGAGCTTCCTCCTCCATTCTATGCCTTGGCAGGGCTCATACTTTCCCTCTCCACACCATGATTTGTCAAGAAATGGGCACCCCTGCAAATCAAGTGCTCTGCACTTCTTGTCTTCCCTAGCTAGACACTTCTTGGCTCGCCTAGAAGAAGACTCCCACTATGACTCCAGTGCTAACTAAGAATCCTACTCCTACCATATACACAGTCATGGGGTCTAGTCACAATTCCCAAAGGGCCATACAATATGTACAGTGGGAATGTGATCTAAACCTCCATTCTTCACAGACTGTCTGTTAGATCAACAATTGAAACTAAGCAAACTATCTACATACAGTGACTGAAACTGAACTAAGAAGCTAATTAATACCACACAATGCTTGAATAACACTCACACTACATTCTACACAAGCTACAAAGACACTTTCAATCCATTAAAGCTCTACTTCTAAGAAAAAAATAAAAATTAGAAACTCTCACATTAACACAACTGTTCTCACTTGAATTTCAAATTTTCAAATAATCCAAATGCTTCCAACCTTGCTTTCAGGTCAAGGCACACCATATGTAAGTCTCCAAAGATAGTTATGCCTCCCCTTGGTCGTGCATTTCAGTTACATTGTGGGAAAGTTGCAAAATGCACCATTTTGCAACTTTTGCCAATTTCTAGTAAACCTATGAAAATGAGTTCCAAAACTCATTAATCCTTTCCTAACATTATCCTAATGATCAAGACATGTTTCGAAGCCTCTAACTCTATCTCACCTACTCAATGGTCAACATGACCTTCATGGAAACATACCAAAAACAAAAATCAAAACTAGATTGCCTAGTGTTTCCTAGGTGCTCCTGCACCATTCTCCCCCATCTGCACAAACACAAAGGAATGTGAGGAGAGATCAGAGCTACATCAATACCCTACTTCTTGAACTGAGCTTCATCCACCCATGTAGCCTCATACTTTGGTTTATCCTTCCATTTGATGAGATGCTCCATATACACCCTATGCCTTGTAGACTTCTTCCCCCTGGATTCCAAGATCCTATCTGCTTGCAGCTTGTCTTTAGGAGGTAAGGCTATGTTAATCACATCCCTCAAGACATCCATACTAGTCTGACCTATGTCAGTGGCTGGTCCTTTATACCTGATCAAATCAACTACATTGAACACTGGGGAAATGCCTAAATCTGCAGGTAGCTCCACCTTGTAGGCATTCATGCCATATTTTGCTAACACCTTACATGGTCCCACTCTCTTCATCTGAAACTTGGTTGATGTCCTCTTCTACAATCTGGATTTTTTGAGATGGACCATGACATAGTCCCCTACTGCAAATTGTAGATCTTTCCTAGACATATCCACCTTAGTCTTCAACTTTTGAGTAGCCTCGGTGACTATCTTCTTCACCTGCTCCTGAATCTCTTTCATGGTCTGAGAGAAATCCTCTACATGTCCACTCCTATGCTCCATAGCTCCTAGATCCCTGAGCTCACACACACCTCTTGGGTGCATTCCATACACTATTTCAAAAGGACTCTTCCCTGTGGTCCTGTTCACACTGTCATTGTATGCATATTCTGCTTGTGAGATGATTAAGTCCCATGTCTATCCATACTCCTTGGTTAGGCATCTGAGAAGGTTACCTAACACCCTATTGACCACCTCTATTTGTACATCGGTCTGAGGATGGTAAGCTGATCCAAAAGATAGGTTGGTACCTAATCTGCTCCATAGAGTCTTCCAAAAATGACTCATGAACTTCACATCCCTATCCGAGACAATGCTCAAAGGCAATCCATGGATCCTTACAATTTATTTGAAGAAAAGGTGAGCAATATAGCTAGCATCATGGGTGGTCTTGCACGGAATAAAGTGACTCATCTTACTAAACCTATCTACCACCACATAGACACTATCAAACCATGTCTTAGTATTAGGGAGTCCTACAACAAAATCCATGCTAACACACTCCCATGGTCTGTTGGGAATGGGTAGAGGTTGATACAAACCTGCATTACCAGCTCCCCCTTTGGCTTTCATACAAACTACACACTACTCCACATACCTTCTGACATCCCTTGGCAACTTGGGCCAATAATAGAACCTCTATACCAACTCCATTGTCTTATTGATACCAAAATGACCACTAAGACTACCATTGTGCTTCTCTTGGATGAGATTTTCTCTCATTGAACCTTTTGGAACACATAACTGATTCCCCTTGAACAAAAGTCCACTCTGCAATGTATACTCTGAGAATTGACTATGAAAGTGATTCTCAAAATCAGAACATACTTTGTATGCCTCCGAGAAGTCTTCATCTTCTCCATAGAGATCCTTGAAACTCTCTATCCCAATGCTCTGTATTTGTATCTCTTGCACTATCAGCAATCTTCTACTTAGTGCATCTGCCACCTTGTTCAACTATCCCTTCTTGTTCTTGATGGTAAAAGTGAAAGCTTGGAGATACTCCATCCATTTTAGAAGTCTATTACTCAAATTCTCTTATGTGTTGATGTAGCTAAGTGCCTAATTATCAGTGAACACTACAAACTCTTTAGGTAGGAGATAATGCCTCCACTTCCTAAGTGACTGTACTAGAGCATAGAGTTCTAGGTCATAGGTAGAATACTTTTTCTTAGCTTCATTGAGCTTTTCACTAAAGAAAGCTATAGGCCTGCCTTCTTGGCTTAGTACTCCTCCTATTGCAATTCCACTAGCATCACATTCCATAGTAAACAACTTATCAAAACTAGGTAACAAAAGGATATGTTGAGTTGCCACTTCTTGTTTCAATTTCTCAAAACCTTTCTCTGCTTCATTAGTCCATTTGAACTTAGTCTTTAAGCCACCTTTGATTGTATCTAGGATTGGTGCACATATGCCACTAAAGTTTCTTATAAACTTCCTATAAAACTGAGCTAACCCATGAAAACTTCTTACCTCTATTCTAGTGGTCGGTGTAGGCCAATTTAGGATAGCTTCCACCTTGCTTGGATCCATTTTCAATGATCCTTGGGATACTACAAACCCCAAATACACAAGCTCTTGCTTGAAGAACTCACACTTCTCTAGGTTGATGGCTAACTTCTCGTCTTGCAATCTTTTAAGTACCATCTCCACATGCTTTAGATGATCTTTTGCTGTCTTGCTAAAGATGAGTATATCATCTAGGTATACTACCAAAAATATCCCTGTAAATTCTTTGAGCACTTCATTCATGAGCCTCATGAATGTGCTAGGGGCATTAGAGAGGTCAAATGGCATAACTCTCCACTCATACAACCCATCAGTTATCTTAAAGGTTGTCTTCCACTCATCCCCATCTTTAATTCAGATCTGATGGTATCCACTTTTGAGATCCAACTTGGTGTAGTACTGAGCTCCTCCAAGAAAATCCATCAAATCCTCTATCCTAGGAATAGGAAACCTATATCTGATTGTAATCCTATTGATAGCTCTAGAATTAGTGCATAGTATCCACTTACCACCTTTCTTGGATGCTAAGACCACTAGTACTACACATGGACTGATACTCTTCTAGATTAGTCCTTGGTCTAATAGCTCTTGCACTTGCCTAGCTACTTCTAGGTTCTGATCTGGTGTAAGCTTGTAAGCTGCTTTGTTTGGCAATGAAGCTCATGGTATGAAGTCAATCTGATGACTGATGGCTCTTTTTGGAGGTAAGGTTGCTGGTGTACCATCACTAACTATGTCGTTGTACTGTTCTAGCAACTTTTGGACTACTCCCGATATGACCATTTTCTTAGTCTTGTCCTCTTCCTTGGGTTGCACCATGACCACATATCCTTCACCTCCTTGTTGTAGAGTGTTGATGAAATCCTTGCCACTACTCAGCAAGACACTAGGGGTTTTTGACTATCCTTCTTCCTCATCTAACAGTGACTGCAATTTGAATGTCTTTCCATCCTTCTTAAATGAAATAGTATTCTCCTTTCCATCATAGATGGCTCCTCTGTCATACTGCCATGGTCTGCCCAATAGAAGATGGCATGCATCCATGGGTAACACATCACATAACAACTTATCTTTGTACCCTCCAATTGAGAACTCCACCATTGTTTGCTCATTAACAAGAACACTCCGCCCTTTGTTCAACCATGTCACCTTGTAGGGATTAGTGTGGGGTACCTTCTCCAACTTCAATTTCCTCACTACCTCCTCTGAGATTATGTTGTCAGTAGACCCTGAGTCCACTATCACCTTGCATACTTTCCCAAGTATTTTGCATCTCACTCTAAATAAGGCTCTCCTTTGCTTTGGCTCCTCCTTGATTGGTTGTCTGATTAGAACTCTTCTAAACATCAGGTTCTCCCCCATTTCTGATTCAATGTGACTAACCTCTGGTGATTTGGTACTCATGGTGTCCTCTTGAGCATATGCCACTCTCTTCTCTGTATTTGATGAAGATGCTTTCTCCGGGCACCTATAAGCTGGATGTCCTACTTGACCATAATTATAACACTTCATACTAGCAAAGTATGTGTTGCTTCTGCCTGCTCCTCTTCCTCTATTTGATCCTCCTTGAGGTCCTCTACCTCTTCCATAACCTCCTCTAGAAGGTGTTTCACTTCCATGCTCTATGAGTTTAGACTCTCCCTGATTTCTTTGTTTAGTCCCTCTACCTTGGTATCCACCTCTATGTCCTCTTTGATCTCTACCTTTCCCTCTACTCTTAGAAGCCTGATCTTCTTTCCTCTTGCTTCTTTCTTCAATATTTATAGCCAATTGATAACATTGGTGTACTGTCTTGGGACTTAGAAGATTCATCTCCTCTTGAATGTTCCACTTCAAACCATTAAGATACCTAGCCACCTTAAGATTTTCATCCTCTGAAACATTAGACCTCATACAAAGTTTTTGAAACTCCTCAGTATAGGAATTCACATCTTGGTCTCTTTGTCTCAAGCTCTGTCTCTTCTTATGCAATTGAATTTCATAATCATCTAGCATGTATGCTTCTCTCACTTTGGCAACCATTCCCTTCCAAGTGGAAATAGGCTTCTTGTCTTCCTTTTCCCTCTCTGTCTGAATGAACTTCCACCATGTCAAAGCAGAACCTCTCAATCTTGATTTTTCCACCTTCACTTTCCGTGCTTCAGTGACTCCATCACACTCAAAATGGTTTTCCATACCCTCTATCCAATCCATGACTAGACCAGCTTCCAATTTCCCACTAAACAGTGGTATGCCTTCAAGCGCTTTCCCGCTTAAATCCTTCAATGCCTTCAAGAAAGGTTCTTCTTGCAGAACAGGGTCAGGTTTTGGGGTCTTTTCTTCCTCTGCAACCTCTTTACTCTTGGGGTCCCTGCCTTCTAACTTATCATTGACCTCATCGGTCTTGGTTTTCACATTACTCAATGCTTCTTCCAGTTGTGCTAGTCTTTCCCTCAATCTCCTATTGTCTTCCTCCTGATCTTCAACCTTCTTGGCCAATTCTACATTTGTCACCATGATTGTAGAACCACAAGATTCAAGATCTGACATACAAGATTCTATCCCAAATCTTTTGTTGCTCTGATACAAATCTAATAGGGAGATTGGGTGAATCAATCGCTAATTCATGCTCTAGGTCTTGCTTGCAAGACCTCTGGGGTATCTTTTCCCACCCCCTTGCAACATATAGGATCTCTAATAACCTAGGATCCCCTGGTTCTCTTTGCCAACCCACCTATCACCATAGTTATTCCTACCAAGTCCACCTTGGTGCAATCTTGCAACTCTAACCTAGCCCTTAATCCACTTTAAAGGCTACAAACCTCCCAATTCTTGAATTTAGTTTTGCAGGGGTGTGAAGATGTTTCCAATGACTTCAATCCATCCTATTAAGGTTCTTGAGGGTCCACCTAACTCCATTTCCTAGGCGCTTCCACCAAACCCTCATTTAGGTTTTCAAGGCTACTAGTCCTAGGAGCCCCAATTAGGTCTCCTTCTCCGAGAATACAAGTTAGTTCTCCAAAGTTTCCAAAAGAACTCTCAATCTTTCCTTGGGGTTCTTGGTCCATATGCCCACCTCTCAAGGATTTTTGGGGTCTTGACCCTCAACTGTCCGTACATAGGCTTAACCCACAATTTGGCAAAAATTAGGTCTTTTTAAGGTCTCTTCCTGACCTCCCTGCAACTGTCAGTGGTTTCTTTCATCAGACGGATTGATGGAGCTTCCTCCTCCATTCTATGCCTTGGAAAGGCTCATACCTATCCTCTCTACACCATGATTTGTCAAGAAATGGGCACCCCTGCAAATCAAGTGCTCTGCACTTCTTGTCTTCCCTAGCTAGACACTTCTTGGATCGCCTAGAAGAAGACTCCCACTATGACTCCAGTGCTAACTAAGAATCCTACTCCTACCATATACACAGTCATGGGGTCTAGTCACAATTCCCAAAGGGCCATACAATATGTACAGTGGGAATGTGATCTAAACCTCCATTCTTCACAGACTGTTTGTTAGATCAACAATTGAAACTAAGCAAACTATCTACATACAGTGACTGAAACTAAACTAAGAAGCTAATTAATACCACACAATGCTTGAATAACACTCACACTACATTCTACACAAGCTACAAAGACACTTTCAATCCATTAAAGCTCTACTTCTAAGCAAAAAAAATAAAATTAGAAACTCTCACATTAACACAACTGTTCTCACTTGAATTTCAAAATTTCAAATAATCCAAATGCTTCCAACCTTGCTTTTAGGTCGAGGCACACCATATATAAGTCTCCAAAGACAGTTATGCCTCCCCTTGGTCATGCATTTCAGTTACATTGTGGCAAAGTTGCAAAATGCACCATTTTGCAACTTTTGCCAATTTCTAGTAAACCTATGCAAATGAGTTCCAAAACTCATTAAGCCTTTCCTAACATTATCCTAATGATCAAGACATGTTCCTAAGCCTCTAACTCTATCTCACCTACTCAATGGTCAACATGACCTTCATGGAAACATACCAAAAACAAAGATCAAAACTAGATTGCCTAGTGTTTCCTAGGTGCTCTTGCACCAATGGTTCACCTAAAAAATATTGGAATTTGTTAGCCTGTGACTCATGAATACCTTGGGTATGTATCCGAATAAGATTTATGTTGAGCTTTCTAGTCTATGATTATCATACCCCATTCACATGTTTGCATTATGGTTGATTGCATTTTACCTTTGTCTTGTTTGTTATGTTATTTCTTGTTCCTTCATCGTGTATGCTTTGTGTTTTTCATGTTGCATTGCATCTCATACATTTGCATTCCTTTTTCCTTATGTTTTCTTTCCATAGGATCTCAAATCTTGGGGGCTAGTGCATCTCCTAGATTAAATGTCATCTTATCTCTTCAATATTTGAATAATTGAATCCCTTTTGACCTATCCATACTTTAGTGGGAGTCTGAGCATAAGTTCATCCTCTCACTAAAGTGAGGGCTAAATGTACCATCAATATTTTTCACCTTTGACAATTTTACACTAGGTTTAGCTCCCCCTATGTGCTTGGACCTAATTATGCATTTAATCGCCCATTTGATAAATATCTTCAAAACATAAAACATGGGAAATGAAATTATGCATTTAATATTTCCTTTGATAGAATTTGACCCTGAAAAGGTTGGATCTAGTCTAGGGTGCATCACATCCTATACCACCTATTTTAGCTCCAAATGTGAATATGTCGATGTTGATAATTTATTATTTTAATTTCCAATGTTTGTTATTGACTGTCGGTATTTATTTTTTAAAACATTAGAAGAATTGCATATAAATAATAGTCATTTTCCCTTGTCCACTTAAATAATTTTAAATCATTTAATTAATTCCAAATATTCTTCTTATCCACATGATTAAATAATTTTTTAAATATTAGATATAATGGAAATAATAGAGTTCATAACACTGCTTACATATGAATCACTGCTTTAGCTTGAGACAGGCTAGCACCCCTACCTACAGTTCATCAACTATTAGCTATCCCATTTGCAATATTAACATTTATCCAAGCAAACCAAATAAATCATAACATCCCAACATAGCCATATACAACTTGACATCCCCTATACAAAATTCAGCTAGCTTCAGGAATAGAGCAAGAACTTTACAAAAATATTCCCATACAACCATATACAACAGAATAATTTATGTACAAAATGCATACAAGACTCTTGATTGATGCCTTGCATTAGTGACAACATATGCCCAATCCTCCTATCTATATAACCAGTATATCCTACATTTCTGCATCACTAGCATATCCGTATAGCAAAACATGAACTTGAAGAAAACTCTAAATCACCATCCTTTGGTAGCTGCATTTGGTGTAGCACCTTTTAGGGCAACAACAGCTAGTGCCACTTCATGTTCTTTCCTTCTTACCACCTCTCTTGTTGTGCCCTTCTTAGTGAGGTCATTTTGTAAGGCTTCCAATGCCTTGAGGAAAATTTCCAGGGTAGGATGACCTTCTTGCCACATGTGACCATACCTAACCTCCATGATGTCAATTTTAGTTTTCCTATTTTCCAAGAAGTTCTAGAATCTCTCCTTAGACATAGCGACTATGATGAAGGCTTGCATAGCAAAATTGTGAAGTGTGAGTCTTCTAAAAGAATTAGTAAGCACTCTCCCCTCTCCCTCAAAATTTTCATTATTCTGGGCCTTCCAAATAGACCAAAAAATTTCAATAGAAATGCACGACCATAGAATAATCCACTCCTTGTTCATTTTGTTACCAATGTTCAGCTAAAATTTTTTGGGGCACAATCTATTAGTATTAGTCCATATATTCATTTTATTGTAAAATATTTTCCATAATTATTTAGCAAACATATAGTCAAAAAAACATGGTTCATAGTCTCGGGGACTCTGCGCAAATTGCACCTATCAATATCATTATGAGCAATTTTATAAGGGAATTTTTGTAACAACAACAACCATCTAAAACTAGCCTTTTTTGGTTCCAGCTTCAATTTCCAATTGAATTTAAAAATCTTTTGCCACTGTTCTCTACTTAGATTAAGGTTACATGCCTTATTAACATACTCAGTTAGATCAATATGTTCAGTTAGGGTGGAGTAGACCATCTTTCCATTAATGCAGTGAAGCTTTTTTTTATCATTCTTCCATTTATACTCAAGATATTCTTGACTATCAGTAGAGTCTTCTACAGGGAATTGCACCTCTCTACATGTCTTCCTAATTATTGTATATGTTCTCCAATTACTTTGAGGTAAATCATATTCCAATTTTAGTTCATCCCAATCTTTAAGATATCCATCTTTGAGGATATCATCGAATTATTTAATCCCTTTTTGTGCCCAAGCCTTTGCAGAAAAGCCTTGTAATAAGGCCAGGGGTTTGTTTTTGTGCTTCAAATTCCACCAAATGGATCTATGCCCCATTATAGATTTGTTCCCATATTTGATGAAGTGGATATTAGTAATGTTTCCTTTGACTAGTTCCCATGCTCTCCAGATGGTCTTGAACACCATGGATCCTACAGGTGAGATAGGATTATCAGAAATAAGAATATCACACATGGGGAGGAGCTTCCAAGCTTTGCCTTTTTCTGGAGTTGAATTCAAAATATTTTTCCTAACAAGAACCTTCCAAGGCTCATCACCTTCTAAAGCCCTGAGTACCCACTTGGAGGCCAGAGCAATTCCTTGCAACCTTAGGTCCTTGAGGCCCAAACCACCTCTTTCTTTTAAAATGCAACACCACTGCCATTTGAAATTGTGTTGCTTCCTTTTACCTTTCCCATCTGACCACAAAAATTTTCTTATCTTTTTCTAGACTTCATTGATCTAATAATAGTTAAAAAAATAGACTGACACAAAGTAGATAGTGTAAGAAGAGAGAAATTTCTGATAGATTTGAGTTCTCCCAGCCAATGACAAAAATTGCCTATTCCATTTGTCAAATTTCTTTTCAATATTCTCCTTAACCTAGTTCTACATCTCTCTTAGATTGGGCTCAATTGTAAAAGGTATTCCAAGGCACCTTATCAGTTTGTTGGGCCTCCCCATTGCAAGTTATGATTCCTTAACCAATATGGTGGAAATTCTAACCAACCTAGCATGCGGGATTTAGCAAGAAAAACCTTTTCCCCAGATGTCTCGCAGAAGATTTCCAGTTTATCCATAAGGTTGATCATGTTCCCTTCATCAAGTTGAATAAGGAGGGAAGTGTTATCAAAAAATTGAGTTTTAATCAGCTCACTATTGTCTAGTAGGGTTATACCCTTCACCCTAGGAGTGTTCCAGTCATTTCTTAATAAGTAGTGAAGGGCATCAGAGGCTATTACAAAAAGTGTTGGGGCCAAGGGGAACCCCTATCAAATTGATCTCTTCAGGGCGATCTCTTTTGTGAGTGAGCCATTTGCATCAATT
Organism: Sequoiadendron giganteum; assembly: GCA_007115665.2. Taxonomy (NCBI): domain Eukaryota; kingdom Viridiplantae; phylum Streptophyta; class Pinopsida; order Cupressales; family Cupressaceae; genus Sequoiadendron; species Sequoiadendron giganteum. Next base: position 231,284,249 of record CM021109.1, on the reverse strand, counting down.
TGTGCAACCACATCCTTAAACAAGGTTTTGACCATATCACAAAATGGTCAAGGGAAACCAAATGCTTCCAAGACCATAAATACAAAGGCCCATTCCATTGTGTCATATGCCTTCTCAAATTCCAACAAGAGCATTGTTTCCCCTTGCCTAGTCTGTCTAGCCCACTCCATGGCTTCCCAGCTGGTAATAAGGTTTTCCAAGATATATCTACCCTTTATAAAGCATGTTTGTGATGTGTTTATAAATGAAGGCAGTATGTCTGACAACCTATCAGCTAGAACTTTGGGAAAAAAATTATATGAGACATTGAGTAGTGTGATTGGTCTCTAATTTTTAACTAGAGACCAATCACATTCCTTTGGAATCAATTTAATGACACCCTTATTTATTTATTTTCCCAGGGATCCTCTTTCCAAAGCTTCAATGTAAACTACAAGTAGGTCCTCACATACCCAATCACTAAAAGTTTTATAGAATTCAATAGGAAGCCCATCTACTCTCAGGGTCTTATCATTCTTCAAGTAGATGATGGCATGCTTGATCTCCTCTTTTAAGAGACAAAAACCCATCTTCTTAGCATCTGCCTCACTAATCTTTTTTGGGATGAGAAGTTTTGCATGTTCCCTGATTTGAAGCCTATCTCCATTGTCCCCCTCAGAGGAGAACAAATCCCTATAAAAGTTATAGAATTGTAGCCTTATTTACTCTTGATTAGACAAGTTGATACCATCAAAATTGATCTATTCAGTCTGCCCTCTAGCCTTCCTTTCTTTGATATACCTAAAGAAAAACTTTGAGCCCTTGTCACCATTCTCAATCTAATTCATCTTGGATCTCACTTTTAGACCCTTCACTTTCACTGTCTGCAACCTTCTTAGGTCATTTTTTTTTATCATATTTAGCTTTCCAAGTAAGTCATCATCCTTAGGGTTCCCTTGCATATTGGTTTTTGTCTCAAGGATATTTTCTTGTAGAACACTCTCTTTCCTCCTTCTGTCCAAAGCATTTTTTTTGCCTATTGGTTGGAACAATTTTCTCCACCCATCCACATTTAGTTTCAATCTTTCCAAAGCTCCCACATCCTTGTGCATCCAATTATTGATAGCCCTTAGGGATTAAATGACTTTCTTGCAGCCCCCATCCAAGAGAAGGCTAGTGTTAAGCAAGAAGCTTTCACCTGTACCCTTAGCTCTTAGTTGGCCATCTTTAATATTGGTTCTTATTCTAATGGGATGATGGTTAGAGAGGGTATAAGGGATAAGTTCCACTTTACACCCATCCTTTATGGTCTACACCTAGAAGAAATCCTTATTAAGGTGGAATATGTCTAACCTATAGTAAATTCTTCTCCCACCCTTTTGAGCATTACACCATGTGAACCATATGCCTACACATTCTTTATTTTGACCACCAATTGGGTCTTCAATATTCAATTTACCTTTCATTATTTGTCAGAAGAACTTCTCATTCCCTTTCTATTCTAAACTTACTCCTCTCCATTTGTCCTCGCTCCTTTCCACAAGATTAAAATCCCCCCAGAATCTAGGGGATATCCTATAGACTACATAACCAATTCCACAAGGTATTTCTCTCTCTACACTCATTAGGAGCATCTAGAACAACACCAAAATTGGTTTCATTCTTCTTGATAGTGATCCAGACTACCCTATTGTAGGGGGGGACTCTTGACCCCACTACATATTGGGCCCACTCCTTGTTCAGCAAAATAGTTGCTCCCCCTTTCCTCTATCATGTTTGGTGGAGAACTGGGAAGCCTCCCTCCAAATGCAGTTGAGGGTCATTTCCAAGTAAAAGCCAACAAATTTCACTTCTTGGAGAAGGATAAAATCCTTCTCTTTCCTCTGATTTAAAAATATTCTTACAAAATATTTTCTATCTAGAGATTACAAACCTCTAACATTCTAAGAAATGCAGTTGAGTTCCATTTTAAGGATTGTTTGGGGGGTTCCTTTTCAAGCTTGAAGTTGTCAAAAAATTTGGGGAGTATGTTTTTTGGCTCAACCCTTTTAGCAGGAGGAGGTATAATAACCCCACTGAATTTCTTAATTTTCTCTTTAGTCAAAAGGGAGGGAGTCCTTAGCCAAGGAGCCACAACCTCTCATCCCTTTCTTTTTTTTGTACCTTTTAGTTTTTTGGAGTGCAATTTCCATTGGAGTGTCCTCCCCCTCTGTGATATCCTTAGTTGAGATTCCTCCCATGTCATATGTAGAGTCCATTCCATAGTGGGATGTACAACCATCTAAAGCTGCCACTTCCTCAAATATGGGAGCACTCTCATTTCCTTCTTTTGTACCAGAGTAGGCCACTATTTCTTGTTCAGGAAGGTCCTTTTGGAGTTTAATTTCACCAACTATTTAATTATTCCTTACTAGATAGACTGTAGCAAGGAGATCATTCAGTGCTTGATAGGTGCCACCTGAATCATGGTGGTCTATTTCACTGATAGGTAGTTTTGCATGCATAGCACCCTCTTATAAAGGGGTGACAATATTTCCAGGATTAAGATCTAAGATATTTTTTCTTGTGTGGAGGGATTCTACATCAATAGGGCTATTATTCTTGTTGTTGTCGATTACCACTTCATTGGTGTCAACCTCATTAAAGTGGTTATTGGTAGATTTATTTTCCAACTATATATTCAATCTAATTTGATCCATTGCTAGTTGTTGGGCATTTTTCTTTTTAAAATCTTGGTGTGCAATTAGATTGGTCCCTCCTTCTTTGTTAATCTCTAAGCCCCCACACTCAATCAATGGAAAGGGCTCCTCCAAGTCTTCCATTGAGTTTTACAGATTTGGAGAAGCCCTTTTAGCCTCTAAATTGGAATTGAGTGTCAGGTTTGGATCCACCCAATCTTTTTTTAGTCTCTTTGTTGGTTGAGCGATTTTATACCTCACTCTCCAAATTTGTCTTATTTGAGTTCTCTTCACCACCCATTTATGGGGGAAGTTATTGATTTTCCTATTTGATTCCTTATCTTTATTTCTTCTCCTAATTAGAGGGCAATTCCTCCTTATATGGCCTTCCTTACATAAAAGGTAGCAGACATTTAGGCCCCCTAGGGTTTCCACATCACATCTAAATGCATTATTTTTAACTCTAATTTCTAGTTTGTCAGGTATATCAATCCCCAGGTAGAGTGAAATTAGGGCTCTTACATCTGAATGAGGCAAGGCCATCTTGGTGTCATCAATCCTTACAATTTTTCCATAGGGTTCCAAGATAAGAGGGGTGAATTTCCAGAGCCTTGGTGGGACTTATTTAATTACTATCCACTGGGGGCTCGAGACGACCAAAACTTCTTCATTCAATGCTTCAAGATCCCACGGAAAAGCATGAAACACTGTTTTCCCAACATGTCAAAACTACCTTTTAAGCATTGTTTCCTATGCTTTGGGGCTAGTAAAAAATATTGCAAATAACCCCTTCAACACCATCCTACAGAAATAGAAATGTAGCCCTAGTTTCTTATTCCATACATTATTAAACCATTCATCCATGTAAGTTCTTGTTGGTATTTTATTAGGATCAACTGCAACAAAGAAAATAGCAAATTTAATCAACTTACTTTCTTCTAAAGAAATTACATTTTGTAGGGTTTCATTCACAATTAGGGTATCTATTTTAGCGGAGTGTGAGAGGTTCTTACCTTTTTCTTCTCCATCTTCGCAGTCACCACACTCTGCCCTTTCAAATTCAAATTTAGCACCTTTAGGAATGCTGTCTCTAACCTCAGCTACAATATCTCTGAAGGACTTTGGTTGTGAAACACCAGTGTCTAAATTTTGTGGATTAGGAAGGCCATCCGGGGGGTCTTTTCCCCCATTCATTTTAATGAATTCTCGCATCAATCACACACTAGAAACAACCAAATATTCAACAAGGGCAACCACATTTACACATGCCTTCAAACAAAAAAGCTGTCGAAAGGAGACCAAAAATAGGAGAGGAGAGGAGAGCCTGTACTTTGGCCTAATAGATCCCTCGTGGAGGAGGGCCAAGCCTCCTCCACGACTGCGTGGGATCATCCCACAAACCTTGCAACCACGCTTCACATGATCAAGCTTTCTCTTCACACCTTCCCCACACTATTTCATTTCCACAGTTCTAAACTTATCACATGATTAAATAATTATTTAATTAAATATTTCATTATCTTCTTGTTCATATAATAAAATGTTTTTTAATTATTTAATTAAAGATCATGCATTCTTTCTTATCCACATAATTAAATATTTTATTATTATTTAATTAAAGAATCATGCATTCTTTCTGGTCCACATAATTAAATGATTTTTAATTATTTAGTTAAAGAATCATGATTTTTTTCTTATCTCTCATAATTAAATAATTTCTTAGTTATTTAATTAGCTAATTATTCCTCCAAAATTAAATAAATTATTTAATTGATTTAGTTTACACATTCCTCTAAAATAAATAAAATATTTATTTTATTTATTTTTTAATTATATCATTGTTAATCTTCTAATCTTATCTTTAGTTTTCTAATCCTTAATTGACTCTTCAAAATTTAGTGAGTGAGTTGAACTTCACTTCACTTCATCTTTCCATGCAAATTCAAGCATGATCATCTTGATCTCTCATCCATCCTCATCCATTGATCTCATCCAACATCTTACACCATTGATCTTACATCCTGAAATCCTATAAATCATACATATTTTGATCATTTAATCCCTCCTCAAATTGGAATCCAAGCTCCTATAGCACATCATCATCAATATTGATTTTTCACAACTAGGTTATCCTAAGTTTATGAGAAATCCACATATCATATCAAAAGGCATAATCCCATACTTTTGACAATGGAGTAAGGCTTGGCGATTTCGGGTGAGGTAAAAGTAGGTTAGATTAGCTTAGTTTAATTTATATTCTTGATTTTATTTCATTTGATTATCATTAAAGCTTCATTGGTAATAGGTCTATTTGATTATTGGATTAGGGTTATTGATTGCAATTTCCTATTTCCATTGAGTCAATTGATCATCTTGAAATATTCGTGTTCACATTCTGGTGCATCGATATTTTTACATGCGATTCGAAACCATCAAATGCATCGCATCAAGTATCAAAAGTTTCAATTCTAGTAACAAAAGTGTTATTCCTACTTCAACGCATTTGATGAACTCCATCAATTTATTATTTATTAAACTCAAATTGAAAACTATACATCTAAGGCTTGAGTCTGATTTTCATCCTCATCTTCACTGAACCTATCTCGTTTACCTATCATGATCCCGACTTGAATTATTTTTTTCGACCAATCTCTCAAGAGGGAAACCTACCATCCAACCATCATCCCTTCGATCGTTGGGGCATGGTGGAGCATCATTATCACCATTTTTTTCCAAATCAATAGCATTTGTTTCAAGCAATGCAACAAGTACATTGTCTCAAAGAGTGGCAAAATGTAGACACATACAAATTTCTAGCACATTCTTTCTAAATTTATCATTTCCCATCATCATGCATTCTTCTAATTCATCATTTTCAGTCATTATCACTTATCACCCCTTTCATTGAAATTTTAATTAAATAATTTTTAATTATTTAAGTAAACTAACATATTTCCCTTCATTAATTAAATAATTATTAATTATTTAATTTTTTCAATCACTTTTCCCTTCATCACCTTTATTAAATAATTTTTAGCTATTTAATTAATTAACTCATTTTTCCCATCCATTTTAATTAAATAATTTTAAAATATTTAATTAATTCCAAATATTCTTCTTATCCACATAATTAGATATTTTTTTAATTATTTAACTAAAGAATCATGCATTCTTTCTTATCTCTCATAATTAAATAATTTCTTAATTATTTAATTAGCTAAATATTCCACCAAAGTTAAATAAATTATTTAATTATTTAGTTTGCACATTCCTCTAAAAATAAATAAAATATTTATTTTACTAACTATATCATTGTTAGTCTTCTAATGTTATCTTTAGTCTTCTAATCCTTAATTTAGTTAACTCTTCTAGATTTAGTGAATTTGCTAAATTTAGTGAGTGAACTAAACTTCACTTAACTTCATCTTTCCATACAAATTCATGCATGATCATCCTGATCTCTTATCAATCCTCAATCCTCAATCTCATCCCACATATTACACCACTAATCTTACATCCTGAAAGCCTATAAATCAAACATCTTTTGATCATTCACTCCCTCCTTTAATCGGAATCCAATCTCCTATAGTGCATCATCATCAATCTTCCTTTTGCACAACTACCTGTTATGCTAAGTTTATGAGCAATCAACATATCATATCAAGCATAATCTCATACTTTTGAAAATGGAGTAAGACGGTGATTTTAGGTGAGGTAAAAGTAGGAACTAGATTAGCTTAGTTTTATTTACATTGTTGATTTTCTTTCATTTGATTATAATTATCACTTCATTGGTAATAGATTTATTTGATTATTGGATTAGGATTAGGATTATTGATTATGATTTCCTATTTTCATTGAGTCCATTGATCATCTCAAAATATTCATATTCACAAATACCTTCTTGAATACTTCTCAAAAGGGAGTTTAAATGTCGAGTCAAGAGAAATGTCCCATGAGAAAAGATGAGTAGACCCAAAAGAGGTGTACAAAACCTTAAAATAAAATCTAAAGTTTTATATATGATACTCGAAGAAAAAAATAAGGAGAAAAAATGAATCAAAAGTCCAAAAGGATCCATGATAATAAGAAAAACACATCACTACATAAGGAAAAAATCTCAAACCATAATAATAATTAGAGACTATAAGAAGGTATACATAGAGGAGCCAAGAATAAAAAAATTGACCACTTGCGCATAGATACTCGGACAAAGCAAGACAAAAATAAATGCTTGAAGAACTAAACAATAGCTCAAAAATTAGATAGAGAAAGAAGGTGGTAAAATTGAGAGACATGCTAGCAAAAGATAACATAAAGTTACAAAATATAAAATTTAAGCACAAAAAAGAAAAGATAACATAAAGCCACCAAACCCAAAATTTAAGTGAAAAGATGGAAGGGATATGCTAAAAGATAAAAATAATAGAAAACTCTAGACAACAATGAAGAGGGAGAAATAATAACATCTCGAAGGATCTAGGAAACAACAAAATGTCTTGGAGGAAAAATCTATGAAGAGGAGAGAAATATGAAAAATCACCAACCACTTGAAACATAAGAGATTTTAAAAAAGAGCCCATCCCTAATAGAAAAAAATACAAAAATGTGTATCGTTATTATTATCTTATGAAATCCAATATCACATAAGAAGGATAAAAACATCAATGAGGAAGACATTGTTATATAATTTGAAGATGACTATTTAAGGGGTTGCTACTCTAATATTGTATTTTAATCTCAATTATAAACATAATATATGAATTCATCAAGGGTTTTTGAAGGTATGCCTTTTGTTGTGTGCATTGATGAGCCCATAATATGGCTATAATTTGGATGTCATGATTTCAAATTTAGAAACTCTTGTTCTCTTTTTATGAATGTTTAAACTCTATGGTTATAAACTTTTAATGTTTATGGGTAGTATTTGATGATAAGAAATCCTATACTTTTGATGCATAAATACCTTAGCCTATCTATAATCGTAGCCCTGTTTTGACTTTCCAATTGACTGGTGTGATGAATGTAGTGTTTGAATAAATAAGATGAATTGAATGCATGTGATTAATGAAGAACACCGTGCTATTATGAGTGCATGAATTCTTGTGCCTATGTTGCCATGTGTTCTACAGGTTGTTGGAGTTGATATGAACAAGTCAATACACAAAAAAACTCATGGGAAAAGGCCATCTTCAGTGCACCAGTGAAGGAGTCGTTCAAAGCACGGATTCTTTTGTTCGAGTCTTTGGAAAAGAACCAAATGAATCATCGATCTAGGAAGGAGTGGAGCTCTAGATTTCCTTTGAGATAGTTGAGCAGATAGACTCGCATTTATGAAGTTCGTTCCTCTGTCTCAGGTGGCATTTATACCCGTGGCTTCCTTTGTTAGTTAGTTAGTTAGTTAGTCATTTTTCTTTAAATAAAGGTTCCTCTTGCGCGAGTGAACAAGGTTGATCAAAAGAGAGTTTAGACTAGAGCATAGAGATACAATAGATTGTAATTGTTTACTGTTATAATGAAGAACAAAGCTTTGCATTAAGTTTCTTACAAGCAACAACCATGTATGAAATTCAGAAGTATGAATAAAAACTGATGAAGTTTTGAGTTCTATTCCTGCGTAATTGGTTGATGCTTGCTAAGGGGGCCCACTTAGTGAGTATCTGTAGTTAACTATTTGCTTTTTGTTATTTATCTATTAGAATTCCATTTTTGCAAGCTTTGATGCAAACCCAGTCTTAAACTGTTCCTGTAGCATAAGGAATCCATCCCTGTGTCTGTTCCTGCAGCATAAGGCTAGTTCATGGTTTTTTTTTGTTTTCAGTAATTGTTATTATGATTCCTGCTTTAGTTAAGTGATGTTTAAGTTAGTAAGACTTTACTTCATGTCCTTGCATCAGAATTAGAATTCCTTTCGAGCATTTACTTCTAGAAAGTTTTGGCTAAAACCGGTTCTTAGTGCACATACAGTGCTGCTCCATTTCAAGTATACGTTCCCTGGTTTGACAAATAAATGAACGGCCATAAGAAGATGTTAGTCACCTACTGGAATGTCCAATTCCCAGGTTAGGATTTACCATGACTTCTATATCCTTTTGTGGCCGTGACCATTTTTGGCGCCGTTGCCGGGGATGATGTCAAGCTGAGAACCTATCCTAACCATTTTTAGCAATAGTTTTAGTGTTCAAAATTTTAGAAATTCTTCATTCAGTTAAGTCCGTTACATGCATAGAAGAAGAGACCAATTTGGAAGATTCCTTCCCAGAAATTTATATATCCAAGAAAATCACCTAGAGATTGACCCAGAAATTGTCCCAGAAGAACCATATTTGGATGCCGGATAGGACCTTATCACTTCATCTTCTTCTTCCTCGGAGGCCAGTTTGAACCTGTTTGATATACCTGATAATATTGACTTACTTGCATCACGGATGAATAACTTGCATACCCATAACAATCCACTAGCCGTTGTTGTCTACCAGCCAGGAGCTAACCCAAGACCACCACCACCAAGGATGGCAGTGCCTACTTTTCCCTTTCCACTCCCTGAGTTCCATGACAATAATAATCTTAAAAATATCCCTACTTCATTGTTCCCAAAGTTCTATGGCCTGATTATAGAAGACCCTCATACCTTCTTGTTCAAATTTGACATCCTATGTAGGAGTTATGATTATACTAGTGATGCCCATAAGATGAAATTGTTTCCTTCTACCTTAAAGGAGTCAGCCTTAAGATGGTTCATGGGATTAGGAGGCAATGCAGCAGGTACTTGGGATGAATTGAAGGAATTGTTCTTAGGAAAGTATAAGGAATATTGTAGGGGAAATGATATGAGAGGAGATGACTTCTTCAAGATGGCACAAAAGGAGGATGAAACCTTGGAGGGCTATGTCTCCAGGTTTTTGTTCAGTGTGCAAAAAAATACTCAGCATGAGCTAAATGAAGAGTCTAAAAAACTTCTCTTTCTAAGGGGAGTCAATGATACCTGCATGGAAGCACTAGACCTCATGGCTGGAGGAGATATTACCCAAAGTAATTGGGATGACATCAAGACAATATGTCTCAATTACTCTAGGGAAAGTGTCAAGAAAGGCAGGGGATTCAGACCCTCTATCGCAAAAGGAAGTGGCTCAGGTGTATCAAAAGGAGAACTCTCTAATCTGTTGTCTGACCTCAAGCAAGACATCATCAATGATGTAGCTACTCAGCTAGACACAATGCAAGCTAGAAGGAAGAAGGAAGAAGTTGATGCGATGCTGGTTGAATATTGCCCTCACTGCAGACAGAGGAAGAAGGGCTGTAGATGCAAATCGGTGGCCAATTTTGAGGTGCACCATCTTCCTACCGAGTTCAAAACTATTGAAGGAGAGGAAGAGGTGTTCTTTGTTGCTTAGCGCAGGCCATGGGCCCCAAGACAAGGTATGCCTCAGGACCCCTTGCAAAATTTTGGTTCATATAATAATCAATGGCAGAACTAATGCCCCCCAAGTTATGGTCCATATTCTCAACAACAATGGAATAATCCTTGGCCAAATTCCTAGTAAAACCATTGGCAATCCCCACAAGGGAATTAGCAACCACCACAGCAAAATTAGTGGCAGCCTCCACAAGGAAATTGGCAGCAGTCTAACCAATGGAGAGGAGGCCAGCATTGGTCAAATCCATCCACTGGTTTCCTACAGCAACCCCAGCAACAATCCATTATGCCACCCTATGCACCTAATCAAGGTTCCAATCCAAAGCCAACCCAATTATCGGCTCAGGCCGCACCCAATCCAAATAACCAACAGCCACAACAACAACAACAAGAAGTCTATTTTGCTGATCCTAATCATCAGCCTGCCTATGCTCTCAACCTAAATAATATCAATTTACGTTCAGGAACTGTGTTACCCGCACCATCTCCTCCGATAATCTTAAAATTTCCATCTGAGGAAGCTGACCAAGAAAAGGATCCAAATGACCTTTCCCAACCAAATGAACCAGTTCAGATTCCATCATTACCTAAGGCATCTAATGAAGTGTCCCCTCCTTTCCCACAATGGTTGGAAGGTGAAAATGTTAAAAAACAAGAAGAATCTGTCTTTGACATCCTTGACCAACTAAAGCATATATGTGTGAAAATTCCCTTGTTCCAAGCAATCAAAGAGGTACCTATCTATAGCAAAGCCATTAAGGAGGCATGTCTGAAGAAACTGGGGAGGAAAAAGAAATACCCTCAAACTGTCCATGTCATAAGCCAACTCTCTGACTTAATGCTAGGGAAGCTTACCATCCCAAAATATTCTGATCCGGGAAGCCCTGTTGTGGAGATCAATATTAATGGGGTGCAAATTAAGAATGCTTTAGTAGATCTTGGGGCAACTATCAATGTCATGACAAAGGACCTGGTTGTACAACTTAGTATTTCAGACCTAAAGGCTACACCTACAATATTGCAGCTTGCTGATAGCTCAACTGTCAAACCTAATGGAGTAGTTGAAGACCTTGTAGTCACCTTGGATTCTTGGGAGTACTCTGCTGACTTTATGGTCTTATCTCCTACGACATCATTAGGGGGATATCCTATCATACTAGGAAGGCTTTGGTTGGCTACTGCTAACGTTTACATTGGTTGTAGATCGGGTAACATGACAATATCTGATGGGTATAACAAAAAAAAGCTTACCCTCTATTCTCCAGCCCAACCCCAGCCTGAGTCCGGAGAAGCTGTTTGGCCAGATTTGGGAGAAGAAGAGGAGGTGAACTCTGTGGCCAAATTAATCATGATTACAAGAGAGCCGTTCATTGCACAATAAGAAGAAGAGGGTATACTATCCAATATCATGTTGAATAACTATGGTACCGAATACTTTGATTGTGAAAAAAACCCATGTTCCTTATAGACCATTCTTCTTTCGCCTACATCAGCTCATTATCCTGCAACAACTGACTGCTTACACACCTTGCTACCCCACGAGGTAGAAATGCCATTTTTGCCTACAGTATCTATAGTTGATTTAACCTCCCAAATTGAGGTAGCAGCAAGAAAAACTGTGAACATCAATAAAAACCTCACTAGTGAGCAACAAAAATCCATGGTTAAAAAGCTTACCAGTCATAAATCCGTCTTTGCTTGGGAATATGGTGATATGAAGGGTTTAGACCCCAAACTCTGTACACATTGCATATACATTAATAGTGAGTTCAGACCTATCAGACAGCCTCAAAGAAGAATAAATCCAGCCTTGAGAGAGATTGTTAAAGAGGAGTTGCAGAAAATGCTGAATGCTGGTTTTATCTACCCAATCTCAGATAGCCAGTGGGTTTCCCCATTGGTTATTGTTCCGAAGAAAGGAGGAAAGTGGAGGGTATGTGTAGAATACAGAGAACTTAACTTGGCAACAAAGAAAGATTATTTTCCTCTTCCATTCATTGATCAAGTTCTAGATAACTTAGCTGGGAAAAAGTACTTTTCATTCTTAGATGGCTTCAGGGGCTACAATCAAATCAGAATTGCTCCTGAGGATCAAGAAAAGAATACTTTTACATGTCCTTAGGGGACTTTTGCCTACTCAATCTTTCCTTTTGGTCTTTGCAATGCTCCTGCAACTTTCCAGAGGGCAATCATAAGCATCTTCTCAGACATATCAAATGATTGCATGAAAATATATATGGACGACTTTACTGCTTATGGTACAACATTTGAGGAAGCTCAAGAAAACTTGAAGAAAGTACTCCAGAGATGTGAAGATCACAACCTATCACTGAACAGTCAAAAGTACTTCATGATGATGCAAGAGGGAATAGTGTTTGGTCACTATATTTCTGCTGCAGGAATACAAGTTGATCCTGCTAAGATTGAGGTCATCTCTAATCTACCCTGTCCTACCAAGCAGAAAGAGGTAATGAGCTTTCTAGGCCATGCTGGATATTATAGGAGATTTATAAAAGATTTCAGCAAAATAGCCAGTCCATTGTATGCCTTATTAACTAAGGACTCTGAATTTCACTGGACTGAGGCCTATGATAAATCTTTCCTACACCTGAAGGACCTACTTACTAAAGCACCTATTCTTCAAGGACCAAAGTGGAGTCTGCTCTTTCACATACATACAAATGCATCTGATCATGCCATAGGGGCTATGTTAGGACAGAAGGAGAATTCCATTGAGCATGCTATCTATTTGATCAACAAGAATCTACAAGGGCCAGAATTGAATTACACTGTCACAGAGAAGGAGTTGCTAGCAGTAGTGTATGCCCTGAATAAGTTTAGGCATTATGTAATTGGCTACCAAGTATTTGTTCACACTGATCATGCAGCAATACAGTACCTTATGAATAAACCTGCCATTTCTGGAAGGTTAGCAAGGTGGATACTGTTGTTGCAAGAGTTTGATATCACAGTCATTGACAAGCCAGGCAAAGCAAATGTGGTCGCTGATTTCCTGTCAAGACTTCAAACAGCTACACCTACCACATCTGAGGTAATTGATGATACTTTTCCTGATGAACATCTATTCTATATTGCTACTCGCACCCCATGGTATGCAGATATTGCAAACTACTTGGCAGCCAACAGAATTCCAGCTCACTTCTCCCCAAAAGAGAGAAAGCTGCTGATTGAGAAGAGTTTCAACTTTTCCTAGATAGCCGACTGTTTGTTCTATACTGGACCAGATCAAGTCATGCATAGGTGTGTAAGGGAAGATGATACATATGACATACTGCATGCTTGTCATGACGAGCCATGTGGTGGCCATTTTGCCTCTAAAAGAACAACAATGAAGGTACTTAATACAGGATATTATTGGCCCACTTTACACAAAGATGCTGTAGCATATACAAGGAAATGTGACAAATGCCAGAGAATGGGGCGACCAACAAAGACTGATGAAATGCCTCTGCAGCCTCAAGTGGTAGTAACCCCCTTTGACAAGTGGGGTATGGATTTTATTGGTCCTATAGACCCATCATCCAATGGAAAGTCCTATATTTTGGTGTGCACTGACTATGTAACCAAATGGGTGGAGGTAAAGGCAATGGCACATGCCAGGGACAACAAAGTTGCTGAATTTATGTATGAAAAAATCTTCACACGGTTTGGAGTTCCCAGGGAATTTGTCACTAATCAGGGAGCTCAATTCATATCAACACTGATCACAACGTTGATGAATGATTATAAAATCAGACACAGGAAATCAAGCCCATATCATCCTCAAGCAAATGGCCAGGTGGAGGTTACTAATAGGGAATTGGAAGCAATCCTCACCAAAACAGTGAAGCTACATAAGAAGGATTGGAGCAGCCGTCTACTAGAAGCAGTCTGGGCCTACAGGACAACCTGGAAAACTACTATAGGATTCACACCTTTTGAGCTACTTTATGGTAAGATTGCTATGTTATCAATTGAATTTGAACATAAAACTTTAAGGACTGCTCTTCAGCTACAGATTGATCTCTCTGAAGCGTAAAAAGAATGCCTCCTCCAATTGAATGCATTGGATGAGATGCGGAAAGCTGCCCTGCAACACACTGAAGCAGTGCAACAACAAAGGGCGAAGTGGCACGATCACCATATCAAGACAAAGCGATTTTCAGCTGGTGATTGGGCCTTACTCTACAACTCTAGATATAAGGAAAATCAGGGTAAACTTACAACAAGGTGGCTCTGTCCATATGAAATTGAGAATGTATTTGATAACGGTTCGGTGCAACTGGTGACAATCAATCCTGTCCGCTTCAAACTGTTGGTTAATGGGCACCGTCTTTGGTTGTACCATAAATTGGCTTCAAAAGAGGAATTCATGTAGCAGTTTGTTTCTCCTATGGCCAGTGATCTTCATGCAGCAAAGGGCTTCGGTCCTCTTCCTGTAGCGTCTCTTTGAATTATGATAAAACGTCCATAATAAAGGTTTTCTATACAAAATCCAACTTTTTCATCATTATCCATCGCCATCAATCACTCATTCCATCCTTATTTTCTATGTCACCCATCCACGTCATCCATCTTCCATACCACGATCATTTATAGTTTCTTTCCAAAATGTCATTTTCGATTATGCTGTGAGATCTACCAACATCCGCGGGCATTTATTAAAAGGTACACGATATTCTTTCTCTTCGTCATATCATTCATTAATTTTATTTGTTCTTTTGTTGCATTACGTCTATCAGTCAATTCTGTCATTACTCCCCATGCCTCGCCTATACTTCCCACATGTGTGGACACATGTCACATTTTAAGTAGGGGGCAAGGATAATTTGAAACAATTCTTTCCTTTTTGCTATGGCCACGTTCAATGAAAACAATTTTTATCGTACATGCCGTCAAATGAATGTTTGCCTTATCTAGATCAATACGTTAACTGCTAGTTAAGTAGTTCCTCGAAATGAATGCATGCAATTGTTTTTACATTATTTCTGGTAAAGCAAGAAGAGAAAGAAGCAGAACAGGGAGAAGTAGAGCAAAGAAAAGAGTTTTTGAATATTTAGAAGACTTGAGATTCAGGGTTTATAGTTGAAACAGTTGAGAAAATGGGTGGTCAGCTTGTATATCGTGAACCTACAGCTCATGAATCCTTGACACAAGACCCTCAGGTTGCGCAAGCATTTAGCATATGCGGATGGTTAAATTACTTCTTGAGCATCGATTCCTTCAATGACGAGGTTGCTTGTGAATTCTTAAGAACTCTTTTCGAGGGGGAAGCCACAGTTTGGGGCTTGGCAGTAGCAGTTACTAAGGAAAGGATTGCAGAAATAACAGGTCTTCCTGTAGCTGGTGAAGACTTTCCTATAGGAAGGGATGCCATCTTTGCCAGGGCAGAATTCACAATGCCAGGTGACGGACCTTTGGAAATTTCAAAGCAAGGGTGCAGAAGAGTGTCTCTACCTTACCCCTATTATGAGTATGCCTCATATATAATGAGGTACTTAACTTGCGAAGGACGCTTTTCCTTTTTGCACTCCTATCATTTTAAGCTGTTAAGCCACATAAGGCATGGATTAGCTATAAATGTCCCAAATTATTTGTTAAAACTTTTAGAACGCAGTGCTAGTGAAACCCAGAAAGGGAAAGACAATTCAGTCTCTCACCATGCCCTCATTAAAAAATTGACTGAGTGTTCCTTGAGGGACGTTTCCCCCCTTTCCCGGCAAGAATTTGCTGCCTAGAAAGGGTTGCATCCTCCTGAGCCTCTAAGAACATTGCCTACAAGACCCAAGAGAAAGAGAAAATGAGTGGAGTCTTCAAGTAGAGAAACTGAACAAGACTCCCCTGCTTCTCCTGCAGCACCTAGTCCTGCAGTTGTTAGAATTGAGCCCTCTACCCATGTTAAAACCAGGTCTGCAACAAGAAGTGAAAATGGGAAAACCAAGGTAGCTGAACCATCTAGCCCTAGGCATACCCCAGGAGAAAACCCTCAAACCAAGAAGCAAAAACAAGCTACCCGGCTTTCTCCTGCAGTAATGCCCGATGCCACCACGGTTTCATCATCCTCCCCTTCCAATTCTCAAACCCCCAAGCAAGCTGGAAAATGAAAAAAGGCCCATGAATCTCCTACCTCAATTGCATTACCAAGAAGAAATTCTACAAGAAAACAAAGTCAGGCTACCCCACCCTCTTCTACCCAGCTGAAAATAATTGTCATTTCTGAGGAGTCGGAGGAATTCATTCCTGAAAATTCTCAGAGTGCATTCGAGAATTTCCCACCCGACACCTCAGAAATTCCTGTTGAAATGCAACAAGATATAGGGGAAGTTGAGAAAGAACGACAAGGCTGTACTGATGGGGGGAAAATGCCAAGCCTTGATGACTTGGTTGAGGCAGCTGACAAAATTTCTAGGGAATCAGAATTCCCTGTTGACCAGCAACAAGAGTCTGTCCTGCAGTAAGAGTAGGAGCAACCAGAGCAACCTAGGACATCCAATGCAACCCTATTGTCTTCTGAAACATGCCAGATATTAGTTAGATATAAGAAACCACTGCTAACCCAATGCTTAGAGCACCTTCAGGAAACCTGGAATCCTGTGACACTTCAGACTTTGAGTTTCTGCATTCTGGCTGAAACTCAAATGCAACAGAGTTTGTGGAAGGAAGAGAAGAAGAAGCTGAAGAAAGAAATTGAAAGACAGAAACAGGAAATCCAGGAGGCAAAGGAAAAGATGAATAAAAAGATGAAGGTAGCAGGTCAGATTATGGAATGTAGGCCACCGCCTAGAGTTTATGCAATGTGCCTCAAAGAGTAGTTTTTGTGGTTTCAGTGGATGAGGATTTCTAAGGACCTTGACCCTATCCCTACCACTGCTAGAGAATTTTATGATGCATATCAAATGGCACCTGATTGGCTGAGGAATTCCATGTGTGAGTTCTATTTGCATGGTTTATTAATTCCTGATGAAGCTGAGTGAAATCCACTTTAAGATCACTAATGTCCTGGGCAGTGAATGAAGCTAATTATGGAAGGCAATCTGAAGACTATGAGGAGACTGAACGGAAAGAACCTCTTCCCTTGAGATCAGAAAGCACAGATCCCAAAGAATTTCTGAGGGCCTGGTTTTCTGTGGCGTATGGTTTTTATGATCCTACAACCAAGATGAGGATATTTGATTTGAGGAAACAAGTCTATGACGAGTTCAAGCACCAACCATATTCGTTCTAGAAGCTTGCAGCTTCTAGGAGCAAAACCAGATGGAAAAAGTTGACAGTTGGTTTGAAGAAGTCCGAGCCTCATAGTCCCCTGCATTTGATAGCAGCTCTCAGAGGGTTCGAAAGATACATGCAGATTGGCCTCCAGAAAAGATTTGAATTATGGATGCCACTAACATTTAGACCTCCTACTTTATTTTGGCCATTATATCCTTATCATGCCACAGAGCTCAATGAAGACATAGAGGCCAAAAGACATGAAAGATGGCAGAACTGCAGGGGTTTTTACTTCAGATTTGGGACTGCATTACACGACCATGTAACTCCTACGGATTTCCGAGATAAAACCAGGAAGACTAATGCTAGAGGACCAGCATTGGATAAAGTAGGGGGCAGATGATGAGCCCATAATATGGCTATAATTTGGATGTCATGATTTCAAATTTAGAAACTCTTGTTCTCTTTTTATGAATGTTTAAACTCTATGGTTACAAACTTTTAATGTTTATGGGTAGTATTTGATGATAAGAAATCCTATACTTTTGATGCATAAATACCTTAGCCTATCTATAATCATAGCCTTGTTTTGACTTCCCAATTGACTGGTGTGATGAATGTAGTGTTTGAATAAATAAGATGAATTGAATGCATGTGATTAATGAAGAATGTCATGCTATTATGAGTGCATGCATTCTTGTGCCTATGTTGCCATGTGTTCTACAGGTTGTTGGAGCTGATATGAACAAGTCAATACACAGCAGAACTCATGGGAAAAGGTCGTCTTCAGTGCACCAACGAAGGAGTCGTTCAAAGCGCGGATTCTTTTGTCTGAGTCTTTGGGAAAGAACCAAATGAATCATCGATCTAGGAAGGAGTGGAGCTCTAGATTTCCTCTGAGATAGTTGAGCGGATAGACTGGCATTTATGAAGTCCATTCCTCTTTCTCAGGTGGCATTTATACCCGCGGCTTCCTCTGTTAGTTAGTTAGTTAGTCGTTTTTCTTTAAATAAAGGTTCCTCCTGCGCGAGTGAACAAGGTTGATCAAAAGAGAGTTTAGAATAGAGCATAGAGATACAATAGATTGTAATTATTTACTGTTATAATGAAGAACAAAGCTTTGCATTAAGTTTCTTACAAGCAACAGCCATGTATGAGATTCAGAAGTATGAATAAAAACTAATGAAGTTTTGAGTTCTATTCCTGCGTAATTGGTTGATGCTTGCTAAGGGGGCCCACTTAGTGAGTATCTGTAGTTAACTATTTGCTTTCTGTTATTTATCTATTAGAATTCCATTTCCGCAAGCTTTGATGCAAACCCAGTCTTAAACTGTTCCTGCAGCATAAGGAATCCATCCTTGTGTTTGTTCCTGCAGCATAAGGCCAGTTCATGGTTTTTTTTTGTTTCCAGTAATTGTTATTATGATTCTGCTTTAGTTAAGTGATGTTTAAGTTAGTAAGACTTTACTTTATGTCCCTGCATCAGAATTAGAATTCCTTTCGAGCATTTACTTCTAGAAAGTTTTGGCTAAAACCGGTTCTTAGTGCACATACAGTGTCGCTCCATTTCAAGTATACGTTCCCTGGTTTGACAAATAAATGAACGACCATAAGAAGATGTTAGTCACCTGCTGGAATGTCCAATTCCCAGGTTAGGATTTACCATGACTTCTATATCCTTTTGTGGCCGCGACCATGCATTATCATGGATTCCTCAAGCTTACCGAATTTATCAAAAACATTTGGTTTAAGTAAATGAAATGAAGTGGTAGACACTTGATTAACATTTTCTTTCATATCATTACTCATCCAAAAAGCATTAGTATTTTGAAACTTAGAAGGGTAGGAAGATTGAGATGATGATAATGAATCATATTTCAAAATATTTGAAGCTAAAAGTTTAATTTCAAGATGTTTCAAATTTGTGCATATGTATTTTAAAAAGGTTACTTAGGTGCATAGTACTCATCATGACTAGAATTAATCCTTCAATAAACATGACTTGTAATTAAATATCATCAAGTTGGTGCTAAATTTTGTAATATAAAAAATTAAAATTAAAAAATATTTAATTGTTGATAGGTTCAATGATTTTTCATGTTCATCTAGTAAGGTCATTAATAATTATCTTTAATCATGTGTTGGCATGAAATTATTTTCAAATTTTGGTAGGAAAATCATTCAAGCACTTAGTGTAACCTAGAGGTAATGAATAAAACCATTGAATATCATAATCTTTGATGGTTTCTGGGAACAAATTAGCTAAGATCATATCATTATAAGTAAAATAAATACATGTTGCTATGAATGTAAGTAAATGTTACGTCTCATTTTCCATTATACATTTTAAAATGAGGATCAATGTATCCTACAAGAAATAGATATGCAACAACCTTAAAACAAAAAAGAGTACAACGTAGAGGATTGTATACAATATTTTCCTTGTTATCCTTAACTTATTTCTTAGGTTTTTTAATTATTGAACAAGTGTATCCAAAGTGGTGATGGGAAAAGAGTGGTATTAGGGGTATGGAAGATGGAAAATAAAGTAAAGAGGGTTTGACAACAAGAGGCATGGACAAAACTATAAATAGGTTGGGCATACTATAAGAAGTTTTGGTTATTCCTTGATATGGAGGGATAACATGAATAATATGAGTGGATGGTATAGCGATACTAGTTATGAAATTGATATTATTTAATATAGGAGCTACGATAAAAGGGATGGAAGCACTAGGAAAGGTGATGAAGGGATGGGTGTAATCATAAGATAAGACAATGGGGAAGGATGTGGGAGTAACACTAAGGTTAATTTTAGTGGTATTTATGAAAGTGGTAGATTTGAAGTTGGGAGATGAATATGGATTGGAGTATGCTCTATTAGGAAGATTCATTAAGGATCCAAGGTCTTGTAATATGTTCATAGCATGGGAAAATCCCACTAATGTCGAAAGAGATTTACTAATTGGTTAGGGGATTCAACTTGTTGGAATGCATCTACTAAATTTTGTCTTATAAGATGGATGTCCTTGTGGGTCACACGTACAACATGATCATAATATTCTTGATCACCAAATTTGGCCTTATCACAAAAACCATTACATATATCATTGTTATCAAAATGGGTGGTCATATTAGGGTTTAATTATGTACTCCTCAATAGAATATTAGGATCTCAAGTAGCTCATGATATAAATAATAATATGGTGAAGAAAATAAATACAAGATAAAAAATTTAGAAAAATAAAAGGCATATCAAATTTTAAAACAAGCGGAAAATGTACACCTTGAAGTTAATATAAGGTTGGGTATAATGGCTGAAAGATAGCATACATAAATTAGGCATACAAAACTTTAGAATAAGAATATATCAATGAGGCACAAGGATGAAAAGGATGATCCAAAAAGACCTAATATGATGATAAATACTAGAAGTAAACTAGGTAATGGAGAATCAATCAGGCTCACAAAAATTTAAAGAGAAATAGACTTTTTGTAAGGTTAATCTAAGATGATAAAATAAAATGCTTATTACTTAGTATAAATTGACCCGAATCAAGTAACAATATATTTGTGACCTAATATATTCTAAAATTAAATTCCAAAGTACAAAAATTATATATGAAGGAAAAAGGATACTTGGATCATTATTTGAATAATGTAAGCCTTTAGAGAGGGATTCTAAATTTTTTCTATGAATGATCTAGAAAATGGTTCCTCTTTATTAGTGTAATGTCTTGGATCCTATGCTTGGCCAAGTTTGTGTTGAGGGTTGAGTTTTTTGGGTTATGTATACTCCACATCCAAGGGTTTATCCTCTACATGCGGATATGACCCTACTTAGTGTGTATTTCTACTCCACAACTTTCTTGACTTATCTTTGTTGCCCTACTCCTTTCATTATCTAAAATTGATGGTATTTAAAATACCATTGTTCAAAGGGTTATTTTCATGCAACATAAGGTAATTTCCACCTAGTTCAACCCTTGAAAATCAATGTAAAAGATCAAGGACAGTAGACAAGTGGCCTAGGTTGATGTATGTACATTCATTACTTCTTTGAAGTGCACCAAATGCAAGTGTTTCAATATTAGTTTCTCTTTAAATTCTTGTAGGATGAGAGAGCAGGATTGAATGTGAGAAAATAATTGAGGATGTGAAATATATAAAAATGAGTGCATTAAAATACAAGAACATGGCATCAAATTGCTCAAGTGTGTATTTAATCATCTCACAACAGCTATTAGAATGGGTGGGAAATGGTTAATTTCAATTTTTGGGGTCAAGTTTGCAATCATAGGATGAAACTTTTGTCTAGATAAATGACCCAAGATAGGAAAACGTTTAGAACAAGGTGGGTAATGGATGCTTGAATATATTTGTTGTAATAATTGAAGATTGTATGGAAAGATTTGCAAAGATAAAAAGGGTGTAGAAGAATGCATAAACATGAGTGTGCATGGGGATAAATAAAGACTTGGAGAATGAACCCAAATTTGGATAAGATTGTGCCATTTGTCAATAGCTATCTTTATTGAAATCTCTATTGAATTCTTAACTACCTCTATTGATATCTATTGATATCTCCTTTTAAAGACATTCTATAAAAAAACATTAGATTGTGAATATATGAATGGAGAATAATAATATTTTTTTTTATACATTCTATTTTTAGATTAATAAGTTGTAAACTGCACTGAAAAAGTAAGCTGAAAAGTACCCATTTAAGAGGACATAACTAGTCATTCCAAATTCAGCTCTCATAGATGGTAAGCCATACAATCTGATTGGGTTCGCAGGGAGGCTCAATGAAAGAATGAAGCGGATTACGGCACTGGAATAACAAGAAAGTGCATGCTATATTTATTGTATTTTTAGCTGAGAAGGAATAATGCTTTAAGGTGAAGGTTTAATTTTTTCTTAGCAGATTATCAGAAATGAATGTAGATAGCACACAATAAATGGCTATGGGAGGGTATATAGAAAATTAATCCATGCAATTCGAATTTATTATGTTATTTATTAATATTATTATTTGTTGTAGGCAATATTATTGCAATGAGTTTTTCTTTAACTATTTATTAATAAATTGTTTTTAAAAACATAAAGTTTACACAGTCTATGATAATCAAGTGAATTACTTTTGGATTGAAACTGTGTCAATTTTTTATATCAACGTTTCAGATCATATTCTATGATCCATCATCATTGACACCTTAATATATGTTTATTTTAATATATGTGGACACCTTAATATATTTTAATTTGTTTTGTTCACAGACTGACATTGCACTCTGTAATTTCAAAGTAATTAATACACAAATTTCAATTTAAAAAAAATATTTTATTAATATATTTATTTTACTATAAAATTATTTTTTGATATTTTTTGAAAATTATATAAGTTAAATTATTAAAAATAACTTAAACAAATAATTAACATTGCATATTCATATTTTCACTTTTATAATCCAAAAACATTAGCATTAATAAATGCATGTACCTATTTTTTAATTCCATTAAACTAGAATTTAGCATGCATTATCTACAATTTAGATTATAATGATTATTCTGAAACAACACTTAAAGTTGAACATTTTGTTAAATTTCAGTTTGTATTCTCCCTGCATGTCACTACTAAGTTTTTTAAAGTTGTCATTGGGTACAACTACGATTGAATATATCTGGGTTTTATTAATCTTCCTAAATAACAGCATAGCAAAAGAGTTTTCAAAATACTGAAAATACCCTAAAGTTTTATGACTGCTGAAATTTTTATGTGATTAAAAAGAGCCAAAAAAGAAAAGAAAAACATTATTGACATGGAATTTAGATATGTTAAAAGGGATTTTACTGAATCCTTATCTCAATCCTTAGTTTGCTGCAGTAAATTGAGCAGTGACTATCAAAGAAAACAGCCTTTAATGGAATCTGCATTGGATTTCAGGCTGCTCAGGATGATGGCTATTCTTCTTCTTTTAAGCATGTTGAGTTTACAAGGCATGGAAGGTAATGAATGTCTGAATATTGCAATTAAGGTGGTATTATATAATGGATATTTTTAAGCTTTGCAATACTGTTTGGTGGAGATTTGATACAGAAGGTTCTGCTTTGCAGATGTTGAGGCAAGACATTTGAAATTTTCTGGGGGTACAGAGTTTTTTCTGGTAAGTATTTATTATTGAGAATTACTGTTTTTGAATTAAATTGTGTTATAGTTTTTCAATCAATGTTTCAGATCAAATTTCGTGATTTTGTTGTTTGTGGATGAAACTGTGTGTTAATTTTTGAATCGACATTTCAACTCCATGATCCATCATCAAGATACGAAAAGAATTGATATGAACTATAAAAATCTAATGTCTTTGAATGTTTATCCTATTAATCTTTCCTCCTTGAATTTTTATATTAAAACTTGATGAATTTAGTCTGAAGAAACTACTGAATTGTGTTAGAATTTTCAACAGAAGAAAACTGTGAAGGTTGTAAAAGATAAGAGCACACAGAAATTATTGGGATCAAGGCCACCTATTTGTAAAAATAGATGCTGTGGGTGCAATCCATGCACACCCATATTAGTTATAGTTAGCCCCCAAAAAAGAAATTTTCAAGAAGATGGCAATTCAGTTAATAGCAGTCTGGAAGCTGATTATTATCCCCAGAAATGGATGTGCAGTTGTGGCACACAGATATACCCACCAAGGGGGTAATGTGCATGTCCTTATAGATTCAAAATATTTATTGATTCACTGTAACTGTAAATTTATATAAATCTCAATTCTCCTCCATGATAATGAAGATAATATTATTGTCTGTGTTTGAAAAAGCCTTTTACATGTTATAGTGTGTTTCTTGAAATTTCTACATTCCTGTACTTTTCTTCCATGTTCACTTGCATGAGATTTCTATCGAAGTCGTCTAACATACAAGAATGTTAATTTATTTTTATTTTTTTTGGGATCTTGACCTAGATTTTATTGGGAATGATCTTAACTATGAGAAGGAATGTGATATTTGAATTTTTTTAATATTTTATTTTAATTAGTTATTGTACTCATGCATTAGTTATTTCTGTAAATAGTTAATTGAAAAAAAGACTTTGTTCAATTAATGAATTTTTTTAATATTTTATTTTAATTAGTTATTGTACTCATGCATTAGTTATTTTTTTAAATAGTTAATTGAAAAAAGATTTTGTTCAATTAAATATAGATATTAAATCAATATTTAAGTATGAATTATCATTTTAAAGCATACATTAGTTTTGAGTATATTTTGCGTCTAAATATCTTAATGTAATCATATAGTGACATGTAGCACATTCTTATGCTAAGTTTGGGCCTTGCCCTACTCTTATCCATCTCTTTATCTCTCGCATCTTTTACCTTATCCTTGCATTGTCTTTACATATTCTTACAAACATTTGACTCCTTGTCAACCCTAATGATGTAGAGGCATCCTAGGTTAAAGCAATCTAATTATAGTCAAGTGCCGAAATGGTTTAGGCAGTAGCAAGAGCACATGAGAGTGGAGTGAGGAGCAAAGAGAGAGTATGCATAAGAGGAGAAGCACATTGTATGAGAAAAGAAGATCGACAAGGAAAAAGTGGCTAAGGCAAAATTATGGAATAGAAAAGGGGAATCTGGTCTTCACTTGAAGACAAGTGGAAATGAGCACCACACCCTAAGGAAAATTAATAGATTACTAAACCCAAGGCAGTTCAGTTGAATCATCAATCATGAGGTTGTTGGCTACAAGCACTAACCTAGAGGTAATCAAGTAGATTGTCAAACTCATGGAAGATGGTGCAATTGTTGTATAGCAAAGACAAAGCAAAAGAAATTGCAATGAAATAAGACTACACAAAGGAGAGGAGGCATCAAATAATGGAATGTAGGGTTGCGAGTGATTGGATAATGATTCCTAAAAATACCTAGAGTGAAGGGAATGCACATGAGAAAAGACACATATGGGGCAAGAAAATGTGCAAGTTTTGCATAAGGAGGAGGTTGCACAAAAGAAGGGTGTGTAGATGAGGCACCAAAGTGGGAATTGAACTAAGAAGAAAATGAGAATCTTGCATTAAGGGGAGATGTGAAAGAAAGAAGCCACAACACAAGTGTGTATAAAATGGTGTTTGCAAATGCTTGGTTGGAAGAGGATATATGAAAGGATTGGGTGATGGGGAAGGTGCATAGAGAAGAATAAGAGAAAGCATGATGTGGAAAATTACATGGTCAATCAATGAATTTGATCGCAAAGCTAACAAATGAGATGGAAGGTGTTAGATATTTGAGCTTTGAATTAGGACATCTTGTTAGAAGATGGATGACATATAGGGGTAGGATTGACTACCATGATAGAATAATAAAGGTTAAAGGGAAGTGCAATGACCAAGGTTTTTTGGGTGTCAAATGGAAGGGGAATGAGATTTTGAAATCCTATGCTTTACTATAAGACTCAAGAGGAGATTTGGAAAATGGATTTTCATAGAGTGATTTCTTTGAAGGGGTTTTCTTGGAGGGCTAGCCAAAGGGTTAGATGGACAAAAACCTAGATATGAAAGCCACCAGTAAGGAAATGATAGGAAGTTCTTGTTAGTCAACAAGGATAGTTAGCCAACCAGTATGGAACTATTCAAGAGATGTTATAGTTACTACTAGCGAAGGACCAAGGTGACTATGGATAGGAAGGTTGCTAGCTTAAAATGTTAAGATTGAAGGTTAATGGTATCCTAGGAAGGGTTATCATACAAGGTGTTAAGAGAGACAAAGAATTCCTAAGGAAATAAGTTGAAAGAGTTAGAAATTCGAGGTGGATGGTATAGAACAAGAAGTTTTTTTAAAGGAACAACTACCTATGTATGTCCAGACCATGTGTGTGCAAGTTGAGGGTTGAAGTTCAAGGGGAAAGGGAAATAAGCCCATGTAAAATATAACTATTCAATTCCTTCCACAAAAATGATTTTTTTGTTTCTCATTATTGATTAGTATGTATATTTTGTTATGGTTGTGTGTCCAAAAACTAAATATCAGTCTTCCCTTTAGTAGGAGCTCCAACTAAAACAGCTACAATCAATATGGTATAGAAGACCAAGTTGAGCTCTAAGGAGGGAAACTTGTAGAGGGCTATGTAGGATTATAGTATAGGATTGAAATAGTAACTCAAGAAAAAATAGTGATTATGTAGGACTGGAATAAAGAGGGTACAATAGTGGGTAACCAAGGAGGTTGTAGGTGGAGAAAGTGCCTATAAAAATATTTTTAAAATGGGAAAGGTTCCTAAGTGCAGAAGAATAGAAGGTAGCAATGGTGGAGCTCTAATAAAAGAAGGTTACAAGAGTAAGTGAAAGATAGGTCTAGGGAGGCACAAGGAGAGAAGTCACAAGGAAAGGAGAGTTGATGTAGATCTCTAGGTGAAGTCCTAAAGGGGAATTTGAAGTATTAATAGAATTATTAGTCAAATGTGGTGGTAAGGAGTTATGGAGCAAATGTCAATAGATTTTTGAATCTTGAGGTAGATTAGTAGAATTGTCCAACCTCAATGTAGTCAATTAGCCTTACCAACATTTGAGGTATTTTGAAAAAATATCAAACCTAGGCTAGATAAACAAAATCATTGAACCCTACAATAGTTTTGCACAAGGAAACCAAGAATATGATCTTTCATTGAAGATTATTGGGTAGAAGGTGCAAGGAATTCTAATTGTTTGGTATCAATTTGGGACAATTTAGTTTGGTGATAATCACTTTAATTTATTTGGAAATTGTTAATAACATATGTGGTCTAATATAAGGCATATAGAGGCATTAAATTTATATAATTATGGGAGATTTCAATAGTTTAGTTATCTTGGGCATTTTTAAAAATAGGTACAATATATACTTTTCTGGTTTTGGCTATAGAAGTGTTGTGTATTGAAAAATCTTGGGATAATTTTTTTGGAGAGAATGATTTGGATATAAGTCTCATAAATAACCTAATTTCACATACCAATATTTAGAATTGTGACTTATATATTCAAGAAATTGAGTGTAAAGTGATTTGATAGTGTATTCTAGTTTTCTGACATTAAATTTCCTATGATATACTAGTTATTTATCACAAATCTACTTTGAGATCATTCTATTTTGTAAGAAAATTAAGATGGGTTTGAATCAACTAGGTATACCCAATTAATTTAGTTGCATTTAGAAATTTTTAGGCACATATGATGATACTAGAGGCTAGACCCAAAAAAGTGTGTCCCATGTGTGGTACATTAGAAATTTGCATGCATGGGGAGAATTGTCTTAGCAAACACCTTTGGAAGGTTTTTCCTCAAATAAAGGTAATTTTTTAATTATTTTTAGAAATATTATATTATTTTTTTATGACATTGTATGATTATTCTTCATTGCACTTTAGCTCCTAGTTGCATTCAATGAAATACAGCTTGCTCACCCACATTTAAAAAAATCTAGTCCATTTATTTTTTAACTTGATCAATGTCAAGTCACCCCCATAGCACAACATGACCTTCAAATGGAGATCATGAGGGTTCTCTTGATGACATGGAGAAACACCATGCTAAGTGTTTTCAATATGTCCTTTTTCTAAGTATGTAACTTTCAATCAAGGTTTTTATTCGATTTAAAATTGTAAATCCTATATTTGTATTTAAAACCTAGATTTTGTATTGAAACCCTAAGTATGAAATTAAAACCCTAAATTTTGTATTGAAATAAAAATATAATATTAAAACCCTAAATATCAAGATAATGTAGCCTAACTAATATTTAACATTTATCCTTATTATTCTATATTTATAATTCTTCCATTCTCAAAAAACCTATAGTCAAAGTGTCTTAGGATTTAATCAAAGTAATTTGATCTCATAATCTAATTTACAATCTAAAATTCATTGCACAGGATGAAGTTTGATTATAAAATTCCTAATTTTATCTCCTAATAATAGTATACAAGCCACATGAATCCATACCTATATCAATCAAGAGCCCAAATTTAAATACCTTTATCTTGAAATGGAATTGAATCAAGGGAACAAAAAATAAAATTTATTGAAGAGGTACACTTCTCATAAATGAAACTCAATTTATTATATTTAATACAATGCATAGCCAGTTCATTAAATTTGAGATTGATGAGATAAGTGTATAGCACAAGATGGAGCAAGTGAATTTTAGACTTAGTTTTTTTCCTTTGTGTATAAGATGGAGAAAGTGAATTGTAAAAAATTAATATTTTTGCATATTGTTATACATTATAAAAGACTAACATATGGACATGAAATTATAATAAGCTAGATCAACTAAGGATTTCAGAGTCCACAAATGAATTGGGCATAAGATATATCGAACAAGATTTCACATAGGTTTCCATGTCTAATAACTACTGAAGAGATAGAACACACCATACTATGGATGCATGACAAGTTTGGATTTAGCCTATTGGGGCTCCCAAGTCTACCTATACATGATATAAGACTATCTTTGAAATTGGCACACTCTATAAATTAAACTACATATGGACCTTGGATTCCATTAATAACTTGGATGTGAAATCCTTATTTCATGGATGTAACAGGGTGAAAAATCAAATCTAACATGAAAATTTTATTTATGCCTTTATAGTGGGTCCCTCTACAATACCCTATCTTAGTTTTGGACAACTCTAGAGAATTATCTTGTGATAACAATGATTGATTCTTACTAAATGCATCATTTGAGAGTAGTGTAAAGGTGTCACTAGGAATATTTTAGTTTTTCACCTCATGGGACTAAACCAATTGCGCCAACATGTTAACATTGGCATGTGAATTCTATTAGAGAACTTGGTTTATTCCCCAAATCTCATGACCATTCCAAGATAAATTGCATTGAGGCAGTCACTAGGGACATGTTCTCCTAGGCCAACCACTAGAAAGCTTAGTAAATTAACTAAAGACAAGTCTTAGCAATACAAATGCCCATAAGATGAATATTTACATCTAGATTCTTATTTAGTGTGCCAATATCAAATGTTTTTTTCCTTGAGATGAGAGAGGATAACCAAAAGTCCCAAATTGTGAATTAGATTCAAATGAATTTCGTTTGTTATAAGCACATCAAATCATAAAAATATATGTTTACGTAGCTCATAATGGCTAGTGGAATGGACAAGATTTAGCTAAATTTGAACTTGAATTTGAATTAAATTTTAAAATTTAAGTGGTCAATTCTATGAGAATGGGATTGACCATGTGTCTATACAAATGACCCAAAATATGGAAACAATAAAATTAGGATGGGTAATTGATTTATCTAGATAGGTACATGAATAGTCATTATTAATGCATGGTCGATGTGGATGCATAAAAATATGTGTATATGTGGATGCAGGGACTGGGTTGGTAGTACGGCGAACCATAATCCCTGGTGTACGACGTTGACTGGTAGAGTCTATCGGAAATAGCGACAACAGGATCTGCTTTCTGAGCGGTGAGGCAATTAGAAAGGAGTTGCTTTCCTGAACTATAGGATAGGAACGGGTTTGGGAGGGTAGTTTCCACATTCTATTGGTACAGATAAGGACTCCGGAGTAAATGGAAAAGATCACCCTCGCCTCATGATCCAACTATAGTTGAAGCGAGTGGTTGGACTGAACTCATGTTGTTTGATCCCGAAACTACTAGGCATTGACGAACACTCATCATTGACTGCATGGTGAAAGCTACCCTCCCCCCATGGCCGCACCCCTGCGTCAGTCCCTCAATGTGGGCCCCTAAAATAGCAGCTATTATTGTGGGTGGTAATGGCACTCCATTCAGATGAGGGAAAACCTTGAGTTCTAGAAAGAGGAACCCACCCCAACCCCACCGGGAACTATGATTCCAACCTCTAGCAGGCTGATTAATGGTAGTGGGAGGGCCCCTACTATTCTATGGGCGGGCTTATGCAAGACTAGCGGGCTTCTTAATTGACTAATTAATTAAGAATTCTAGTCGGGCCCTAAGACAAATGGATTCATCAGTGGGGTTGGACCGACCCCCTACTATTCTAAGGGTTTCAGGTCAGTCCCGAAGGGCATGGTCGATGGGGTCCACCTTGGGTGGGAGGCAACCCCTGGCAGTCCCCCAACCCAAGGCCCCGGGAGCCATAGTAGGGTGGTTGGTGGGGTTGGTTTCGGGTGGGTGGGAACTCTAGTGGAGGTAGATTCTATTCGTGGGAGATAGGTGGGGCTCTAAGGCAAATAGGTCGGTGGGGTTGAGGTGAATAGGTCGGTCCCGCTAACCCCACTAACCCCCCCCCCCTACTATTCTAAGGGCCAACTAACTAGAATCTATTGACTACCATAGCCCTACTATGGCAAAGGGGAGGGGCCCGACCGACCCACCTTTGCCATAGTAGGGGCTCCCACGAATAGAATCGGGGGGGCTAGGTCGGTGGGGTGAGAAAGATCACCCTTATTTGCCTATGTAGGGTGGGTGGATAGTTGATAGCCAATTTCGGGCCCCTACTATTCGCTCGGTTCATTGGGAGGCATGTTACGTATAGAATCGATGATTCCATACCATTGTCGGCCAATCACCAATTCCATCCATTTGAAGGACTTACGGGAGAAAACTCGAGATAGGACTGCAGCAGTTTCAGGATGAAACGCTACTACAAGTATCTAACGCTATCCATTATTCTCTACGGTTCATCGAGATAGGTATTCTCAATATAGTGCACATAGGCGGCGAAAGCTTACGAACATCAGTGATAAATCTAGCCGACACCATCTGGAGCGAACCAGACAACTCTTTCCGGCCAAATTAATCTCGGTAAAATGGGGGTCCTTCAGCAACAAAATGAATCCCAGTCAAATGGGCTAGGGTTTTGTCGTCGGCCGGATGGAGCCCGGGCCAATGGGTCAGCTAGTGAGTGCCCAGTTTGGAGCAAGCATTGGGTGGAACTGTGAGTGTCGTCTCACGAGTTAGCACCTCTAAGTCTGGTTAATAGGTCAAAAAATCATTGACTAAGCACCTCTGTTCTCAAAACCGAAGCCCCATCATCATTACCCAACTATTGAGGGGCAACTCGTCAGATTGAGGGCAGCAGCGGTCTCAACAGGTAATAGGGTGTGGCCGCTGACCACAAGGAATAGGTTGGTAATCCCCATGGGTCTACCACAGGATCATGTAGGGAACAACCCACGTGATTGAACACCTCAAAAGTGTCTTTGTCCATGGTAGAGAGCTCTAAACCCAACCTATTACCACTAGTTGTTGTCTGATGGGGCACATCCCTGTGGTAAAGGAGCATAGGGCCTAGTTTATGAAAAAACACGGATGCAATCCTTTAGAGTCAGACAGCTGTGAATCCGATGACTTCTAGTTGAGTTGGGCATAACCAGACGCAATCCAGACTATTTACGTGGTGACCGCACAAAGGAGAACGGCAAAGTCCGCCGTTTTGGAGAGTGCCCTGAGTACCCCACCCCAGCACTCGCCAACCACTCACCTAGATGGGAAGGATCGTAGAAGAGATGAAGTAGCCAATCAATAAGGTGACATCATCTTTGCTTGCTGGTCTAGGGCAAGAAATTTATCATTTTGATGTGTAGCATGGGTGAGGGGAGCCCATAGCCGGTAAGGGGGCAGAGAAGACTTGAGCCCAATGTGTCAATGGATAGTACGAAAGGAATAGTTGGGCGTACATGGGTTCATTGCCAACCATCAACAACATGGATGGAGGATTAATTAGTCCACCATGAAGAAAAGGTGGGCCCACCGAGTGGGCTTGGCACCCACTCTCTTGGGGATCGGGAAACGAGAGATCAAATCCGTTGAATCACAAACTGTTCAAAAAATAGGTACAGTCGGGCTTTGATTCTTCAGAACAGTCGATAGAGTTCTTCTACCAGTCAGTAATCAGGTCGAAGGAAGAATGCCCAGGTCAGACGAAGGTAGGCGGTGGTGAATCCAGGGCTAGGCCAGGAGCACTATAGAGAGAGGGTCCTTCCTTGACCCAATACACCCCAGGGGTATTGGATAGGCCGAGGTAATTCTCTCTCCATCCTTTGCCCCTTTCTTCCACCCACCTAACTTTTGATCAGTGGCAACTCAACTATATCCCCCTTAGGTGGCAGGTAGATCAAAGGTAGTTCCAAGAGTGAGAGGAAGTCAGAGCTGGAGTGAGTGATCCTTGAACTCTACCTCCCACTTGTCCTTTCCCCTCAACTACCTTCCCCCACTCTATTGGTCTACCGACCACTTCCCCGGTGCCCTAACGACTATTATCCTTCCAACTTCCTTTCCTCTTACTCCATCCCACTAAGTAATTTTCCATCGAGACCAACCATCCCTTCCACTACCAAGCAGTTAAGGCTCACCTTCCAACCACCCATCCATTCGACCATCCTTAACTACCACCCAACTCAACTATCCACCCAGCCTTAACTGCTACTGAATCCACCCACCCATAACTCTACCGACTAACCTACAGTGAGCGAAGCTCACTCTATTGACTAAGCTATATTTTGCAGGGAACCTACCGAACTACACTAATGTAAGGCAGTTATCCAGTCAAGCCCACCTCCCTAGTCCGCGGAGCCCCTAGAGTTGACCTCGACCCACTTGCTTCATCATCCTCCCTTTGGGTTGTCAGGACCCCCACGCTAGAGAGAGGGTGGTTAGCATGAGCTGTATCTAGAGCTTTTTTCTGGAGAAATGCTAGATTTAGCTTTCCACCTTGAGCTAGAATATTTCTCTAGCATTGGGTATACTGTATAACCTAGGTATGGTTGAAGCGGGCGTCGGGCTCCATTGACAAACGATAGTCGAGTGGAGAGGCCGCTATAGGACTATCCTCGGGTGGCGTTTACACCTACCTAACCCTAGAGTCGTGTTCGCCCTATAGCTAGTAAGATCAGGAAGGAGTCGAACCTTCACTCCTGATAAGGAGGCCACCTAGCTAATCTAGAATAAGAATGAGGTCGGTTGGGTCAGAAAGTAAATATAGGTCAGTGGGGTTGGGCCTTCCGTCCAATCAAAAAGAATGGTGGTGACCGGATTTGGGGATCTAAGTAATGGAGTTCATTTCTTGAGAAGTCCAAATCTGAAATTCATACATAACATCCTCTCTGACAATAGAGAACTTGGTCAGTGGGGTAAAATGAATAGGTCAGTGGTGAATAAAGAAAGAATATCTTGTTTGTTTGGTTGGTTGTTGGGGTTCAAACCAGTTGAACAAAGTGAAATCCATACATGGCATCACCATGAGTGGCTGATCTCGATGAACCAATTAGATGAAACTACTATGTAACATCACCATGAGGTCATGTTACATATAGAATTCATCTATCCATTTACTAATGGTACCATCTGACCTTCCTTCCATCCTTCTATCCAAATGAATGTTTGTTCCTGCCTTCCAACCTAGGGAAAGAGTGATTGATGGAGTTTCCCCTTCGGGTCCGTTCCATCCTCGAGGCCCAATACCACCCCAATAGGGAGGTATTGGATAGGTCGAGGTCATTCTCTGATTCCTCCTTCCCCCACCCCGACACCCAACCTGACTTCTACCTTCCCCTTTGAGCCCTGAGAACCTTCGGCGCCGACCATATTGGCAACTACTATAGCGGGTTGGGTTGAGTCTATGTTGGGTGGCATGGGCCAGAGCCCCAACTCACTAGAATCTACCATAACTTATAACTCCTTCCCACCCACCTCCCACTGTAGGGTCCTGTACCTCTTTGCAACTAATAATTCTCAATCTAAACTCGTTTGTTCCTTCCTTCCGTCAAGAAATAATGTTTGTTCCTGCCTTCCCACCTTCCATCCTTCTATCCAAATGTTGGGTGGTGTGGGTTGGAGCCCCAACTCACTAGAATCTACCGTAACCTATAACTCCCTCCCATCTGCCTCCCACCCCCCCAAAGGGGTCCTTTACCTCTCGCCAACTAGTTTTTAGAAAAAATCATCTTGGTTGTTCTAGCCTTTAAGTAAGAAATAATCTTTGTTGGGTAGGTGACCAATATGCCGTAGGGGAAGGAACCCCCCCACCAGTTGGGGTTCCTTACCCGAAGGCCCCCAAGCCAGGGCCCTTTAGTGGGCCAAGTTCCCCAACCACCCACTTTCCACCCTTAACCTTGGCCTAGAGGGAACTAATCTTGTCTAGGGCCCTGCCCCAACCTGTCGTCTTGTCTTTTGTGGGCGAAGTAGTTGCGAACACATCTTATAAACCATGTAAGGTTGTGCCTCCCTTGGTTGGCCTAACCTTCCCATCTTTTCTTCCAATGATGTTCTGATTTGTTTCATCAGAATTAGAAGGAAAGGGGGGGGATCCAAGCTTCGGTAATGAATTCCAACCTTTGGAAATGAATGAACTGGTCGGTGGGATTGGCCAATAAAGAAAGAAAGAATGGTCTTCCGGTGGGGTGTCGTTAGTCCTAATTTCCCTACTCATCCCAATCCTAACTTCTCCCCGGGGAGAGAGAGAGAATGGTCGGTTGGGTTGAGTTAGGATTCGTCCTACTTATTATCCGCCCGGGCTCTTCTGGCAAGAAGAAAGAAAGAATGTCTCTTTGTTTTCCAACTGAAACCAATCGTAACTTCTACCTAAGGCACCCCTTAGAATAGTAGGGGGGCCGGTGGGGTTGGGACCATCCATCCTTCATTGTTAGGACCATGATAGCGGGGGGCTTGTTTCATAACAAGAGTCTAAAAGTCTATCCTTCGCCCCCTTCTCCCTCGTACCTTGTTCTAGCCGTCAAGAAAGAATGTTTGTTTGTTTGTTCGGCTTAGAGCTAAGTGACCAGGTGAAAACCTAAGAAGGGCTATCTAAAGATTCTCTATAGTATCTCACCACCTTCGTTTGTCTCATGGTTGCCATCATGGTCCTTATTTGAATAGTTTCACATGAAATCCTCTATCCAACATTCCTTGAAATTCATAAGTAACATCCCCCTCGGCCCGGTTTGTTCCTTTCGTCCAATTAGAAAGTGGTGAAATATGAAATGATGTGAAAACAGCATCACCGATTCCAATCCAATTTGATGGACTTATAGGAGAACAACTCCTTGCTTCTTGTGAGACCTGGCTCTTCCAATTGATTTGAACCAAGAGGTCAATTGATTTGAACCAAGAGGGGACTATTGCGGCAATGTCGAGAGGAAACACTTCTACGAGTGAACGCTATCTGGGTTTTATTACAGCAATTTGGGAGCCTTAGACAACATTTTTTTTGTCAGAAAATGAAAGAAAATGAGTCTAGAAATGCCAACAGAATTTTTTTATGAAAATGATAAGAGAAGCTGCATCGGGTGGAAAGGTCCCAGTTGGGGAACTTGTCCAACTAAAGGGCCAACCCACCAACCTACCCTAATCGGTACCCAACTGACCTTACCCAGGGATGGATGGTCGGAAGGGAAAATAAATTGAACTTGCCCACAGTAAAGCGGTGGATTGCTAATCTATTGTATAGACTATCTGTACCGCCCTTTCTCTCAGTTCAGTCACTTGAGATGAATCCTACTACCCATGTTATAGATGCAACTTATTATCCATTGTTCCTGTTCTTGCAAATTTTGTAAAGTGGGCATGTTATTGCCACATCTCTATGCCTGGGAATAGATATAACCCTCCCTGGTCAATAATTGGCAATATTTGAATGTTCATTCCAAACAATATACTACATCCCTACCCGACAATAGATATAACCCGGAATTGCAATGATTCTAAAATCAAGATGCAGTATTGCAATGAGTAGAAAATCAATATCTAGATCCCCATATCTATTGACACATCTGATAATTCATACCTATTGGGATAAGTAATTTGACCTTTCAAAATCTCTCATCCCCATATCTTACACGTCTAAGAATTTGTACTACATATTCATGTTGTTCCAACCATACTTTGGTTCAATTTGAAGTGAGAAAGTCTGAATTCTCTGCACAGGCTCTTCCCGAAAACCATCCATCACTACTATTAGATTATTCCTATTCTCCACTACTTTACGTATCAAATATAGACTTTCCCTAATATTTATAGATAGTATAATAGGACTTTCCCTTTCCACACTTTGGAGTTAGGCAAGTTTCGTATAAAGAATCTTTGTCCCTTGTTAGGCTGGTTCAGTAGCCGCTTAATATAAGTGCGATGTAATATAAGGGTGATATTCCAGCTTGAAAAAATGCAGGACCTCTCCCCTAACCTTTCTGCTTTGATTTTTCTTTGAGAGGTGCCCTTGACCGCTTAGTCAGAAATAGTCAGAAAGTGGGAGTGGCGGGGGCGATTCAAATTTCGGGTGATTTCTGGATGCATGATTTCAAGTTTCCACCTTCTTATATAGAATATAGTAGGGTGAATAATAGAATATAGTAGGGCTATGGGGTGTTGCTGATCAGGAAGATCAGTAAGAAAGCAGTATTCTAGTTAGGGTAGGTTTGATGAATCCTTGTTAGGGTAGGAATGGGGTCCTAGTTGTTTGTAACCCTGGTGCTTATAGGTTGCAAGTTAGGGTCAGAAAGATGAGCCTTCTTGCCAGTTAGTAAAGAAATAACCTTCCCCTCCTTCCTAAAGTAGTAGTGTAAAATAGTGGCCTTTTGAACAAGGATGGATTTGGTACTAGTGAAAAATAGTTGCCTTTTGAACAAGGATGGATTTGGTACTAGTGCAAAATAGTTACCTTTTGAACAGAATGCAAGTTCTGTTTAAAGAATCTTTGTCCCTTGTTAGGCTGGTTCAATAGCCGCTTAATATTAAGATGCTTTGCAGTCGTCATGTTGCAGTGTTGTTTTAGAAGTACACGTGCACCCATACGTAGCTAGTCTAGTTGTTCTATGGGCCTCATAGAATTGTAGGGGCAATTTCTTTGAATTGGAATGTCAGATTACTCTTGGGTGGGAGGGAATAGTGTAATAGGGACAAGATATTGGAATTGGAAGGTCAAATTACAATTCTTGAATGTGGAAACCAAGAATGGAATGAAGGATGAAGGAAGCAACCAATACTCATCTTACCTACCCAACCTTACCTACCTTAACACCACCTACACTTACACCTACACTTGCACCTACACAACTATTTCTATTGAAGCAACTCATAACTCACTAACTCCCAAACCTACATCTACATTTAGTGCCAGATAAGTTGCTACCTTGAATATTGTTTTGTTGACTGAACAGCCTCCCCGGTAGGGCGGCCCCCCCACTCATGTTACGTATAGATCAGTGGGTACCTTCATTTCGTGAAGTCCGGGTTCAACTCCTGAGTGATCTCTAGGCATATGGTGAATGCGCCTCCCTTGCATGGTAGGTGGAAAATGCCAACTAGGGATAGTTATATGCCGGTCTCCAAGCTAGGGTATCGTTTCTCTAGTTTGGCAATTCTGGTTATACCCAACTCAACCTAGGGGGTAAATGGTAGAAGGGACCCACCGCTCAAGCGAAATCTAAGGACACTCCTTGGGCCGGGGGGTATCGGCACCGCTCAAAGGGTAGGTGGGGCAATCAGTGGACATAGACAAACCAGGCCGGTGGGGAAGCAGATGGTTCGACTCAATGAGAAGATGATCATTAAAAAGTACTAGGTACCATCACAATCAACAATTCCTCCCTTGCACTGACTAGAGAGATTGAAAAAAGTGGAGTGAAGCAATCAACAGTCATTAGCAGGCAGTTATTGAATATCACAACCCAAGGCCTCTCTAATACCCTCCCTTACTATCCATAACATTGGGCATAACGTTGAGCTGGTATTGGACCCTGGGTTCCTAGTTGAGCTTTGGATGGCACTCCTGTATTACATACCTACCTTTGGCCAACCATGGAATATCTTGAAGTTTTGGTCTCAAAGTTATGAATGAAGAGGGTTTTTTATAGAGGGTTATGTGATCAACATTATAGGTGGTTTATTCTATTTTTGGGGGATAGATAGAAAGTTATGGGAGTAGTGAGAAAGAGAACCTTTAGTGGCTGGTTGATTGTTGATAGGATGAATCAATCCCAATCAGCTCACTAACCAATTCCCCCACACTACCACTATTATAGATGTTCCCACTACCCAATATCTAGAGCCAACTTCATTTCAGTTCGCCCTATAGAATGGTAGGGCACACCGCTAATAACTTCCAATTTGCAACCATCATTCCTGTCCACTCCTCTAAAGCCTGGGAAACTAGTAGCCTCCTATCCTTCATCCTAAGGATAGGGGTGGCAATCTACTAGCTCGTATGAGGGAATGTCTCCATTGAGGGTGTTACTCCACAATGTTGAGGGAATGCTGGATACTCCGCCCTATAGAGCGTTAAATCTTAGAAGTGTTTCATCTCAAAACTGCCGCAGTCCTCTATGGGGCCTGATCGTATCCAATGAATGAAGGTTGAGCGGACAGATACCATTGGCATTCATTAATGAAGAATCTTTCCCTATCGAATCTTTCCCTTCATTCCCCGAAAGCACTTGCCCACGCAAATTTCTCACCATAGCGGTTGCGCCCCTCACTCACTATCCCTGAGTTGTCACAGTGGCTCTAATTCCCAACCCAACTGTGAGTTTCCTGTTCCCACACCACATAAGCCACCACAGGTTTTCGCCGGGACGGAGGTTTGTAAACCTAGGATTCCAGACAAAATGCGGTGAGAAGCTAAAAAGGCTCCCTCTCTCCCTTCCTAAGAAAGTTGATGGATGGCTCTCCATTAGCGGTGAGCGAACACACTCACGCTTCTTCTTCGAATGCGCTACCCACCCATAGAGGGCCCAATGGGACTTATTCTAAAGCGAGTTGATAGTGTTCGAAAGAGAATTAGATTGCCATCCAT
Source organism: Sequoiadendron giganteum (assembly GCA_007115665.2). Taxonomy (NCBI): domain Eukaryota; kingdom Viridiplantae; phylum Streptophyta; class Pinopsida; order Cupressales; family Cupressaceae; genus Sequoiadendron; species Sequoiadendron giganteum. The sequence continues at coordinate 231,245,181 of CM021109.1, read as the reverse complement.
GGACCACATCCTCTCAACTTGAGTACGTGGATGTACCCAAGTCCCCTAATACTTTCGTCAGACCCGGCATGCTTAAGGCCCGCTCCAACATTATCTTAGCCTGGGCCGACCCACCATTGCTTGCTCAAGAGGTTGGTTGGGTCACCAAGGAATGAAGCTGAATCGATGCTCTAGACAATGATACGTATCGCTTAGTGTGTTGGGTAGCCGAGACTTCTTAGTCCCTAACCATTCCCATCCTTAATCCAATTAGACCTCACTGAGTTGAACTATTATTACGTAACATGACGAATCATGCACCCAAACCTTAGATCCAATATTTCTCCATAGAACCCCCCATAGAGCCCCCCCAATAGAGTAGTAGGGCTCTATGGAGTGGCTCTTGTTGATTGAATGCATAGCACATTGGATCTCAACCCATCTCTTATCTCTTGACCTATCTCTTATGTGTCAGGGGCCACCGTCGAAGAATTTTTGAGGGGCCGCCAAATAATATAGTAGGGGCAGCCTCGCATCCGCCTCACATCAGCTGAAGAATCTTTGAGGGGCCGTCGAATAATATAGTAGGGGCAGCCTCGCATCCGCCTCACATTAGCCAAAGAATCTTTGAGGGGCCACCAAATAATATAGTAGGGGCAGCCTCACATCCGTCGAATAATATTTGAGGGGCCACCGAGTGATAGAGTAGGGCCGCCTCACCCTAGAACTTGAAAACTAACTAAAAAGGAAAGATTGTCCCTGGGGCAACAATAGAAGGCGAGGGCTTGCTTGCCCCTAATATTCGCGAGGTGCCCTACTAGAAAAAGTAGAATTGGAGGGTCATAATAGAATAATAGGCCAGATTCATGTTGCCTGTGCATGCCCATAAAATAGTAGGGGGCCCAATAATCATTAAGGGGAAATTCTAGTTGCCAAACCCCATCAACAAAGTTGCACCCTATTGTGGTGAAGGGAAACCAATTCTGCATGCAGGGGTGGCTATAGTGGTAGGTCCTCTAATGCAATTTTGGGAAACCAATTTTGCATGCAAGGGGTGGCTATAGTGGTAGGTCCTCTTTTGACATACGGAACCGTAGGTAGGACTATTGTTCCTGTGTTTGCTATAGGGAGAAAGATATCATCTGGCCCTACCCCCTACCCCCTACTATTGTGCCAAGAAGGTAAGGTCGCCATTCACCTCATAAGGAACCTCTGAATTGAAGAGGAGCACAAGTGTCATTTGAATGGGTGCATGCACAAGTCTGCACGTTGTTGGGTGCATGTTACGTATAGAATCGACCCTTCCCTTCCCCTTCAAATATAGGGGGCAGGGGTAGGGTTGATGGTACGACCAACCCACCCATCGGTTGATGGTAGGACCAACCAACCAACCCGTCGGTGGACCAACCTACCCTTCGAACTGACCCACCCATCAGTGGATGGTAGGAACAACCCACCAACCCATCGGTGGGATTGGTCCTACTAACCAATCAACCCATCGTTGGGATCAAGACCAACCAACCCTTCGATGGGATTGGTCCTACCCAACAACCGAACCTTCGGTTGATGGTAGGAACAACCCACCCACCAAATCTCAAGGAACCACGAATTCGGGGGGATCGGGAACCCCGACATCGCCTGTATGGCCTATTTTAGGGCCTATATCCAGAGTTTGACCCCCAACAAGTCATACACTCCAGGAGGGGGTCAAAACTCTAGATTTTTAGCCTAGAACCTGGCCAATTGCCGATAGTCTGGCCAAATTGAGGACAGGGTTAGTGGTCAGAAGGATCCAACCTTGGATGGATGGATTGTGGGCGGAAGGAACCCCCCTTCGAGCGATGGGCCGATGGATCGCACCTTGGATCGATGGATGGTCAGAAGGATCGATTGATCCATGGTCGGATGGAAGGACTGATGGAAGGGGCCTTGGGTGGGAAGCAACCTCTAGCAGGGGTAGGACCAACCGACCCACCCGCCTTTGCCATAGAATAGTAGGGGGGGTCAGCCCAATCCCACAGTTAGTTGCCTGCCTTTGGCAAGGCCCCCCCTGCTTAGAGGTAGATTAGATTCACTTTCTTGCCCTATTGCCTATACCCACCCGCTATAGTAGTTCCCCTTAGAATAGTAGGGTGGTCGGTGGGGTTTATGGCCCCGTAGGGGGGTCGGTTGCCGAAGGCATGCCCTAGGGGTGTGGGCCCCACCGACCACCCTACTATTCTAAGGGTGAACTACTATAGCGGGTGGGTGGCGGGGGGGGGGGGGCTTCCCATTTCTAGAATCTACCTCTAAGAATCACTCTAATATACCAGGCTTCCCACTTCTAGGATCTACCTCTAAGCATCACTCTAATCTACCGGGCCTCCCACTTCTAGAATCTACCTCTAAGCAGGGGGGGCCCTGCCGACGGTTGTCTTAAGGCAAGTGGGTGGCAATCAAGTTGTCCCGAAGGGCATGGTCAGTGGGGTTTGTGGTGAATGGGTCGGTCCTGAAGGGTAGGGGGTAGGGGGGCTAGGGGCAGGTGGGAGGATATAACTCACCCAACCTTATGAAATAAGGCATTTGTTCTTTATGAGCCACAACTCAAAACATATCAAGAAGGTAAACCTCAAATAGGATGGTACAAATGTAAACTATGAACTTCACTCTTTAACAGCCTAAGTGGAAATTCACTTCAACCTTACTTCTCCATGATGTATTGAAACCAAGGGAATTCCCCGACCGGCTGAGGTTTGTTCGGAATGGCTCACTCCGCCGATGACGGTGTTGTGGAGGTAAGGTCTAGCTAAGCATTGGCTAACTATATCCTAGGGTTCTAGCCATTTATCAATTGCCTTGGGTGGGTGGGAGGGAATCATAGTTCACCGACCATATATTCCTTTTGTCTAGATGTTAGGAATAAGGTTGAGGCATGTTACGTATAGAACCATCTCCTCCCACCAGGGCTTTTCCCACCGATGAACCTATGCTTCGCCATTCACTACCTACAGAGGTGAATGGGTCAGGTGGGAGGGTGGGGGGGAATCATAGTTTCGGGTGGGAGGGAATCATAGTGGTTCTCTTGTAGCTCAGTCGGTAACAAAGTGTAGGATGGTGGGGTTGGCCCATCTTTATATCCTCCCACCCCCCCGAGCCTAACCCCATAGACCATTTCGCCTTGGGTGGGGGGCCCTCAACTTATTGCCTCCCACCCAAGGCCCCTTAGAATAGTAGGGTGGTCGGTGGGGTTTGTTTCGAGATCGACCCAAGGCATGCCTTTGGCAGCCAACCATATTGGCAACTACTATAGTGGGTGGGGTTTGTTTCGGGACTGACCCATTCACCTTAGGTCGAAGCAGGTCGGTGGGGTTTGTTTCGGGACAGACCATACTCGCCTGCCCCCCCCCCGCCCGCCACAAGAGGTAGATTATAGAAGTGGGTGGCAATAGGGGTGGCATCCCACTTCTAGAATCTACCGACTACCAGCCGCCCTACTATGGCAAAGGGGAGGGGCCTGACCCACCCGCCCTACTATGGCAAAGGGCTGGTGGGGTTGGGTTGGGCCTCCCACCCAAGACACCCCTTAGAATAGTAGGGGGGTCAGTGGGGTTGGTTTGTAGACCCCATGGTTCATTAGGTGGGAGGGAATCATAGTTCACTAACCATATATTCCTTTGGTGGCCAACCCCACCATCCAAGGCCCATCTCATCTATCCTCCCACAAGAAGAATCTATCGACTAGAATTCCCGACCCCAAACTACACCACCTATAGTAGTTGCCTACCTTCGGTAGCCGACCATATTGGCAACTACTATAGTAGGGTGGGTGGGGGGAAATAGAGGGGGGCCTCCCACAAATAGAATCTACCTCTAAGTAGGGGGAGCCCTGACGAAGGTGGGCCTTACCCACCGACCATACTCGCCTTTGGTCGGTGGGGTTCGCCGGTGGGGTTGGTCAAACAAATTCTCGGGTGGGAGGCCCTCTTGCAACAAGGAGGTAGATTAGTTGGGTTTGGCTGTCCCCTACTATTTGCCAGGGGAGGTAGATTAGTTGGTTAAGGTAGGGGCCATTGAGATAGTTATTCTCGGGTAGCTGTCCCATCTATTCTATATGAACCTGCAGCTCTCGTAGTAGCAGTACGAGTAGCAAGGGCAGGTGCACCAGTAGAAGCAAAGCCATGAGCTAAGCCATAAGCAGGGGCATGTGCACCAGTAGCAGAGCCAGTGGTTTACCCAGAGCATCCACAAGCATATCCAGTTTCCCCATCATACCCTAATGATCGTGATGAAGCTTATGATTCTAATCTCCATGATTGAGATCCTCGAGCTTTCTCACCCTATTGCCTATACCCACCTGACCCTTCGGGACCTGCCCATTCATCTTTGGTCGGTACCAAGGATAGCCTTTGACACGCTATAGAGTTGCATGCCCTCGGCAGCCAACCATATTGGCCACAAACCCCACTAACCCCCCTACTATTCTAAGGGGCGTCTTGGGTGGGTATAGGCAATAGGGTGAGAAAGCGAATCTAATCTACCTGTAAGTAGGGGGGGCCCTGCCGAAGGCAGGCAACTCATTGTGGGGTTGGTATCGATGAACCCATTCGTCCTTGGGTTGGGACCGACCTGAGACGCCCCTTAGAATAGTAGGGGGGTCGGTGGGGTTGGGTTACTTGGTACTGACCAATGATGAATGGGTCGGTCCTGAAACAAACCCCACTAACCACCCTACTATGGCAAAGGGGCCTTGGGTGGGAGGCAAGAAGTTTCGCCTATTCACCCTAAGGCGCATATGGTCGGTGGTGGAGTAACTAACTAGAATCTACCTCTAAGTAGGGGGGGGCCTCCCAAGGCACCCCGAGAGCCATAGTAGGGGGGTTGGTGGGGTTGGTCCCCCGTGGTGGAGCCTCAGGTCAGGAATGGCGAAGCTTAGGGTGGTGGTGGAGCCTCGGTCGGTGGGTAAGGCCTACCTTCGGCAGCTGACCATATTGGCCTTAGGTGTAGTTTGCCCGACCTCACCATCCTAAGGCAGGTATGGTCGGTGGGGTCCGCCTCAGGTGGTGGGGTCCACCTAGGGTGGGAGGATATAGAGCTATTCCTCCCACCCGGGCCCTTAGAATAGTAGGTTCATTGGGTGGGGGGGAATTCTAGTTCCCCGGAGATAGAGCCTTTCTAGTGGAAATCTTGCCACGAAACATTTCAAAGTCTCAAGGCATTCGTTCGAATCAAACGCTCTCTCCTTCAAGAGCTCTAGCCCCATGACCACTATAGAGGCGGCGGTAGGGGGCCAGCGACGAGACGACGATGACTGATCTCAGTCGTCTCACTATCTACTATCTACTAGGAAGTAAAGAAGCTAAAGCTAGAAAGCCATGTGATAGGTGGTATCTATCTCGTACAGTTCAGGGGGTAGGTAATTGGGGCACACTCCATCCAATCAGTGGGGAATATCTCACTCCATTGAACATACAGGGAATTGGAGGTAGCATTCTACCGATGTTGAGCCATGGATCGGTTCCTCCATCTCCTTCTCCATGTGTCAATGTTTCGTATGACCGGCATAAGACTTGACCCGCTAAATATTATGGAGGTTTAGTAAGCACCATGCCGAATCCCCCTACCATTTCCTTGTCTTTCACTTTAGCCAATATGAGTTCACCTGGTACTAGTAGCTCTATCGAGGAATTTCCCATCTTCGTAGGAGCTTTCCAAATAAATAGCTTAGTAGCCACATTAGCTGTGCTTGGGATGATTCTAGGCACAGCGTATTCCCTTTGGCTATATAATCGTGTGGTTCTCAAAAATGTAAAACCCAATTTCCTCCATAAATTCTTCGATCCAAATGGAAGAGAAGTTACGATCTTTCTACCTCTTATCATTGGAGGGGCAACTGTTGAACTACTGAAGAAATGGCCGAAGAACAAAATGGTTTGAATATGATCACGACATCTGCCTACGGATTGCAAGTGCTCATGAATACGGGGGTGCAACCTACCTCATAAACAATGGGTTACTGACATAGCTCATTGTAGAGAGGTCTGATCGGCCCGGGCTCTCCGAAGGATAGTTGAACGAGTGACTTGTGAATGTTGTCGGGATTTTTCATCCCATCAGTTCCTCGAGCAATCAATAGCAAAAAATCCTCCAGTAAAGGCTTTGAAGAAATCCTCCTCACCATGATATGGACTCTGAGTTCCTATGGTAGAGCACGAGGGCCCCTACTATACTATATAAAGGGGGGGGGGGCACTATAGTTCCCCTACTCTATAATGGTAGGGGGGTGGGGTTTATAGGGGAACCACTCGATTTTTTTTTCAACAAAATAGAGGAAGGAGGGTAGATGGCGGTACTCTCTCGCCCCTCTCTCGACGTAATAACTTAGAGTCTAGTCTCCCGAAGTAATAACTTAGAGTATCCCGATGTAATAAATTAGAGGGAGAGGCCCTCCCCCCATTATAGAGTAGGGTTGGGGCTCTCCTGACCCTCTCAATAGATTAGCTTGGAGGGAGAAGAGTACTGGATGAAAATAGATGCATGCCGGAAGAAAGCACGACTGGGGTCTCCACTCGGACACTACTCCACTAGTCTGAGATCTTGCATAAGATGAGAGTTTCTGATAGTATTGGTGAACCAGGTGAGGTGAGCGAGGGCCCCACCTTTCTTTCAATAGCGGACGGACTTCCCTCAGTCAATGTTAGGGCTAGGGCTCGACCTGCACTGCCTTCGACAACCGACCATATTGGCCTTAGGAGGGGGGTGGGTCCTATCTTTCTTGCTCGACCGACTAGACTCATGAGAGACTTGACCAGAGAGGGAATCAATCTGGGATGGAGGACTCATAGTATCTAGATTTGGCAAAGGCCAAAGAGCCCTTTATGTGCCCCTATCCACCTGTCCTATTGATTGGAACACCCTACTATACATAGGGCGAGGGCCCCCACTGGCACTAAGGCTCTCCCTCTTCGACCCAACCCAACCCAACGGGCCTGACAAGGGGGAGGGATTAGAGGTGGGGGTGGGAGCAGGTGGTCAAGACCCTCCCCCTCCCCCTTTCTCACCCCGGCCCCCCCTGCCTAGGTTTCGCCGCCGACCTATATTCCTTAGGGAAACTAAACTCAACTAAACTATATAAAGGGGGGGGGGCTCCTTTATATAGTATAGTAGGGGGGAGAGCCCTTCTATAGTAGGGACCCACCCCTCTCCCCCCTCTCTATAATGGGTTGGAGGGGGAGGAGGCCTATCTATAGCCCCTACTATAGAAGGGGGAAAGGGGGTGCGGTGGGTGGACTATGGATTAGATAGTCGACCTGATGGGCATAAATGACCTCACGTGCCCCCCTACTATGGATAGGGGTCTTACCCTATCGATCCCATTCGTGGTGACAGAGAAGGAGTCTAAATCAACATGGATGGACCATAATGGATGTTGCACACTTGTCAGAATGAATGACACAATCAATTTGAAAGAATATATAGGGCCCCATTGCAATCAATAGGTCTTATCTGCAATCAAGAGGTCTATTGTTTCAACCTTGCTTTCGAATCTGGATCATCAGAGATAGAGGGAATGGGGAGATAATCAAAGATGTTCACCCGCTGCTCACCCATCTATTCCATCGAGAAACGAGAGATCTGATTCCTGAGAGGGCGCTTTTTCCCTACTCAAATTCCTGCTCTCTCTTCCGAGGGTTTTCTAGAACCCTCGGGAAGAAATTCTAGTTTGTTCAATTCCCACCCAACTACTTATCCCGCCAGGGCTTCACCCACCACCCTAGCTTCTAACCAGGGCTTTTCCCACCTCTCACCCCACCGTAAGACCAATATGGCCGATGCCGAAGGCTACCAACTATGATTCCCACCCAACCCGGCAACCCCTCCACCCGCCCTATTATTATGAAGGGCCTACTATTCTAAGGGCCTGGGTGGGAACGGCTAGTGGAGGTAGATTCCAACTCACTAGAATCTACCAACTACCAGAGAACCACTTGCACCTTAGAATAGTAGGGGGGGGTGGGTGGTCAACTCCCCCTACTATTCTAATGGGTCAGAATGGCTGATCCCCCCCACCCGCCCTATTATTATCAAGGGCCTATTATTATGAAGGGCCTACTATTCTAAGGGCCCACCCGCCTTTGCCATAGTAGGGGCTCCCACTTCTATAATCTACCTCCACTAGTTGTTCCCACCTGGATAGTCAGGATAGGCCTTGGGTGGGAGGCCCCCCCGGGAGGTAGATTATTGTTGATACACCTCTGCAAGGACTGAATACTGCTATATGGCGACCCATCGGTTCTAGTAAGTCAGTGAACTATGATTCCAACCTCTAGCAGGGGTAGGACCAACCGACCTAACAAGACCCTGGCTATAGCGGAACCTCACTTTGATCTAAAATGCCACTGACCGATGGGAGTTGGGTAAGGTAATAATTGATTGATCACTAGCCCATGATCACCCTTGAAGATTCAAAGGATTGCCTATTGATAAGCCCGTAGGGCAGGTGGCGACTCCCCACTGATTGCCCATCATTTATTCATCGTGAATTCGTTGTTTTTTGTTAAAGAAGAGGAACTCACAACTATATCCACCCACAACCCCTTTGAGAATAGTAGGGATCTACCTCCCTTGTGCTTCGCACCCAGGGGGGGCAGGAGGCTATAGAGTTGGAAAATGGGTCAGTCCTGAAGGGCAGAGGCCAGCCAAATAGTAGGGGCTAGGTGAGGGGGAACTCTAGTACGGGTGGGTGGGAAGTAATCCCTATATTACTCTAGTTTGGGTGGGTGGGAAACTCTAGTTCCGGGAGGGCCCCTGCCCTTCAGGACCGACCCATTTGCCTTAGGTCGGTTGCAAAGCGCAGGTAGTTGTGGGTGGGTGGATATAGTTGCTACAATTCCCCCCCACCCACAAGACCCCCCCACCCAAGGCGGACCCCACCAACCATGCGCTTCGCCATTCTTGACATGAGGCAAACTCCCCCCTACTAATTGAAGGGCCTCCCACTTCTATAATCTACCTCATGCCCCCTACCCTAGCGAATTGTAGGGGGGCAGGGCTCCCACCCACCCAGTAGCAAAGCGCAGGGCGATTGCGAAGCGCATGGATGGTGGGGTCTGTAAATAGTAGTGGGAGATAGTAGGGGCCTCCCACCCACCCCTACCAGCATTTGCATATTGGGGTTCATTCTAGTGGTGGTCGCACTCTCCCTACTCTATAATGGTGGGGGCTAGGAGCGGCATTTCCTTATAATGGTAAATTCGGGGCGCTCCACCACTAGAGTCTGTTTGGGGGGCCACTCATCGGGAGCTATAGATTAGTTGTCTACTCCATACTCACCTAGCCCCATTTGTATCAAGTCCCATGTTCGTTGCATCTAGATCCGGATGAGGTGCCCCCATACTCATTGCCTCTAACTCTACCCATGCTCCTGGTGCCTTTGCTTCTGCCTCTCGATTCCCCAGGTATCGTGGGCTATGGAAATGAATATTGAATCGGTTCTATGATCGGACCGCATCTTCAACCTCAGCTTCGAGAGATGCCTTTGCCCTTGCAGGGGTGGGGGGGAGGTAGAAACGTTGGCAGTTCTAGGTCAACCAGGTCAGGAGATCTGCTTTCGGTGGTGCTGCTTCCCTCCACCCTGATGTTGCTGACTATGATGCCGCTTCTTAATAATCAACAGGTTAATCGTATCTCCATCTGCGCTTGGATCTGTTGCCTTTATGCCTACCTATGGCTACAGAATTGGAAGGGATGGCGATAAATCTATCGGCCATGTCAGAACTGAGGGAGGGGATTCCATAGACTCTGCTGGGGCAATGGGTTCGGGATCAATTGGGTCAGGCTTTGTATCTGTATCCAGGCAGGGCTATGGCTTTCAATCTCGATATGGGAGGAATGCGTACGCTAGGAAATATGATGGTGGGTAAACTACAAAAGGAATATATGGTCAGTGAACTATGATTCCCTCCCACCCACCCAAGGTAGTGGGGTTTTGTGTATCGATAAGGGACCAGGCTGCTACTAGAAATCCCCCCCACCCAGGCACAAGGGATAGACGACCACTCACACTGTAGCATATATACGATATTCGGGATCCTGAAGGTTAATGCCCTGGGTGAACTCAAGAAACTGGAACCTATGGCTCTGTAGTTGGTCATGGAACGGGTCCAACTTCATATGTGGCTGGATCCGCCGCTAAGGCTATTGTCTCTACTTATGATGGTTTCGGCGGTTGAACGGGTTTAGGCTCTAGGTGTGTTGGGTGAGGTGCTGACTTCCCCTCTGTTGATAGGTCTCGATCTTGATCCACTGAATGTGCACCTGGATAATCCGCTACTACGTAATCAACCGGATTTGGATCACCCTCCCTCCCAGGGCGGGATGGTGACTCTCAAAAAAGGGGGAATACTGCGAGACCAACCGTGACTATTCTAACCTTGTCACTCGGTTTCCTTAAACCCCTCTAAACAAGAAACTTCGATGCTTCTGGTTACTGTAATGTCCTCCCACCTGCCCTTCAAGACAACTTTATTGCCACCCACCCAAGGCCCCTTAGAATAGTAGGGTGGTTGGTGGGGTTTGTTTCGGGACCCGCTATAGTAGTTGCCAATATGGTCGGCTGCCTTCGACAGGCAACAAAACCCCACCGACCATGCCCCTTAGGGATTGACCAAGCCTCGACCATACTCACAACTACTATAGTGTCAGGGCTTGGTCAGTCCTGAAACAAACCCCACCCCCAACTATTCTAAGGTCTAGCAGGCCCCTACTATGGCAAAGGGGCCACAAACCCCACCTGCTATAGTAGTTTCCCCGCGGCTGCCAAAGGCATGAACTACTATAGTGGGTGGGAACGGCTAGTGGAGGTAGATTATAGAAGTGGGAGCCCCCCCCCTATAGGGAGGTAGATTCTAGTGAGTTGGGTGGACCCCACCGACCTACCCTAAGACAGCCTTCAACACCCACTATAGTAGTTGCCAATATGGTCGGTTGCCGAAGGCAGGCAACTCTATAGCCTCCCACCCCGCGGGGTTGGACCGACCTGCCCTAAGACAGCCTTCAGCACTGACCATATGGCCTTAGGTGGGGTTGGACCGACCTATTCGTCTTATGAACAGTCCTGAAGGGCATGGCCGGTGGGGTCTGCAAATATTATGGGGGGCAAACCCCACCACCCTATAGGCCCTGGGTGGGGGGGCCGCTATGGGTGGGAGGATAGCCGAAGAAAGGGTGGGTGGGAACTATAGGGTTCCCCGTTTGATAGTAGGGGCCTTCGTTGATGGTTCAGTTTTCATTATATACGTGATAATGGCAGACTGAATGTGGCCATCTATCTCTCTATCCGGCAACTCGCGGGACTCCAGTAGTAGAGCCTCAAAAAATTAAGTAGCATAGCCTATTTGAGGGGCAACCCCCGAACATATCCTGTTCCTTTAGCTAGCGGCATTCCTTCTAGTTTGAGAGGCATAGCCTACTGCTCCGATTCTAAATCCACTGGAGGTAGAGTCCCCAGCAACTGATCGAGATGCAGTTCACCATATTGAAGATCCAATTGCAATTACCGTTTGAGAATAAGTAGTTAATGATGCCAGTGAACCTATTGATCCATATCCATAGCTCATAGTGAGAGATCCATATTTCGGTATCGATTGGCTTTGCCCGTATCAGGGGTGTAGAGGGAAAGACGTATGGGCATGTATCTCAAATAAATGGACATACATAAATAGAGGTGCATATTGAAATAAAGAAAACCCGGGGAGGGAGCACATTGCTATAAGTATTTTGTCAAAGGAAGGGGTACATCCTAAGCCTATTGGGTCTTTGTCTCGATCTGATGAAGCCCTTGGGAACTAGCCCTTCAAATAGTAGGGGGGTGAGTGGTCAACTCTAGTTCCAGAGGAGGGGGGTGCCGAAGAACCTTATGCTGATGGTAGCCCTATAACAAGGAGGAATTCTGGACGAGGTGTTGCTACCTTTACCTCTACTAGTGGTTATGCCCTTGCTCTCTCTGCTTGATCAACTGAATCCACACCTACAATAATTGGATCCAAGTGAAGTGATGGCTCTCGACCCTATTGGGATCTTGCATGGGATGCTGCCACCTTTACTTATTCTTATGTCACCTCCATCTCTACCACAAGTGGTGGTGCTTATACCCTTGCTACTTTCCTTTCCATTCATAAGTGAAAATGCAACTGCTACTGTAGCCTTTGTGTCCTTTGCCCTTGCCTTCAAACTATACCCCTTGGGGACCTTCTATTCAAATTGGAACTAGCCATTTCCCACCTGTAGCGGCCCCCCCACCCAAGGCCCATCTCAGCTATCCTCCCAGCCCCCCTGAAATTGATTGCCTCCCACCCGCCCTAAGACAGCCTTTGGCAATAAACCCCACTTATGCTAGCAGGCTAATGAATTCAACCCCCCTGCTTAGAGGTAGATTATAGAAGGCAGGAGGCCCAGTAGATTCTAGTTAGTTGGCCCAGGGTCGGTCCCGAAACAAACCCCACATGCTATAGTAGTTGCCAATATGGTTGGCTGCCAAAGGCATGCCTTGGGTGGGAACCCCCCCCCCCGCAGGGAGGTAGATTCTAGTTAGTTGGCCAATATGGTCGGCTGCCGAAGGCAGGCAACTCTATAGCTTCCAACCCCCCCGGGGTTGGACCGACCATATTCGCCCAACTCACTAGAATCTACTGACTACCAACGCTTCGCGCCCACCCATATGTGCCTTAGGTGCCCGACCCACCCACAGCCTACAATTCTAAGGGCTCCCACCCACCCCCGATGGGGTTCTTGGCCCCCCACCCAAGTAAGACCCCACCATCCATAACGCGAATATGGTCGATGGGGTTCGCCTTGGGCGGTGGGGTTTGCAAATAGTAGGTGGGGTCTTACTGGGTTGTGGGGTCTGGTGGTGGGGTCTTGGAATTATAACTAAAAGAAGGTGAAAGCGCACCCCACCACCACCCTCGACAGAGCCACTATCCTTGGTTGGTTATCTACACGTGGGGGTGGGTGGGAGTTCCATAGAAGGGACGGCCCCCCAACATTGGCATCTACCGACTACCAGAGAAACATAAAGGGTGGGTTGGGGGGCCCATCTCATCCGCCACCCACCCACCCCCGCGAGAGGATATAGTTGGGTTGGGTGGCCAACTATAGGGTGGGAGGGCCCCTAGGGCCCCTTAGAATAGTAGGGGGGTCATTCGTGAAGTGCTAGTAGTTGTGGGTGGGTGGCTATAGTTTGGCAAATCCCCTCCCAAGGCAAATATGGGCAGTCTCAAAGTAACCCAACCCCACCGACCACCCTACTATTCTAAGGGGCCTCAGGTCAGTCCCAACCCCACTGACCTATATTCCTTGGGACCAACCATGCCCTTCGGGACTGACCATACTCACAACTACTATAGCGGGTTAGTCCCGAAGGGCTGGTGAAGACGCCAGGGGTTCACTTCTATGGCGAGAGTGTTAATGATCGCCACTAAAAATGCACCAATGAGCTCATGTACTTATTGATCTTCATCCCTCCCATCCCGATAATAGATGTGCTTAACTAGTCTTTCTCTGTGCTAGGAGAATGTGTCATGAGCTGATCATTTGTGTGTGTGGGGTGGGAGGGAGATTAGTTATGGGGGGATAAGGTTCATCTGGAGATACTTCGTTAATAAATGAAATATTGATCTCGAATCTTGATCTCGGAGTGATCGACCCTACTATTCTAATGGGCAGTTCGATGATGAGAGGCATCCATTCCAGTGCTTGGGAGAGATGGAGACAAAGTCATTCGTCGAACACAGCTAGCAGAGAGATGGGTGGGTGAGATAGATATAGAGAGTAGATACCTAGGATGTGGGTGGGATAACCTCTCCCTCTCTATAGAAGGGCAGTCTGTAGTCTACTATCTCTGAAACGTGAAGCGCCCATTATTTGAGATAGGGCTTACTATTAGGTTGGATCGGAACTGTCGTGGAAATAAGCTAGTTTAGATGCGAGCATACGGGGTGGAGATAGTGACTAGTCCGAACGGGATGATAAGCCCGCGAACGGAGCCCCTCCTTCTCTACTTGACACTATAGCTATAATTCCCCCCACCTCGAACTACCCCATAGAATAGTAGGGGCCTCCCCCTCTAGAATTCCCTCCCTCTCAGGGGGCTAAATTAGTCCCTCCCACCCAAGTGAATGTAATGAATAGTAAGGGAATAGTTGAAATGAATAGTAAGGTCGCTATCGCTGAGTTGGGTACTTACTTCCTCCATTTGGCAGGTGTTTCATGGGATCGATCGGGTGTTCCACATACCATAGTTCCCGGTGGGAGTCTCGGGTGGGATCTATGGTGGGTGGAGTGTGAGTAAGATGCTTTCACATATCAATGTCGCCCCAAGGGGATTGAGTGTTTCACATACCATAGTGCCCTAACTGGGGAGGATGAATGGGGGAAGGATAAATGAGGGGGGCCATGGAGAATAAGGGGACAGGAGAACTTGTTCACTGGAGTTTGACATAGTGGACTCAACCAACCCTGTTTCATTATTTAGGATTAGTAGGGGCCTCCACCCCCACACCTTTGAGATATGCACCGAATGCACTTGTTTTACAAATTCATACTCATCGAGATGCATCGATGGATAGATTTGAATGTTCCATATAGTTCCCTCCCACCTGGTGGGCAATCAATATAGGGTAATCGTGAACCATCTGAGTGAGGGGAATAATATGGGGGAGGTGGGCAATTTAATATAGGGCGGGCATGAGAGAGATATTGGGTAGGTGGGTGGGCAGGAGAAAGCAATTGACTAGAAAGCCAGTGTCAACTTGAATCCAATCTCACCGCCGCCCTATCTACCCCATAGAATAGTAGGGGCCCACCCGATGAGGACCCCACCACCTGCCCTCCGGGATTGACCATGCCCGAAGGGATCGACCATAAGGCCTGCCTTCGGTAGTCGACCATATTGGCAACTACTATAGCAGGTCCTGAAGGGCATGGATGGTCCTGAAGGGCATGGACGGTGGGGTCCGTCCCAACCCCACCAACCTAAGGCGGGTATGGTCAGTGGGGTCTACCCTAACCCCACCATCCATAAGGAATATAGGGCAGTGGGCGAAGCCCTAGTCGGTGGGGTCTTGTGACAATGCTGATTTGACCCTAGGGGACAA
The DNA here is from genome assembly GCA_007115665.2 of Sequoiadendron giganteum. Classification (NCBI taxonomy): domain Eukaryota; kingdom Viridiplantae; phylum Streptophyta; class Pinopsida; order Cupressales; family Cupressaceae; genus Sequoiadendron; species Sequoiadendron giganteum. The sequence goes on along the minus strand of CM021109.1, from coordinate 231,230,071 downwards.
TAAGGGAGATCGCCTAGAATAGGAAGAACTGTTGAAAACAAAGAACTGGGGAGGAGATTGATATCGAGATAATAGTCCTCATTGAGTGACTCTGAACAAAACCCTCCTAGGGCGCAGTTCTGGAGGATCCCGAATTAGCCTACTGCTGCTACCACAATTATAAGATGTGTCAAGTCGGATGTCTAGAGGGAAAAGCACCTGCCCCCTATCGACCGCCTACTCCCCAAACTGCAAGATTTTCTTAGGTGGTATGTTCTCAAACTCAATAACAATAAGGCTGTTATCCCCTATCAGCTGCAGGACCTTGGCAAGCTCTATCTAGTTCTTCGATGGTTAGCCGGAGAACTCACCACCCCACCTCGTGGGCCTAGAAGGTAGCACCTCCTAATTACAGGTCATGGTGTACTCACTGATGAAACCCTACTCTTTCATTACCTGGCTAAGGTCGCGCGCATTTACACTAGTGGAGGTTATTTCTACTTTGATGGGCTGGACAATTCCTATGAACTGTTCTATTTCCCAAATCTAGACAAAACATTCGCCATCACTGATACCAATTGGGGCGACTGGCTAAATCTACTCTTAGGAATTCACTACCCGCTCCCCTGCCATGGAGCTCATGTCTATCAAACCACCAATGTTCCCATCATTATCACCCAAGGGCCCTCCACACGAGTACCATATTTCTACGAAAACCAAGGGTTACAAGATGGGTTTGCCTCCTCACTATACCCAGTTACGCTGGAACGACTGCTTATTTCACCCTCCAACGTACCTCTTTTCCTGTGTGTGGGGATGTAGATGCTCTAAACCCTGCTTGACCTTATGATTATAGAAGAATAAATCCAATGGAAAGTAGAACCAACTACAATCTAAGACAACGGGGCGGACACCCATCACAGCAGTCGACAACGATGATTAGGCATTTTGACTTATGAGTGAAGAGGCGAATCGATTTGCAATTGCAATCATTAACCATAGGGCAGTTTATCTACCATTTGTGAGGAGGATAGAGGTTCCCTAAAATGAGCTATGGGGAGGGTGTCGTGACCTACTTAGGCCACAAGGAGTGTCGGGAAGAAGCTAGGGAGCATCAGAAGCCGAGTGCCGGGAAGCGCAGGTTCAACACCCAATATACAAAAGGCGTCAGCCCTACAGTAGATCCAATTGCCCTTTCAAATTCTATGGGCAGTGGCTCGGCCTATAAGGCCCTTTCAAATTCTATGGGCAATGGCCTGGCCTATTTTAGCAGTTGGGCGGGAGCTTCGTTCTAGTTAGTAAAACTCAGGCATGTTACGTATAGAATCCACGGGAGGGAAGCAACTAGAGTTCTCCGGGCGCCTTTCTATAGAATAATGGGCGTACGCTTCATTACCACATGGGGCAAAGCACTTATACGTAACATGTCAACCTTTATCACCACCCCTACTATTCGGCCACCCACCCAACACTTCACTTTTTTTCCCTTCGGGACCTTAGGCCCCTATATCTCCCACCCGGGGCGAGTAGGGGGACAAAAGGGGTTGCGTCCCACCCGCCCTTAGGGACCGACCCGCCCTTTGGGACCGACCCCCCCATACGAGCCAACTCACTAGAATCTACCTCCTTGTAGGGGGGGCCTCCCACCTTCTAGAATCTACCAGGTTGAATTCATTAGCCTGCTAGCATAAGTGGGGTTTGTTTTGGGATCGAGTAAAGGCGAGTATGGTCGATACCAAAGGGGCATGGTTAGCGGGGTTTGTTTCGGGACCAACCTGGGCCAACTCACTAGAATCTACCTCCCTGCAGGGGGGGCCTCCCGCCTTCTAGAATCTACCGGGTTGAATTCATTAGCCTACTAGCATAAGTGGGGTTTGTGTGGGGTTTGTGGTGGGGTTGGGGGTGCTCCATCCCCCACCTCCAGTAGGAAACTAATCAACTACCGGCAAGGGATAACCCCCTACTATTCTAAGGGGTGGATAATGGGAGGAAAAGAAACTTCACTGCTCCGGAGGACAATAGGGGGTGTGGGTAGGAACTGCTCCATCCTCACCCGAAGGTGAAGGATGGGTAGGGCTAGTTGAATTTCGATTCTAGTTGACAGCTTGCCCTCACCCACTTTCTCTTGGATGCCCTTGCCCTTTGGGACCAACCCCCTTACTATTCTAAGGGGCCACAAACCCCACCCGCTATAGTAGTTCTAGCCTTCGGTGCCACCCATACGATAACTACTATAGCGGGTGCTGAAGGCATGAACTACTATAGCGGGTGCAAAGCACGCAAGGGCGTTTGCCGCTATCTATCCCTTAGTCCAGCTTGAGAACTGTCCCGTAGTAGAACCTCGGGTTCAGCCATGTTACGTATATAGCCTTCTGGTTGAGCCCGTGTTAACTTCTCATTGAATTCCTTCTGAATGAAAGCATGCAAGAAATCAGGGAGGGGCACTTTCGGTTTCCCTCCTTATTCTAGTTGAAATAATAGCTCTGATTGAACCTTCCTTCTGGCTGAGCTTGTTTAGCTCCATGACCAATGGCTAGATAGTTTAGCTCCATCACCCTTTGAACCCCTAGGGGAGGTAACTAGAATTCCTAGCCCTACCCAAGGCAGACCCCACCGACCATGCCCTTCGGGTTCATCCGGGCCCCTACTATTCGGCCAATAGGCTTCTTCTAGCCCCCTACTATTCTAAAGGGCTAGCAGGCTTATTAATGAGCTGATTAATTGATGAGGTAGATTCTAGAAGTGGAAGGATAGCCCCCCATACTATTCTAAGGGGCCTCAGGTCGGTCCAACCCCGGGGACCAACCCCAACCGTTATAGTAGTTGCATGCCTTCGACAGTCGACCATATTGGCAACTACTATAGCGGGTCAGTGGGGGGAAATAGAGGGGGTCCTCCCACAAATAGAATATACCTCTAAGTAGGGGGGGGCCTGCCGAAGGCAGACAACTCACTAGAATCTACTTGGGCCTCCTGCCTCTACCGATTTTTTGGGCCTACCTTTGGCAGCCGACCATATTGGCCAACTAACTAGAATCTATCGACTACCATAGCCCTACTATGGCAAAGGGGAGGGGTCCAACCCACCCACCCCCTACAATTCTAAGGGCTCCCATCGCTATAGTAGTTGCATGCCTTCGGTAGCCGACCATATTAGCAACTACTATAGTGGGTGGGGTTTGCTACCGAAGGCTATCTTAGGGTGGGTGGAAGGCAAGAAATCTCAGGTCGGCGGGCGTAGCCCTGGAGGCAACGAAGCCTGGTGGTCGCGAAGCCTGGGCGATGGGGTTCCCACCCATGGTAGAAAGTTAGTTTCTCCTTGCCCTAGTAGTCCAGTTGCTTGCCTTCCTTTCTTGAACTCTTGTTGAGAATTCCAACTGGTATGAGTCTTGTTTAAACCTTACTTCCGATTATAGTTGTATGGGTCCCTCTCCCAACTATTTGAATTCTCCTCACTCTTTCTCGGGCTCCTCGTTAGGCTCCATCGGATGGGAGTTGCCATTCCTCACCCCTGCTAGCTAGCTCCTCATTGAGTTCCATCCAGTTAGAATATTAGTTAACCAACTGAACTCACTTCCTTCTTTTGAGCAGGAACATAACCCTAAGGTGTGGAAGGGGTCCTAAGCAGGAATGGATAGAGTGCTAGTGGAGATGGTAACATTGCTCGAGAAGAAATAATAGCTGTTGGTCCTCCTCATTTCAAGGTGGGAGGATTAACACTCTCTGACTATGCAGAGGGGGAGTCGAACCGGGAATCCATCCAATGAAGGGTGGCTCATTGCATCTTGAGTCCTTTCCTTCCTCCACTCCCTCCCTCCCTCGTTAATTAGGTCAGTGGGGTCCCCTTGTAGTTGGGATGCTTAGAATTTAGGACCAGAATGAAAGCTCGGGTAGGCAGGAAATGCTCCTTCACTCAAGGCAAGAAAGAAAGAGGGGGTGAAGGCTGGACAAGGCTTTCTTGGAGTAGCTCCTCAACTCGTTAATTATGCCATCCCTCATCCCAGTAGCTAGACCTACCGATGGTCCGGTTGTCAACTTGTGACTGGACTACCTTCCATCCAGCCACCACTGGAGTTAACTAGTCTATTCCCTCCCTAACTCTTCCATCTGGGGGGACCTAACTAATTGTATTAGCTATCCCGTCACCCCTATCAAGCCATCGGTTGAACTATCCCTTGTTTCTCATCCTAATTTTAGTGGGGTCCTTCCCGAAAGAACTTGCCATCTCAACATGGACAAATGGTCAACTACAAACATTCATTCCTCTGCTCGGTCAACTGAGCTCCTTTCCTTCCTCCACTCCCTCCCTCCCTCGTTAATTAGGTAGGCAATGGGGTTGTAAGAGTAGTTGAGTTCAAAAGGAGATAATGATATAACGTATGTAATATGGATAGAGGGTCTTTGTTTCTTGCCTCCCATAGGGGATTCTTGCTCTTGTCCTCCAGATGGATGGATGGCGATAGGACAGACAGGCTAGTCTCAGAAGCAGGCCCAATCAATGACATCTATTGACTCCCATAGAATTTTAAGGGAACTAGAATTCCCTCCCAAACTGTGATTCCCTCCCACCCACTATAGTTTCGGCCTTAGAATAGTAGGGCTCCTACCCGCTATAGTAGTTCATGCCTTCGAAAGTCAACCATATTGGCAACTACTATAGCGGGTGGGGTTTATGGGGGTGAAGGCTGGACAAGGAGGCCAATCCAACTTGTCAACTATAGTTGGCGAGATCTCATCTCCCCATTTCTTGATCTCCTCATTCAGGTCTTGGTGAACTCCCATCGGTTCATCGGGGGTGAGCCCCACTGAAATGAGGGAGTTCCTTCCTTTCAACCATCCAGTGAGAAAGGTTAAACGATTAGATCATAGCCAACCGTGGGTGAAGGATGGCCAGATTCACCTTCTTTCTTCCTTCCTTGAACTAGTTGAATTCTGGATGGTCCGATTAAACTGAAGATAGTTGAACTCTCTTGCCTAGGGGTTCAACATTAATGCAAGAACCAACCACCAACCCCACCTGCTATAGTAGTTTCCCCTTAGAATAGTAGGGGGGTCAGCTACCGAAGGCATGCCTTGGATGGACAAAGCTTATTAGTTGAGGGCCCTGGGTGTTCTCGAGAATATTTTCTTCTATGGGGCCTTCTGAACTAGCTGCTGAGGTACTCCCATCTAGGGACAGTCGTTCATTGTCTACTCCCTGATGAATGATAAACATCCAAACATCCAGCTTGTTCACCTAGGGCTCCTTCTTCTATTTGTTAGGGTTAGATACAATATTCTAGTCACTATATTACCATCCTCAACTTGTTAATTCCCTCACCAGGGAGGACGGGACAAGAGGCAATAGAGTCAAATCAAATGGATGTCTAGGACGATGAGTGTCCTCTACTTCTCTAGGTGTCTCGATTTCAAGAGAAATTTGAAGAGACTAATAGAGGGCGGCATATTGGCTCGGCTGAGTCCTTATCTACAATGGGGTCTTTCAATAGCTATCTGAGGGTGATGTAGCCTTTGATGGCTCTAAAACATCGCTAAATTATCTAAACTCCTGGCTCTAAAACGTCGAACTATCTAGTCATTGGTCATGTAATTATTAGTGGATGGGACAGATGCGAGCCAAGACTCCAGCAGAGACTCCTCTCTGATAGCTAATAAGCACACTGGCCAATCTTAAATTAGCACCGACCAATCTTCTCCAACTAGAATTGCCCCCCAACTATAGAAAGGGGGGGTATAGTTTGAGTTCCATCCATCCTTTCCTTCATGGTATCGGATCAATGCCTCCCAACTATTTTGTTTGCACCGGCCATTCGGAGTTCACCAGGAGTAGCTCCTCATTAATCTATAATTCCCCCTCGGGCACCCTATAGTTTCCCCCGCCCAGCTATAGTTGCTCCTTGTTGAGTTGTTTGAATTCTCGGGCATGAACCAATCTTAACTAAACAATCCAATCAAGGGTGAAGCAGCCAAACTTACAACCTTGATAGACGGTAATTACCCATCCTCTAATTGAAGGATAGTTGAATGAAGATTTGTCCTCCTCCCACCAATTAATCTACGGATTAATGCCACTTGCTAAACCCCACTTATGCTAGCCCCCTACTATTCTAAAGGGCTAGCGGTAGATTAATTAACTTGCTAGAATAAGATTCATTGACTAATTAATTCAACCCCTACTATGGCAAAGGCGGATGGGTTGGGTGAGGGGGAATCAGCCGTTCTAGAATAGTAGGGGGAGTTGACCACCCACCCCCCCTACGGGCTAGTGGTTCTTTGGTAGTCGAGCCCTTCGGGACCAACCCATTCCCCCAACTCACTAGAATCTACCGACTACCAGCGCTTCGTGCCCACCCATATGTGCCAACTATGATTCCCCCCCACCTGAGGCCCTCAACTAATCTTCAATTAGAATGGGGGGTGGGGGGGCGGCTGGGAGGCTTAGAATAGTAGGTTGATTCCTTTTCCATAGTAGGGAATCCCACGAAAAGGCGAATGGGTTGGTCCTGAAGGGCCCGACTACCAGAGAACCATGGCCCCTTAGAATAGTAGGGGCCCTCCCACCCGACCCACCCACCTTTGCCATAGTAGGGGCGGGAGGCCCCCCCTGCAGGGAGGTAGATTATTGTTGATACATATTAGGGAAAGTAGGCTAATTAATTAAGGGGTCGGGGGTGAAGTTGTTAGCCTCTTGTTAGCAGGCTACTTAACATCTACTTCCATTTCCTTTGTTCCAACCGGGTGGGTGAGATTCGATCAATTCCTCTTTCTTGAACTCAAGGTTTTCCCTCATCTGAACGGAGTACCATTACCACCCACAATAATAGCTACTATTTTAGGGGCCCACATTGAGGGACTGACACAGGGGTGCGGCCATGGGGGAGGGGAGCTTTCAGCATGCAGTCAACGATGAGTGTTCGTCAATGCCTAGTAGTTCTGGGCTCAAACAACATGAGTTCAATCCAACCACTCGCTTCAACTATAGTTGGATCATGAGGTGAGGGTGATCTTTTCCATTTACTCCAGAGTCCTTATCTGTACCAATAGAATGTGGAAACTACCCTCCCAAACCCATTCCTATCCTATAGTTCAGGAAAGCAGCTCCTTTCTGATTGCCTCACCGCTCAGAAAGCAGATCTTGTTGTCGTTATTTGAGATAGACTCTGCCAGTCAACATCGTACACTGGGGATTATGGTTCGCCATACTACCAACATTATATACGTCACATACCTCCTCTAGGGAAACTTGGGGTGGGGGGGGAGAGTAGGGTAGCTCATCCCCCAAAAAATCCACTGTAGAATGAATGCTTTGGAAAATAGAAGGGTAGGGGTGAGAGGGATGTAGCCCTTCCAGTTGGGATCGAGGGGAACTTCAAGCGGACCATCTTATTGTATATAGGGGTGCCAACTATAACTAGATATATAGCCAGATGCACTCTCTCTATCTATATAGGTCTTGGGTTGAACAGATAACAAGTGTGGCGATAGATCGAGGTGTGTACCACTCTGGGCCCGACTGGACGTGAAACGCCCTCCACCCCATATCTATATACAGGGTCCCGAACCCCGAGATAGCCTAGCTGCCCTCCACCCCATATCTATATATATAGAGGGTCCTGAGTCCATCCCTAATGGCCTAGCCGCCCCTAGAGCCCTATCTAGGAGTGTCGAGCCGCCCTCTCCCCCATTTATCAGCCAAGCTATATATAGCATCCATCTGGTATGACCCCACTCATCCGTGCCAAGTCCACTACTGAATTTGGTGGATCAGTTGGTTCTTAATTAATTAGCCTGCTAGAACTATAGAGAGAAGAGGGGGTGGGGAAAAATACACTGTATATGCTGCCTCACCCCCTTTTGTCTTCCCACCCACTCGGGGGCTCTTGATAGAATGAGGCCTTTCAATTTATAGGGCTGTAGTTGGCTCTCGATCAAGGGCCTTTGTTCTGGTTCTAGTTGGAGTTACTTTAGATAGGCCCCGCCCCCCCAGCGATCAGAACTATCTGGGGGCCCTATGTCTATATAGGCCAATGGGAGAGGAGCCGATAGGAGAGGAGCCAATGGGAGAGGACCCCTACCCCTACTCCACATAGCGAGAACAACTAGCTGGGGGAGAAGGCATCTACATCCATCGTGAAAGATTGAGGGGAAACTGCTCTTGACCGATAGTTATAGTATAATTTTGCGGCTCGACCAACGGCCCTATATAGACATGGGCACTTGACTCTAGGAGCGGGGTAAAGGAAGACAGATGGGGGGATCGAACGACCCCTATCAGAAATCTATGGAGCTTTAGCTATTTTAGGGACTGTGGTAGGACCAACCCAGTCCCTGCAGTGGGTTGGTCGTACCATCAACCCTTTGGGTCGGTGTGAGGGTAGGACCAATCCCCCCTTCGGGTTGGTTGGTCTCGATCCAACTGATGGCCGGTGGGTAGGACCAATGGTCTTGAAGGGTTGGTTGGTCTCCCCTCTGACCAGTGGGTGGGTGGGTTGGTCCTACCCTGGCCCGTTGGGTCGGTTGTTTGGTAGGACCAATCCGCCCCTTGGTCGGCAAACTATATTCTTTGATATAATCTAAGACAAAGTAACTGTAGTATCCCCCTAAAGGGGGGATACTACTAATCATAGACTAATGAATACCTATCATCCCACCCCCCACTTTGGAGTTAAGGTCTCCTCTGTCGAGGATCTGTCCTCTCCAGAGTGGGTGGTGGTCCTGTTCTCTGGGTAGGTCGGTGTCCCAATGGTAGGTTCGTTGGTCGGTAGGCCAGTAGGTGCCACTATCCCTCCTAGCTAGGTGGTCCTCCTAGCTATCCCTCCAATTGGATGGGAGGTGGTTGTAGCCACTGTCCCTCCTGGCTAGGTTGGCCTAACCCAACCACCCACCGACCTATCAACCGTAAAAGTAAAAGGTCAGTATGGGCAACCGACCTAACAACCATAAAAGTAAATGGTCAGTATGGGCAACCGACCTAATGGGAAACTTCGCAACCAACCTAACAAAGGTAAACTTCACCAATCGACCTAACAACCTAGTCCTAGTAAGTCAAAGGTAAGTATGGGCTAAAGTCCAAGGGGAACTCCGCTAAAGTCAAAGGTAAGTATGGGCCAAGCTAGGATTGCAAACCCGACCAAAGGAAGGTGCCCCGACCAAAGGGAGGCGTGCGTTGGGTTGTCCAGCAATAAAGAATATTGTTTTGTTAGGCCAGTCTCGGAGGGGAGGCCCCAAGGGGGGCCATCCCCGAAGGCGCCTCGACCAAAGGGAGGTGTGCGTTGGGCTGTAAAGAGATAATATTATTTTGTTAGGCCAACCCCAAAGGGGAGAGATCCCCCCCTCGCACAAGGGGGGCCCTCCTCGAAGGTGCCCCGACCAAAGGGAGGCGTGCGTTTGGATGTTAAGTAAAAGGTAAGTATGGGCCCTACCCTAACAATCGACCTAGAGTAAAAGGTCAGTATGGGCTAAAGTCAAAGGTAAGTATGGGACCTACCCTAACAACCGACCTAGAGTAAGAGGTCAGTATGGGCTAAAGTCAAAGGTAAGTATGGGCCCTACCCTAACAACCAACCTAACAACCTAGTCCTAGTAAGTCAAAGGTAAACTTTGCCATCCGACAACCAATCTTAGGAGGTTTGGGTTCCCACCCCCCAACTACTGAAGTGCAAGGATTCCCCCTCTTTGGGGGGAGCCCTGTACTGAGGAGGGGGGTGGGCGTTCATTCCATTTGCGACTTTGCCTCCCCCCCTACTTAGGGTGGTGGGCCCCCATAGTCCAATACTGAAGGGGGCCTAACCGCCCAATAGGGGGTAGGGGGAGCACAATTGGAAAGTGAATGAGCGTAATCTGTTCCGCCCCATTACGATAGGGACCCAGGTGGGTCTCGAGTAATGGTAGGACCACGTTCTTATGGTGGGGCCCTGGCTAGGTGGGTGGGGTTGTTGGTTGGCCCGCCTCGAGAGAGAGGGCTCAGGGCATCCTTCCATCGATCTCTCCTTTCGACCATCCATGCATCAGCCAGTATTGGCTAGGCCAAAGGTCAAGGAACCCCCACCGATAAGGGGTTCCTTAACCGAAGGCCCCTTCCATCGGTCCTACCATTCGACCATGGATTGATCGATCCTTCCGACCATACATCGATCCAAGGTGCGATCCATCGGCCCATCGCTCGAAGGGGGGTTCCTAACACCCACGATCCATCCATCCAAGGTCGGATCCTTCCGAACACTAACCCTATCCTCAATTTGGCCAAATTATCAGCAATTGGCCAGGTTCTAGGCTAAAAATCTAGACTTTTGACCCCCTCCTAGAGTGTATGACCTGTCGGGGGTCAAACTCTAGATACAGGCCCTAAAATAGGCCATACAGGCGATGTCGGGGTTCCTGATCCCCCCCCCCCAAATTCGTGGCTCCCCAAGATTTGGTGGGTGGGTTGTTCCTACCATCAACCGAAGGATCGGTTGTTGGGTAGGACCAATCCCACCGAAGGGTTGGTTGGTCTCAATCCCAGCGATGGGTCGGTAGGACCAATCCCACCAATGGGTTGGTGGGTTGTTCTTGCCATCCACCGATGGGTGGGTCGGTCCGAAGGGTAGGTTGGTCCACCGATGGGTTAGTCGGTTGGTCCTACCATCAACCGATGGGTGGGTTGGTCCCTCCGACCAGGTGGGGTGGGGGTTGGTCCATCAATGGTTCAGTTGGTCCTACCCTCCACCAATGGGTTGTTTGGGTGGTGGTTGGTCGACCGATGGGTTGGTCGGTCTGGTGGGTTGGTCGATCCGACTAGGGTTGGTTGGTCAACCGATGGGTTTGTCGATTGTTCCTCCCATCGACCAATGGGTTGGTCGGTTGTTCCTACCATTGACCGAAGGGTGGGTTGGTCATACCATTCCCCAAAGGGTCGGTTGGTCTCGACCCCACCGACCAGTTCTCTCTCGTTGGGTCGATTGGTGGGTAGGACCAATCCCACCAACTAGTTCTTCGATTGGGCATTTGGGCATGTTACATATAGAACCAAAGGATCGGCTGGTTAGGTGGTGTTTGGTCTCCGTCCCTCCCCACCATCCCACTGACTTTGTCCTTTGGTCGGGTGGTGTTTGGTCTCAACCCCAACGCCCTATGATCCACCAATGGGTTGGTCCTCCCCTCAACCGATGGGTGGTTTGGTCGGTAGGACTAATCCCCCCAATGGGTTGGTGGGTCTCGACCCCACTGATGGTCAATTGGTGGGTAGGACCAATCCGACCACTAGGTTGGTGGGTCCTCCCTCCCATCGATGGGTGAGTTGGTCCTACCATCCCCCCTTGGGTTGGTTGGTTTGTAGGACCAATCCCATTAACCAGTTCTCCACCACTGGGTCAGTTGTTCGGTACGACCAATCCTCCCGATGGGTGGGTTGGTCATACCATCAACCCTTCAGGTCGATGTGAGGGTAGGACCAATCCCCCCTTTGGGTTGGTTGGTCTCGATCCAATTGATGGTTGGTTGGGTAGGACCAATGGTCCCGAAGGGTTGGTTGGTTGCCCCACCGACCAGTGGGTGGGTGGGTTGGTCCTACCTTGGCCCACTGGGTCAGTTGTTTGATAGGACCAATCCGCCCCTTGGTCGGCCAACTATATTCTTTGATATAATCTAAAACAAAGTAACCGTAGTATCCCCCTAAAGGAGGGATACTACTAATCATAGACTAATTAATACCTACCATCCCACCCCCCACTTCGGAGTTAAGGTCTCCTCTGTCGAGGATCCGTTCTCTCCGGAGTGGGTGGTGCTCCTATTCTCTGGGTAGGTCGATGTCCCAATGGTAGGTTCATTGGTCGATAGGCCGGTAGGTGCCACTGTCCCTCCTAGATAGGTGGTCCTCCAATTGGATGGGAGGTGGTTGTAGCCACTGTCCCTCCTGGCTAGGTTGGCCTAACCCAACCACCCACCGACCTAACAACCGTAAAAGTAAAAGGTCAGTATGGGCAACCAACCTAACAACTGACCTAACAACTGTAAAAATAAAAGGTCAGTATGGGCAACCGACCTAACGGGAAACTTCACAATTGACCTAAGAAAGGTAAACTTCACCAACCGACCTAACAACCTAGTCCTAGTAAGTCAAAGGTAAGTATGGGCTAAAGTCCAAGGGGAACTCCGCTAAAGTCAAAGGTAAGTATGGGCCCAGGTAGGATTGCGAACCCGACCAAAGGGAGGCATGCGTTGGGTTGTCCAGCAATAAGGAATATTATTTTGTTAGGCCAGCCCCAAAGGGGAGGCCCTAAGGGGGGTTGTCCCTGAAGGCACCCCGACCAAAGGGAGGCGTGTGTTTGGCTGTAAAGAGATAATATTGTTTTGTTAGGCCAGCCCCGGAGGGGAGGGATTCCCCCCTCCCCCAAGGGGGGGCCTCCCCAAAGGCACCCTGACCAAAGGGAGGCATGCATTTGGCTGTTAAGTAAAAGGTAACTATAGGCCCTACCCCAACAACCGACCTAACAACCGACCTAAAGTAAAAGGTTAGTATGGGCTAAAGTCAAAGGTAAGTATGGGCCCTACCCTAACAATCGACCTAGAGTAAAAGGTCAGTATGGGCTAAAGTCAAAGGTAAGTATGGGCCTTACCCTAACAACTGACCTAACAATCGACCTAACAACCTAGTCCTAGTAAGTCAAAGGTCAGTATGGGCACTGACCTAACAACCTAGTCCTAGTAAGTCAAAGGTAAACTTTGCCATCTGACCACGAATCTTGGGAGGTTTGGGTTCCCACCCCCAACTATCGAAGTGCAGGGATTCCCCCTCTTTGGGGGGAGCCCTATGCTGAGGAGCGGGGGGTGGGCGTTCATTCCATTTGCAACTTTGCCTCCCCCCTTGCTTAGGGTGGTGGGCCCCCATAATCCAGAAACGAAGGGGGCCTAAACGCCCAATAGGGGGTAGGGGGGCACAGTCGGAAAGCGAATGAGCGTAATCCGGTCTGCCCCATTACGATAGGGACCCGAGTGGGTCTCGAGTAATGGCAGGACCGCATTCTTATGGTGGGGCCCTAGCTAGGTGGGTGGGGTTGTTGGTTGGCCCACCTCGAGAGAGAGGGCTCGGGGCACCCTTCCATCGATCTCTCCTTCCGACCATCCACGCATCGGTCGGTATTGGCTGGGTCGTACATTAAGGAACCCCCGTTGATAAGGGGTTCCTTAACCGAAGGCCCCTTCCATCGGTCCTGCCATCTGACCATGGATCGATCAATCCTTTCGACCATCCATTGATCCAAGGTGCGATCCATTGGCCCATCACTTGAAGGGGGGTTCCTTCCGCCCACAATCCATCCATCCACGGTCAGATCCTTCCGACCACTAACCCTGTCTTTAATTTGGCCAGACTATCGGCAATTGGCCAGGTTCTAGGCTAAAAATCTAGAGTTTTGACCCCCTCCTGGAGTGTATGACCTGTCGGGGGTCAAACTTTGGATACAGGCCCTAAAATAGGCCATACAAGCGATGTCGGGGATCTCGATCCCCCCCGAATTCGTGGTTCCCCAAGATTTGGTGGGTGGGTTGTTCCTACCATCAACCAAAGGGTCGGTTGTTGGGTAGGACCAATCCCAACAAAGGGTTGGTTGGTCTTGATCCCAGCAATGGGTCGGTTGGTCTGTAAGACCAATCCCACCGATGGGTTGGTGGGTTGTTCCGACCATCCACCGATGGGTAGGTCGGTCTGAAGGGTAGGTTGGTCCACCGATGGGTTGGTCGGTTGGTCCTACCATCAACTGATGGGTGGGTTGGTCCCCTTGACCAGGTGGGGTGGTGGTTGGTCCACCGATGGTTCGGTTGGTCCTACCCTCCACCAATGGGTTGGTCGGGTGGTGGTTGGTCGACCAATGGGTTGGTCGGTTTGATGGGTTGGTCAGTCCGACCAGGGTTGGTTGGTCAACCGATGGGTTGGTCAGTTGTTCCTCCCATCGACCGATGGGTTGGTCGGTTGTTCCTACCATCGATCGAAGGGTGGTTTTTTTGTACCATCCCCCGAAGGGTCAGTTGGTCTTGACCCCACTGACCACTTCTCCCCTGCTGGGTCGGTTGGTGGGTAGGACCAATCCCACCAACCAGTTCTCTGAGTGGGCATTTGCGCATGTTATGTATAGAACCGAAGGTTCGGTTGGTCGGGTGGTGTTTGGTCTCCATCCCTCCCCACCGTCCCACCGACTCTGTCCTTTGGTCGGGTGGTGTTTGGTCTCGACCCCAACACCCTACGATCCACCGATGGGTTGGTCCTCCCCTCAACTGATGGGTGGTTTGGTCGGTAGGACCAATCCCCTCGATGGGTTGGTGGGTCTCGACCCCACTGATGGTTAGTTGATGGGTCCTCCCTCCCACCGATGGGTGATTTGGTCCTACCATCCCCCTTCGGGTTGGTTGGTCAATAGGGCCAATCCCACCGACCAGTTCTCCATCGCTGGGTCGGTTGTTTGGTAGGACCAATCCGCTCGATGGGGTGGTTGGTCGTACCATCAACCCTTCAGGTCAGTGTGAGGGTAGGACCAATCCCCCCTTTAGTTTGGTTGGCCTTGATCCAACTAATGGTCGATGGGTAGGACCAATGGTCCCGAAGAGTTGGCTGGTCACCCCTCCGACCAGTGGGTGGGTGGGTTGGTCCTACCCTGGCCCGCTGGGTCGGTTGTTTGGTAGGACCAATCCGCCCCTTGGTCAGCCAACTATGTTCTTTGATATAATCTAAAACAAAGTAACTATAGTATCCCCCTAAAGGGGGGATACTACTAATCATAGACTAATGAATACCTACCATCCCACCCCCCACTCTGGAGTTAAGGTCTCCTTTGTCGAGGATCCATTCTCTCCAGAGTGGGTGGTGGTCCTGTTCTCTGGGTAGGTCAGTGTCCCAATGGTAGGTTCATTGGTCGGTAGGCTGATAGGTGCCACTATCCCTCCAGTTGGATGGGAGGTGGTTGTAGCCACTGTCCCTCCTGGCTAGGTTGGCCTAACCCAACCACCCACTGACCTAACAACCGTAAAAGTAAAAGGTTAGTATGGGCAACCGACCTAACAACCATAAAAGTAAAAGGTCAGTATGGGCAACCGACCTAACAACCGACCTAATGGGAAACTTCACAACCGACCTAACAAAGGTAAACTTTGCCAACCGACCTAACAACCTAGTCCTAGTAAGTCAAAGGTAAGTATGGGCTAAAGTCCAAGGGGAACTCCGCTAAAGTCAAAGGTAAGTATGGGCCAAGGTAGGATTGTGAACCCGACCAAAGGGAGGCATGCATTGGGTTGTCCAGCAATAAAGAATATTGTTTTGTTAGGCCAGCCCCGGAGGGGAGGCCCCAAGGGAGGCCCTCCCCGAAGGTGCCCCGACCAAAGGGAGGCATGCGTTGGGTTGTAAAGAGATAATATTGTTTTGTTAGGCCAACCCTGGAGGGGAGGGATCCCCCCCTCCCCCAAGGGGGGCCCTCCCCGAAGGCGCCCCGACCAAAGGGAGGCGTGTGTTTGGCTATTAAGTAAAAGGTAAGTATGGGCCCTACCCTGACAATCGACCTAACAACTGACCTAGAGTAAAAGGTTAGTATGGGCCCTACCCTAGCAACCGACCTAGAGTAAAAGGTCAGTATGGGCTAAAGTCAAAGGTAAGTATGGGCCCTACCCTAACAACCGACCTAACAACCTAGTCCTAGTAAGTCAAAGTTCAATATGGGCACCGACCTAACAACCTAGTCCTAGTAAGTCAAAGGTAAACTTCGGCATCCGACCTCCAATCTTGGGAGGTTTGGGTTCCCACCCCACCAACTACCGAAGTACAGGGATTCCTCCTCTTTGGGGGGAGCCCTATGTTGAGGAGGGGGGGGTTGGGCGTTCATTCAATTTGCGACTTTGCCTCCCCCCCCTACTTAGGGTGGTGGGCCCCCATAGTCCAAAAATGAAGGGGGCCTAACCGCCCAACAGGGGGTAGGGGGGCACAGTCGAAAAGCGAATGAGCGTAATCCGGTCTGCCCCATTACAATAGGGACCTGGGTGGATCCCGAGTAATGGTAGGACCACATTCTTATGGTGGGGCCCTGGCTAGGTGGGTGGGGTTGTTGATTGGCCTGCCCCGAGAGAGAGTGCTTGGGGCGCCCTTCCACAGATCTCTCCTTCCGACCATCCATGCATCGACCGGTATTAGTTGGGCCATAGGTCAAGGAACCACCGCCGATAAGGGGTTCCTTAACCGAAGGCCCCTTCCATCAGTCCTGCCATCCGACCATGGATCGAGCGATCCTTTCGACCATCCATTGATCCAAGGTGCGATCCATCGGCCCATCGCTCGAAGGGGGGTTCCTTCCGCCCACGATCCATCCATCCAAGGTCGGATCCTTCCGACCACTAACCCTGTCCTCAATTTGGCCAGACTATCGGCAATTGGCAAGGTTCTAGGCTAAAAATCTAGAGTTTTGACCCCCTCCTGGAGTGTATGACCTGTCGGGGGTCAAACTCTAGATACAGGCCCTAAAATAGGCCATATAGGTGATGTCGGGGTTCCCAATCCCCCCCGAATTCATGGTTCCTCGAGATTTGGTGGGTGGGTTGTTCCTACCATCAACCGAAGGGTCGGTTGTTGGGTAGGACCAATCCCACCGAAGGGTTGGTTGGTCTCGATCCCAACGATGCCACCTCTACCTTGTGCACACCTCTATCGATCCCCTATCTATCTATATGGGGATAGGGGCAACTCCCCCAATAGAAGATATTACGGTAATACAGGATTGATGAGTTACTGAAATCATCTCAAGTTGCCCTACCTAGTCCTAGTCCTAGTCCTGCATCACTAGTTTGGTATGGAATGGACTGGTAACTGCGTAAATCGCTATGGACTGCATCACTAACTAAACTATAGTATGGATGAGCTTTTGTCTGCTGTCTGTTCCAAGTGGCCAGGTAGGCAACGACTACGACTATATCCCAACCATTTATCTCTGAGTGCCTATTAGAGTAGAGGAGTGCTTGTTTGGAGTGCCTTTCTCTGAGTGACCGACTACCTAGTGATTGATGCTCGACCAACTTCACTTCAATCGATCGAACAATTACTCTTCTCTTTCTTGGGGTATGGGCTCGGCCGACCCCCTATCATGGGTAAGCTCGCATTCCTCGACCGACTTCAGAAGATAGATTCTCTATGGGTAAGGGTTTGAGGCCGAGACGCCTATATAGACAGATAGGGGTCCCATATATAGATAGGGGGAGATCCCCTGTACTATCTAGAAATAGAAAGGGCTATGGGCACTAGAGTCTAGTCATGTTATGTATCTAGTATGTTGACTATAGATAGATCAGATAAATGTGAGCCCACGCAGACAACGAGCTAATCCAAAGGGGAAGAGAGATAGATGAATGCAGACAGCGAGCTACTCCAAAGGAGAAGAGACCATTCTCCTCCATGCTCCCCCGCCTGGTTTAGAGTTCAGGGTTCAGGTTTCTCTACCTAGCTGTATAATATAGATTAGTTGGGGGAGTCCCTCGGAGGGGTCGATCAGCTGACTGGACTGATTACTATAGTAACCCCATGCATATTCAGCCTGCCCCAGTAGATCAACCAACCACACCAGATCGCCTATAGATAGTAGGGCCGCTGCAAACTACTTACTCTACTATAGAGAGGGAGGGGTGAGACTGTGTATGGTAGTATTACATACATAACATGAATCTAGGCTGTAACCCTCGCAAAAACTATAGAAACTCCTAGGGGCGATCGTATGACAATCATGTAGAATGATCAACAACCCCTGATCATGAATGGAATATGGTTGGCCCATAGGGGCCCTCAACTCAACCTGTCGCCCATAGGCCTATCGGTTTCTAGGGGAGGGGGGACTATATATGGCTATAGCTAGGTTGAATTGACTAAGCACATTCATTTTTTGTGGAAGGGTCTCCCGTCTCTATGCCCATATAGATAGATAGGGAATTGACGACTCGAAAACTCGAACTATAGTCACCATCTATCTAGATAGGGAGATGGGGTCGTTAGCCTATAGAGAGTTGGTGGGGTATAGAGATAGTCGGGCGGCTAGGCTATATAGTAGTTCCCCCTTGTCCCCCAATTATAGGGCTCTAGCTATAGAGAGAGAGAGAGAGTAGGCCTGTGGTTAAATATATGGGGAATGAGCCCAAATTCACACAAGATTGTGTCATTTGTCAATATGTACATGCATTAATGCATTCTCCCAAATGGGAAAAAACTAAATAATAAATGACATGAGTATGAAAATAGGAAATGGTTTACAAAATTGGTGCTTGGTATTCATGGGACAAAAAGGTGAAAAGGTGGTAAATTTTCATGAGATGATGTTCCATGTGGCCATGGTGATAAATTTCTATCCATTATTTTTTATTTGAAACTAGAAGTTAATTAATCATTTTGGGTGCATCCACAAGTCTTATAATCATTACCTCAAATAGAAAAATAGTAGATCTTAGTGTGTTAGAAAATTGTAAATATAAAAATAAGTATAATAAAGAATATTGTAAGACATATTGCAAATACCTGAATAACATATGTAACAAAATACTCGCCTAAACCCTCATTTATAGAAAATATAGGCATCATCCGTAAAACAAGTACATATTCAAAAAAATCCATATAGGCATACAATGTCAATAAAAAAAAGATGTATAATAAACCCATATAGACTTACAATAAATTCATATAGGAATAGAATGTTATATGTCGGTAAAATAAAAACATATGTACAAGAAAACCATATAGGCATACAACAAATCTATAATATAATCAATCCTATGGACTAGATGGAAGAGTTGATGACTTTATGTCTATGAAGTAGATGCAAAGTTAACTAATTTTTGTTGTAAGTTCAAACCCATAAACTTGACCTCCTCTTTAATTTTTTCTCGATGTCCACCTAATACAGTAAAAATATGCACATTAATATAGGAAAAATAAAAATATACAATGACATAGAAGTGAATATTCACTCACCACAAGATGATAATATACCTCAATCATTAGTTGCTTCTCTTTATCTATTTGAGGGGTAGGTGCATGAATTGGAATTGTGACCCCATGTGACAAGCATCAAGAAAAAATTAGATTAAATATTAATTTCATTTAAATTTACATGAATGTACGTGGGATAAAATAAGAAATTATAGAAAATGAAATTTACTAATATGATGATATTTTTTAAAGGCATTGAAGATGAAACTATCATAGTAATGTCCACCTCCATTTTTCCATGAATATCATGAAGAGTTTAAAATAATTTCATCAATTGAAAATAGAACATTATTTTACCAAAATCTAACGAACATTGTTTACAAACATAATGATTAAAAATTATAAAACCTACCTCACTAAAACTTGTATGATGACTACCATTGACGATTCTTGATATTGAAGGTCCAACATCCACCTATTCATCATCAAATATGAGTTTTAATATTACCATTCATATAAGACAAAATTTTTTACATGTATATTTTTTTATTTCTTTACAAATTACATACATGTGGACTCAACATGGCTAAATAATTAGGAGTTGAAGAGCTAATAGGTGTAGGATGAAAACTTTGAAATTGAAATTTTATTACATAAAATTTACATTAATTTGTATTCATAATAGATTAATATAATTAATCTTAGATTTCAATAGGAAATATAATAAATTGCATGTAACCTTATTCAAAATTACATGTCCATCAATGCCAAATTTTATATCCAACAAATCATCTATGAACACCATGTCATCTAGTATGGATGTGTCCTACTCTTGGCCCCATGCATCTTGAGCATCCTAATACCCATAGATAAACCCACAATTATGGAAAATGTGAGGTGATCATCAAGACCTAGGAGCCTCACCCTTGTCACCCTATGTAAAAGGCATTTTATGTTGTAATAAGGTTTGTGTGAGGGAGTTAATGGACTGCAAAGTCTCGACCTCATTACTCTTCTTCACAATAGAAGGGATCATGACATGTTGAATATCCAACCTAGCTAGGGGTCTTCATTCCTAATCTTGGTCATGCCATCCCCTCTCTATCCTATGTAAAGCCTTTTTCTTTACCCTAGAAGTCATGCATATCAAATTAATTTATAATCTCATTGAGGAAAAACCCACAATAGATTTTCCTCAAAAAATACTATGGGACCATTGTCAAAAAATGTCCACCACATTCCCCAAAAAAAATCTCTTATTAGGTTGGTGTTGGAACCAATGAATAAGGAACCTCTTGCAACTTGTGTGCATGGGTGTAGTGGTTCTTGGATCTATGAACAATGCACAAAAAATAGATTTTAATTTTTTCCCACTTGTTAGTACAATAATTTTGTGGAATAAAATTGTTGCACGCTTCCTCCATTTTATTGGATCACATATTTATTTTTTCACTCGTGGAATCTATATGAGAAATGATAGATTCCAATGAGATGGGAAAGTGTTGTCCAATGTGAACAAGTTGTATTTGTATTTTTCAATCTATCAATCAATGCTTGGAGTTTCATTTTGTTGTTTTCAATTTGAACTGTTAGTTTTTTTTATTGAGAAGGATGTTGAGGAATAGATGGAGGAGTTGGTTGAGGGTTTTCTTATTCTTTATCTTCACTAGGATTTTCATAATTTTATGAACTGAGGTTTGAAGTATTTTCAATTCCTAAACATTACAAAGTATTCAATCAAAAAGATTAAAATTGATATTTTATTCAATTTGCATAGTCGAAAACCAAAAAATCCTACCTCCTTGACCTCATAGATGTTGTGGTAGCATTATGTTGGTGTAGTGTCAAAAAATGTCGTCGATAACATTTTCACTCTTGTTTGGGCCCTCCTTGTAGAATTGAGCTTAATGTTGCCTCGACTTAGTGTTTAATGTGATTAACACACTCACATTAGGTTTTGGGCCCTTGTGAATTAAATAAATTTAATCATGCCTTATTTGGAGTGTTGTAAAGTGTTGTACCACACTTTCTTATGATTTTATTAAATAATTAGCCTTCTTTATACTTTAATTGACCTTATTTTACACCTACAAGCCTCATTTAATGCATCTTTTCAAGGATGATCTCGACACAAATCAACATGCAATCATAATTCGGGTGTTACTGGTTGTGTGGACCAAATTTGGTGGTATAGGACTCATTCGCCACCTTGGGCGTATAAGTCCTACCTAGAGTTTTGGGCCCTAATCTTGGTTTCACACCTTTCTAAATGTAGACACCTAAATTTGGACACTTCATTTATCCAAATTTACCCCTTTTTCATCTAAATATCCTCTTATTTGCATTAATTGAGTAATGTCGCTATTATTTAATTAATACTCTTAATTCTACCAAATCCCTAAGGTATTTAGTTGATAATTAAATACCTTATCCCTTTTATTCTCCTTTTCACCAAATGAATTAAATAAATATGAAATTTATTTAATTCCTCATATGTCACATCCTTTTCCTTAATCTTAACCCATCTTCTAATCTCATCATTAGGGATGTACACATGCCTAATCCTTGATTAGGATATGTCACATCCTCCAACTTTTGCAAGTTGGCCTCTAATCTTCCTTAACAACTAATTATCTTCTAATCAATGATCATTTAAGCCTAATCAGTACCTTGGTCAACTCTCCCCATCCCCCAAGGAATTTTTAATTCCTTTTTATTCATCCAAGGCTCCTCTCTTC
Organism: Sequoiadendron giganteum; assembly: GCA_007115665.2. Lineage (NCBI taxonomy): Eukaryota > Viridiplantae > Streptophyta > Pinopsida > Cupressales > Cupressaceae > Sequoiadendron > Sequoiadendron giganteum. Next base: position 231,208,435 of record CM021109.1, on the reverse strand, counting down.
CCCATGTGAATTTTTAATTCACTTTTATTCCTCAAAGGAATCTTCTCTTCCCCATGTAAAATTCTAGAACCTTTGACTTGTCACATAAATGTGCCAAAGTCTTCTAGAATCTTTGACTTGTCACATCACTCACATGTGCCAAGTTCCCACCTTTTTGAGAACCTTGTCTCATCCTCTAGATTCTTCCAATCATGTGAATTTTTGATTCACTTTTATCTTTCCAAGATTCTCCTCTCCCCCATGTGATCATTGAAAGGTCACATCATCCCTTTCCCAAGGTACTTGTCCTTCCTCCACATCATGTACCTTCCTTCCACCTCACTTACACATCATCTCACCCTAAGCCATCTCACATTCCACATGTCAAGATGTGAGGGCTTGTGAGTCCTCAACTCACCATAGCCCTCCATCTTGATCTTGTTGGCTTAATCTCAATCGTTGAATTCTCTAGAGAATTCAAATTTCTCTATAGATACCTCCTCCTTCCTCTCATTTTAGGGAATCGATATTTTGCTATCAAAACTCTTGCAAATTCTCCATTTGAGCTTCTCTTACATTTACCATATTATTTTGAGTTCACTATTACCATGTCTTCACTCATATTGCATATTTGATTTAGCTTGCCATTTAAAGAGCACACAAAACATCCAAAGATCAAGGGCCAACCAAGGAAGAAGCAACACAAAAGAGGTATAATCACTTATCAATTGGTTTATCTTACTTCTTTGCAATTTATTTCCTTAGGATAATCTTGAGGTGTACTCTTTATGTTATTTCTTTTGTTGCATTAATAGTTTGTTTAGCATCTCATAATAGGACTTAACATTTTAGGGATCACACTAAGCATTTTTGAATTTTGTCTCATAAATTATGCCTAGTGGGATTCATTTTCCACCTTGGGTGAATGAGTCTCGTGTGGCCCAAAATTAAAATTAATTCAAATTCTTGGTGGAATTTTATTCTCCTAGATCTGATGTCGGCTTGTAGTGTTGTGATTTTGGAAATTCTTGCATAGTTAAGTATAAATACAAGTCTCTTTCACTCATTTTTTCCTAACAATCAATCAAGTGACCTAAGACTTTTGTGATAGCATTCATAATAGCAAGTTTGAGTTCACAAGAGAATTCAATAACATTTAAGAGTATTCAATAGTATTCAAGAGTAGATTATCATGCATTTTAGAGCATTCTTCAAGCATCAAGCATCATCTCAAAGACTTCATGCATCAAGTTTGTTTATGAGCTAATAATTATGATGTAGGGTTTTATGATTCAAGCTAGCATTTCATTCAAGATCTATCCTATTCAAGAAAGAGTCAAGATCTACATCCATTAGAGCCATCTCACACATGTTTTTAGCCTCTTATTGCTAGGGTTTGGTGAGTTGCAACATCATATTTTGTTCATTCATTATTCTCCATTCCTATTTCATTTCATTTCAAGGTTTGATTACCAAAACAGGGTTTGGCCAAGTCAAACCCCTATCCACTAACAAAACAACATTTCCCCCCCTCTTTAGTGTGTGATTTGTAGGTATAGATTGAAGACACATTGAGGCGCAATTTTGGAGAAAGTTTTCAAAGTGCCTAAATTTGTCAAATTTGTCACCTTGCATTGGAGTTACTTAGAGGACTTATGCATGTTACAAATTGAGGTTTCAGATCCAGAAATCAATTAGGAAGCACAAAGCAAACCTTGAAGACCAAATTCAAACCTTGAAGTTTTAGAAAACCCTAACTAGACTGATTCACCAGTTCTAGTGAATGAGCCCCAGTTTAGGTCAAAATTTAGATTTTTACAGATTCAGATACCCATTTTCCAGATTCATGTTTCTGCACAAAAACTTAGATCTTGGACTGATTCTCCCAGCTTGGTGTATGAGTCCCAATCAACATTAAAGTCAAAATTTCTAGCATTTTAGAGCTCCATCCAGTCATCTTCAGGCTTCTAGATGCACAAATTTCATCTTATAGCTTTTTGTTTTGTTTCATTTGTATTTCTAGGTCATTTAGTGAGAGATTGCATTGAATTAGGGTTAAGAATTTTAATTTGCATTGAATTTTTCTTTCCAAGCCCTATCTTGGTGGTGAACCCCTCATTAGTTTACAATCAACCCCTAGGATTGCCCTATTGCAAGATCTCATTCTCCTTTGCATTGAGATCTTGAGGGTTATCCTTGAATGAGAGAGCGTGAAAAATGTTATTCTATCTCCCAATCATAGGAACCATACAAAATTCCCCCTTTCATTTTGGTGAACCTGCATTTAAAACATCATAATTCTAATTTGGATTGCATCATTATCCTAGATCTTGCTTGCATTAAAATTGCATTAGGGTTTGCATTAGTTAATTGGCATTCTAGGGTTTCTAATTTTGCATTAGTGAAAGTGCATATAACTTGCATTTTTGCATCTCAAATAATTGAAATTCATACAAAATATTCATTTGCACTTAGGTTACAGAGCATACAGCATAAAAAGCATCAAAATCAATTGAAATTTTTTGAAATTTTTGAAAAAAATCCTCATTGAGACTCATACACCCCTCTGGGTGAATCGGTCCTACTGCAAATTTTGCATTGCATTTTCCAGAATTTAAAACCTTGTTTTTATGCTCCTGTTTTCTATTAAAATATTTCTATTTCAGTTTACAAAGTTTCTATTATAGTCATTTCATTTTTCTTAGCTTATATTACATTTGCATTCATCTTGCATTTAGAAGCCCTTGCATGAGTATTTGGTGTCCTATTGCTAATACTTTAGTGAGACAAAGTTCAAGACTCATGTCATCTCGTGATAGCACAATCATCATGGATCTTGGGTTGTCTAGCTCTTTCACTCCTAGTATTGACACTAGTACACTAGGTATGGACCATACCCTTAACAACTCCTTGCCTTCAAGTAGTGTGATGCAAGTTGAAACAAGGATTGATAATGTTTCACAAGAAAATATAATTCAAATTCATGAATACTTAGCTAACCTACAACATCAAGTGCAAAATTACATTTCAACTACCACCATCCCTACTATAGATAACATTCATTACATGCTTGAAAGTGAAGATGTACTTGACCTTGTGAGAAACATATTTCAAATCTTTGGAAAACACCTCACCTCAACCACTAGTTGTCCTTTACCTACAAGCAATGTCACAAGCCAAGAATAAATTCCAATTCCTCCTCCCACAACAATTGCCTCAATTCCTACCTATACCAACCTAAAGTCACAACAACAATGCAACCAACTAATAGTGTGATTTCTTCCTTGGGTATTTATGCTAGCATCCCTAGTACCTTTGTGGCATCGCACATCATATATCCTACCACTTTACCACCTATAAGAATTCCATTCATTTTCCCCTCGAACACATATACCCCTCCACCATTTTCACCTCCATCTCATAATACAAGTAATGACCCTCCCATAAATCAACTCTTCCAAACTGTTTCATCCCTTCAAAAAAAAATTTCCATCATCAACCAAAATCAAAATGGCCAACCCACATATTATTTCAAAATCAGCCTATTTTCCTTGGAGGTATTGCAAACACTGATTCCTCAAGGTGTAGAGGTGCCTAGATTCAAGAAATGTGGTGGAAAGGGAGATCCTTCTAACCATGTTAATTCTTATACTGCCTTATGTAGTGACTTTTTCCTTGATGATAAACTCTTGGCTAAGCTTTTCCCTAGGTCTTTGAAAGATACTACCTTAGAATGGTTTTATTTATTGTCGAACAACTCAATTTTTTCATTCAATGACCTTGTTGAGGCTTTCGTCAACCATTTCCAAGTGCATATAACCCCTAAGATGACCTTGGCCGATTTGATGAGATGCAAGCAAAAAGAAGATGAAAAGATAACTAACTTTATCTCACACTACTAATCGCTTTATTCCCAAATTGATGTCATGGTCCTTAATCCTCACCTTCAAAATATGTTTATAGAGAATTTGCAAAGTAAGATACAAGATAAGCTTACCATGATGAAATATTTGTCCTCCGTGCACTTGTGTACTTCCCTCTACGATTATCAAAATTCAGTTTGTATTTGTGATGCAAATTCCACTTGTAGCTGAACTAAGAAGTCTGAGTCCACAAACCAAAGCAATTACCAACCTTTTAGAAAGCATAATAAAGTCTTCCTTCAACTTAATTCCCCTCAAAAAACAAATAAAAATACCAACAACCACATAGTTGTTGTTAAAGCCATGATACCCTTTAGCTATGGGGACTCGAAAATATAATTCACTCCCTTTCCTAATACCCTCCATAACACAATGACACAACTTTTAGAACAATAAATGATTACCTTTCCTCTCATCAAAATACCTGATCCCTATAATCCTTTACCTTTGAACTTTAGATCAAATGCTTATTGGCATTATCACTGACAAACTGGACACGATATGGAACATTGTAAGCATCATAAACATCTTGTACAAGACCTCATTGATTTTGATCATCTTTTTGTTGGATGTGTTAGTGATCAAGGAAATAAGTTCATTGCTCCTCCTAACCAAAATTTACAAATTTTTACCAATCCCATTCCTAATCATAACATTTCATTTGTCAAAGCTAGTGAAACTAGAAAGATTGGTGTGATGAATGTTGGCACGAATGATGAGAACATAGACACAATTCAACAAAGTCCTATGGACACGGATCAACAAGAACAAAATATTATCAATGGTTTAGTTGTATTGGTTGAAACTCAACATCGTAAGGGCCAAACTAAAAATCCTCTTGAGATTGATTTATCCTCACATGATATACTTAAACATGCACCCAATGGCCCTCTTTACATAGTCGGCCATATCTATGATAAGCCCACTAATGGGATATTAATAGATCCTGTCTGCGGAGAGAATGTGATCACCGAGGAATTCTTACTACTACATGAACTCTATCAAGGTATTTATGATAAACCAAAAGCATGGATCAAGACACATAACAGTTTCGCTTGCCCTGTGATGGGATCGATCACCTTACCTTTACAAATAGGACCGAAAAAATTAGATATATCATTCTCTGTCATCCCATAGTCAGACCAATTTCGTGTGAAGCTAGGCTATCCATGGCTTCACTCCATGAATGCAGTCCCCTCAGTTGTACATAAATGCTTAAAGTTTCCCTTTGACGATGGAATCTTTATTGTGCATCATAGTGGCCTTAACCCTTTATCTTCCTATGGAAAAATTTCCTTAGATTTATTTTGTCTTGAGCCTATAGAACCTATCAAACCACGTGAAGACTTCTTCTTCAAATCCTATCAAAATTTCAAGGCAAAGAAAATAGAAAAGTGATCCCTCCAAAACATACCTCAACCCACCACCAAGCCTGCCATCCTTGACAAAACCATGATTGAACCTAAAGAAATTCCAAACAACCAAGATTAACCTAAGACAAAACCTTCACCTACTTCCTACAAAAGACCAAGAGATAATGAAAACAACCCCGTTACACCACCAAGAATAAAACAAGTGTACAAAGTCAAAGAGAAAGTAGTCGAACAACCTCCTGTGGTTTCTTCTGTTCTTCCCCTCAAGGAATCAAATAAACCTATGTTTGATCAACCCGCTCCTACACAAACATAGCTTTAAAATTAAACTAATAGAAACAGAGGTGCTAGAGAGCATAGGTATAGATTTTGTGCCCTTGTTCGAAAGTTAAATGAAGAAAACAATAAAGAAAATCAAGATCCAAACTTGATTGAAGCAATGCATAATGAGTCTACCCCTTCCCCGAAACAAAAAGATCCCATACTGCAATCACAACAAGAGTTGAACCTTTCTTTAGACATTATCATCTGACCTCCTGTTGTGATTAACTTAGATGACAAGACTACTAAAATTGACGAAGAGGTGCATAATGAATTGAATACATTATTTTCCTCTTCTATGAGATTAAATGACAATTCTTCTAAGAAGAGTGTTAACCTTAGTGATGACCCTAGTTCGGCACTTTCTATTGCCCCTCTAGCTATTTTTCCACCTTTTGTATACGATGAACATGATTGGGATGTAGACAAATTGCTTATAGGTTGACTCACATATGCCTTACTAGTCTTCTGCATTAGTTATTTTTCTTTTGTTTATGATTGCATGTGCATAATGTGATCCCCCATTATGTTTTGTTTGATGTATCTCTCCTTGTGGCATTCCTCTATTTGTACCTTCATTCTTCTTTATGTCGTACATCTTTTTTTTTTCCTTTTATTTGTCTTATGTTTTCCTTTTGGGGATGAAACAAGGCATCAAGACATTCATGTCTCTTCCATGTTGACCCAAAAGTGTTTCCATTTATCTTTTTCATTTGTCTTGTGTTTTACTTTTGGGGATGATGCCAGGCGTCGAGAAATTCGTGCCTCTTCCATTTTGACCCAAAATCTTTTGCTTTTATCTTTTTTATTTGTTGTGTGTTTTCCTTTTGGGGATGACGCTAGGCACCGAGACATTCATGTCTCCTCCATGTTGACCCAAAAGGTTTTTCTTTGTTTTCGCTTTCCTTGTGTGATTCTTCCATTTCTATGTGTATTTGGGGAGTGATGACAGTTTTGAGTTTTCTAAGAACAATATAGCAAGAACATACTAACCCCAAATCCATAGATCCCTTATGTGTTTTGTGTTTCCATTTTGGGGGCAACCCCTCTCTTTTATTTTCTTTTCATGATGTAGCTTCACTTGGAAACATATGACTTGGCATAGGCCTTTCCAAGTTAGCTCTCATATCTTCTTTTTTGTTTTCATTTATCATTTTCTACTTTAAATAAATTGCTCACAATATGGTGTTTAGCAATTTCTTTAAAGTGGGGGCATGTGTTGGCATTATTCTTTTTCATGGTTCATGGTGTAGCCTTCTTGTTTCATGTGATGTTTTTTTCACTTTGTGGATGACATTGGGTGTGATGTCCTTCAAGAGCATGATCTCTATTAGCATATTATATTCCTCTTAGTGGCTTGATGTGACACACTATATACCCTAAGTTGTGAATATTTTATTCTTTGATTGGTCCTCTCTTGGAGACATTAGGCACGATGTTCCCTAAGTTAAAGACCTTGCATGAACTAATCAAGACTCCATTGAACATTCCTTATTGTTGCATTTGCATTTTTAGTTATATGGCCACCTTGCATAATACATCTTGCATGCCTGTACAACCATCTTTTTGTTCATGAGTTCCAATCATACGAAGTTTTGCTTGCCTCATGAAGGTTGAAGTTCATTGTTCATGCGCTCCAAGCATACGAAGTTTTGCTTGCCTCATGAAGCTTGAAAATTATTTTTTTGTGGCACATTATTAAAGTTATTAGGAGGTATAACTTTGGTATGGTTTGACAGGAAGCCTGACCGAGGCATGACTTTCCCTAAGCCACTTGTGCGTGAGTGTGAGTGCATATTGTCCATGTGTGTATGTGTCTCACCTCTTTTAGATTCCTATCGCAAAACTTGAAGTTTTGTTGCCTCAGAGTGAGCTTACATTTTTTGGACAAACAACCTAGATCTAATCCACATTGCGATGGACAAACGATCAAAGCTTGATCTGCTCCTTTTTTTTTTCGTCTTTGGCAGTGTATGCTTGTGCCTTTATGATGCTCTTTATCATTTTCATGTGTGTTCTTTTGTGCCTATGTTTTTTTTGTCATGGGATATTGATCTTGGGGGCTTGATCACACCTCTTGATCATTTTCATCTCATCTTACTAGCATTAGTGCACCTGGACCCCTCTTGAAGAAGAATCATCTACTTTAGTGTGAGTTTCAAGCAAGTTCATCCTCTCACTAAAGTGGGGGCTAAATGTTGTGTTGAAAAATTTCGTCGATGACATCTTCACTCTTGTTTGGGCCCTCCTTGTAGAATTTAGCTTAATTTTTTCTTGACTTAGCGTTGTAATGTGATTAACACACTCACATTAGGTCTTGGGCCCTTGTGAATTAAATAAACTTAATCATGCCTTATTTGGAGTGTTGTAAAGTGTTGTAACACACTTTCACACTTTCTAGGGTTTTATTAAATAATTAGGCTTCTTTATGCTTTAATTGGCCTTATTTTACACCTACAAGCCTCATTTAATTGGTGATCCCACAATAGTGGTTTACAATTTTTGGCCAAACTAGACACTAAAATAATTTTTTTCTAACTAGATCTTCACTTTCAGGCACCTATAGCGGCTAAACCGTGAGGAATTTGAAGATGATGCAAACTAGTGATTTGTGACATTTTGTCTGTAGATTCTAAATATATTTTTTTCAAAAATTTTGGAATCAGATTGCACTTATTTTTCCATCTCCTTTGAAAACTAGTTTTTTTCGGCAAACAACATTTTAAAGGAGCGACGCTCATCGTATACAACATAACTTTTTTTCCATGAAGGATAAAATTCTAATTCTTTCGAATTTAGATTTGTAACTCCAATATCTAGTGCTTCTAATTGGTCTCATGGTTTTTTATTGAATATTTTTTCCTTAATCGAGTTTTGAAGTCAAACCAATTACAACTCAGACATAGGTGGATCGTATACAACGCAACTTTTTTTGTATGTATCGAAGTTCAATTTTTTATTTTGTTGGATCAAGGACTTCAATATCTAGTGCACTCATATTTTTTAATTTTTTTTTTGATAATTTGCTATTTTTCCACATGTGCAGAATAGAGAGCTTGATTTTCGGTGAAAAACCTATGTTTAATAAAACTAAAAAATAAATGCATAATAAAACCAAAACATATTAAAATTATATTCGATGGATAGCTCATTTCAAGGACTACCATCATCCAGTTGGGTTTGTGAAGTATCCTCCATTTTCATCCTCAACCCAAGCTTCGAAGCACACAATTTTGGAATTTTTTGGTGCTTGAGGGGGAGAAGGAGGGAAAAGGGGGGTTCGAGAAAACCCCCTTTCAAAACATGTTTTTCTTTGTGTTTTTAGCGAGAATAGTGGGACCTTATATTTAATTGGTTAGCTCAAACCAGGGTTCATTCAAACCCTTTTTTGGTTTACTCGAACCTATGGGTTCATTCGAACCCCAAAAACCATTTTTTTTTGCATGGGGTCATTTTTTGCAATTTTTCCTTCCTCACTCAAATTGTAAACCACTTTTGTGGGTTTAACCTAATGCATCTTTTCAAGGATAATCTCGACACAAATCAACACCCAATCATAATTCAAGTGTTTCAAGGTTGTGTGGCCTAGATTCGGTGGTCTGGGACTCATTCACCACCTTGGGCATATGAGTCTCACCTAGAGTTTTGGGTCTCGATCCTAGTTTCACACCTTTCTAAGAATTTTTGAATTTGGTCCCATAAATTATGCCTAATGAGACTCATTTTCCACCTTGGGTGCATGAGTCCCATGCCCAAAATTAAAATTAATTCAAATTCTTGGCAGGGTTTTATCCTCCTAGATCTGATGTCGGCTTGTAGTGTAATTTTGGGAATTCTTGCATAATTAAGTATAAATACAAGTCTCTTTCACTCATTTTCTCCTAACAAGCAATCAAGTGACCTAAGACTTTTGTGAGAGCATTCATAATAGCGAGTTTGAGTTCACAAGATCATTTAAGAGCATTCAAAAACATTCAATAGCGGATTATCAAGCATTTTAGAGCATTCTTCAAGCATCAAGCATCAAGTCAAATAATTCATGCATCATGTTTGTTTTTGAGCTAACAATTGTGATATAGGGTTTTATGATTCAAGCTATCATTTCATTAAAATCTATCCTATTCAAGCAAGAGTCAATATCTACATCCATTGGAGCTATCTCACACATGTTTGCAACCTCTTATTGCTAGGGTTCGAAGAGTTGTAACATCATATTTTGTTCATTCATCATTCTCCATTCCTATTTCATTTCATTTCAAGGTTTGATTACCAAAATAGGGTTTGACCAAATTAAACCCCTATCCACTAACAAAACAACCATTTTCCCTCTCTTTAGTGTGTGATTTGCAAGTATATATTGAAGACACATTGAGGAGAAAGTTTGGAGAAAGTTGTCAAAGTTGTCACCCTGCATTGGAGATACTTGGAGGACTTCTACAAGTTACAAATCGGGGTTTTGGATCCGGAAATCAATTGGGAACAGGGATAACTTTAAGAAACCCCCCCTGGGTGAAGTGTAAAATCTTGGCTAAGTGCTATAATTTTCCTAGCGTATCTTTCCTTTTATTTGAAAAAAATATTAATTTTCCTACCAAATCTATGCACATTATTAAAAAAATTGTTAAATCCTAGCAAATCTTAATGAATAATTGGTAAAAATAATAATCATAGTGGCAAATCCTAGTGAATAATCACTAAAAAGATTAATTACAATGGTGAATCTCTCCTTTAAAAATTTGCATAGTTGGTCAAGACAGTTCCCTCATATTTTTTTGTAATATTGAAGTAGGGGCTCGAGGGCGGCAGCTACCGGCATGGTCAAGGGGTAGTGCCCCTTGCGGGGGTCAAGGGGGCAGATCCCCTTGTGGGGGTCGAGGGGGAAACGCCCCCTCATGGGGTCGAAAATGCATTGGAGCACACACAAATTAACTATTTTTTAAAAATCTTACTTTAAAAAAGACTAAATGAAAAGTGAAATTGTTACCATTGATTAGCTTTTTAATCGAATGGTTGCAAGTTGATTCCACCACCTATATGCATGTGCATTTTAAAAGGCTTGTTGAGGCTCAAAATTTATTTTGGGCCACAAGATTAGATTTAATCGTGTGGCCCAAAACAAATTTCGGGCATCAACAAGCCTTTTAAAAGCACGTGCATATAGGTTACAGAATCAACTTGTAGCCATCCGATTAAAAAGCTAATCTATGGCAATAAATAAAAGCCCTATTCAAGGTTAAAATATCCCTAAAATTAAATGGTAATTTATTATTAGTGGCGATATTGCACCAAAATTAATGGTAGGAATATAATATTATTGGCGAATATAATTAATATTTTTAATTACAGTATAAACTACTAGCGAATCAGGTCCAATGATGCATTGTTTACATGGTGAATAAATTCAATTTGTTATTTTAAAAATAATGCATAGGTGAATTAATTGAGACAATTTTATTTTTTTGTAAAAACCTAGCGATTCAATCTCCTTTTTAGCTTGTACTATTCACCATTTCTAGAGGTCTCAATTTTAATTATTCACCAATTGGCGAATATTCACCACTAAAGTTTTCCCTGATTGGCAAGCACATGATAGAAGACCTTGAAGACCAGATTCAGACCTTGAAGTTCTAGAAAACCCTAACTGGGCCTTTTCTATGGATTTTGGCCTAATTTTGCCTAGATTTAATGTTGTAATGTGGCCAACACATTCGCATTAGGCCTTGAATGCTTGTAAATAAATAAAAACCTAATGATGTCTTACAAAGGTGTTGTGAAGTGTTGTAACCCACTTTTACACTTTTCTAGGACCTTTCTAGCATAATTCACCTAAATAACCTCTTACCAATCCTTATTTCAAAGTGTTGTAAGGTGTTGTAATGAACTCTCACACTTTGCTAGGCTTGTCATCAATAATTAGACCCTTTCTTATCTTTAAATGGCCTCATTATGCACTTACAGGACCTACTTAAGTGTGTTTCAGAGAACAATCCCGTTAAACATCATTAAATGCACTTTAAATCTTGACACTTAGCAAAATTGCCCTAGTGGGACCAAGTCACCACCTTGGGCGACTTAGTCCCATCTGGCTTAAAAATCAAAATTATTTTAATATTTTGGCGAGATAGTGTTCTTTAAACCCTAAGGTCGACCTGTGATGAGGTATTTTCGGGAAATTAGGGAAAATCATGTATAAATAAAGGGTTTTCCCCTCATTTTCACCCCCTAACTCTCCTTCTCAAGAAAGCAATCTTCCAGCATTCAAGCATTCTAGACATCATCAAGTATTCATCCATTGGAGTTGTTACTTACATATCTTCAGACTTCTACATCAAGGGTTTGGAGAGTTGTAGCATTTGCATGTGTTCAATCATCATTATCTTTCTATTTTATTTCATTTTTTAGGTTTTGATTACCAAAATGAGGTTTGACTAAGGAAAACCCCTATTCTCTAACCCTAACCCTTTTCCCATCTTTGCATGTGTGTTTTGCAGGTCTTGTATGCATATTTGTCAAAGAGAAAGGTGTTGAAAGGTGTCAACATCCCATCAACATCATTCAAAGTCAAAAAAACCCTAAAAGAAGCTTGGAGACAACCTACAGGTCAAAGTTTGCAGATTTAGATCCGAATTTCTGTTAGAAGTTGAAGTACAGGCTGAGAGCTACAGATTGCAACCTCGAGATTCTTGAAAGCTTAAGGTGGACTAATTCACCATCATTGGTGAATTAGTCCCACTGTCAGGCCTAAAAAGTGATTTTTGCAGTTTTGGATACCCATTTCCCTGAAACTTGTTCCTATAGAATCTCCCCGAAATAGGACTAAGTCACCCACCTTGGCATAAGTGTCCCAGTTGGCTTCAACAATGAATTCTTCAAGATTCCAGAGCTCCCCTCCATCACACTTCAATTTCCAGGTGCACCTCTCCAAACTCCTTTATTTTTGTTACAGTTTGCTTGCATTCTTAGGTCATTCTTGCATACAACATTGTGTTTTCAAACACTTTCACATTTCATTAGTTTGCATTCAATAGTTAATTTCTTTCATTAGTTTTCAATATTTAGACACATTTAAAAACACAACTACATCTAATCTTGAATGAACCCTTAGATCCCTTTTGGTGGAAAGACCACTTTCCTTTAAGGTGGAAAACACTAGAAGTGTAAGAGAATCCCCTTTTCCCCCAAAATCTATGGTTCATTTTGGTGAACCTTTCTTTTGAACATTTTTACTTCTCATTTCAAATACATTTTCATCCTAGGAAAAGCTTGCATCAACATTGCATTGTTTTGCATTCTAATATTTTCAAAATTGCATTAGTGAAAATCTCATATAGCTTGCATCTTTGCATTGCATTTTCATTCAAAAATTCTAAAAATTCTTTATTTTCATACTGTAGCTGCATCTGAAAAGCCTAAAATCATAAAAACCATTTAAAATTTCTCAAAACTATTAAAAAAATCACTGCTTGGACTAATTCATCACTTTAGGCGACTTAGTCCAGTTGCATATTTATCACTACATTTTCTAGAATTTACTCTACAGTTTCTACATTTTTTCTTGTTGTTTTTGCATTTTTGTGTTGTTTTCCAAAATTTTAGTTATCAACATTTTAGTGTTCTTTGTTTGCATTCCCTTTGCATTCACCCTGTATTTAGAAACCTTTGCATGAGTGTTTGGTGTCCTATTGTTGATACCTTAGTGAGAAGAAGTTCGAGACTCACGGCATCTCGTGACAACACACTTGTTGTAGATCTTGGGTTATCTAGAGCTTCCACTCCTAGTATTGATAATAGTACACTAGGCCTAGAAACTACCCTTAGTAACTATTTGTATTCAAGTAGTATGCATATTGAACATAAACCTATTGATATCCCACAAGACAAGATCATTCACCTTCATGAGGACTTAGCACATGCTTACAACATCAACCGAGCCTTGAAACCAGTTCGACTACTGCAATTCTAACAATATTCAACATCCATTGCATGCTTGACAATGATGAAGGCCTAGACGTTGTGAAGCAAATAGTTGAGATATATCAAAAACATGTTCCTTCCACCTCTAGTGTCTCTCAACCAGCAAACATTGTGGTTAGCCAAGGAGGATCTCACACTCCTCCTCCTTCCACAATAGCCTCCATACCCACCTATACATCTCCTAATGTCACCACCACAATGCAACAAGTTAGTAATGTGATTCCTTCCATCAATATTCCTACTAGCATTCATAAATCCTATGTGGCATTGCCTATTTTATCCTCTTCTACCATACCATCCATTAGAATTCCACTCACTTGCCCTAACACTACATTCACCCCATCACCACTTTCCCTTCCACCTCACACCACTTACACCAATCCCCTCATAACACAACTTTTTCAAACCGTCTCATCCATGCAACAACAAATTTCTACCATCAACCAAAATCAGAATGGCCCACCCACATATTATGTTTGCAATAGCCCATTGTCTTTGGAAATATTGTGAACCCTAATGCCACAAGGAATAGAGATGCCTAGATTTGAGAAATATGAAGGGAAGGGAGATCCTTCTAATCATGTTAATGCATACACTGCTTTGTGTAGTGATTTTTTCCTTGACAATAAATTGTTAGCTAAACTGTTTCCCAGGACTTTAAAGGATACTTCCTTGGAATGGTTTTCTCTTTACCAAAAAATTCAATCCATTCATTTAATGAACTTGTTGATGCATTTATCAATCATTTCCAAGTGCATATGACTCCCAAGAAGACCTTGACTGATTTGATGTGATGCAAGCAAAACAATGATGAAAAGATAATTGATTTTATCTCATGCTATCAATCACTTTATTCCCAAATCGATGTCAAGATTCCTGACCCACATCTTCAAAAGATGTTTATAGAAAATTTGCTAACTCACCTTCAGGACAAACTCACTATGATGAAATTTTCCTCTTTCATGCATTTATGCACAACCCTTTGTGATTATCACAATTTGATTAGTAGTCGTGATACACGATCCACTTCTAATCTAATTGAGAAATATGAAAATGCCAACCAAACGAATTCCAAACCATTTAGAAAGAAAAATAAAGGGTTCTTACAATTTAACCATCCTTAACAACCAACTCAAACTATCAACAATCAAGTAGCAACTATTAAAAATATGGTGCCTTTTAGTTATGGAGATCCAAAAAGACACTTCACATCTTTACCCGACAACCTTCATAATACAATGTATCAAATTTTACAACAAATGATTACCTTACCTATTGTTCATGCGCCTGATCCTACTAAGCCTTCACCACCAAACTTGAACTCCAATGCTTATTTTCATTTTCATAGACAAAATGGACATTACATAAAATAGTGCAAGCATCTTAAGCATCTTGTTCAAGACCTCATTGATTCTGGTCGTCTATCTGTTGCAGGTGTTAATGATCAAGGCAATAAATCTGTTTCCCCTCCAAATCAAAACTTACAAATATTCACTAATCCAATGCCCAAACATAATATTTCATTTGTAAAAGCTAGTGAAACTCCAAAGAATGATGTGATGAATGTTGCTAAAGATGATGCACATTCTAATCCTATCTAGCATGTGACCCATGTTACTCCTATGGATGAAATGGTAGGTTTGATAGACGTTATCCCTCTTCGGGGCCAACCTAATACATCTCTTGATATTACTTTCTCCTCTCAAGACATACTTGAAAATCTCCCCTGTGGTCCTCTTTACATAGTCGGTCGCATATATGACAAGCCCACTAATGAGATATTAATAGATCCTGCCTATGGAGAGAATGTGATCACTGAGCAATTTTTGGTATTACATGATCTTTATCAAGATGACTATGATAAACCTAAAGCATGAATCAAAACACACAATGGTTTTGCTTTCCCTACGATAGGATCGATTGTCCTTCTATTACAAATAGGACCTAAAACATTGAATGTTACATTCTCCATCATCCCATAGTCGGACCAGTTTTGTTTGAGGCTAGGCCACCCATGGCTTCACTCAATGAAATTTGTCCCTTCAGTTCTTCACAAATGCTTAAAGTTTCCCTTTGACAATGAAATATTCATTGTCCACCATAGTGGCTTTAACCCCTTGTCTTCCAGAGGAAAATTTTCCCTCGAAGCCTTTTGGCCTGAGCCCATGGAACCCATCACGCCTCGAAAAGATTTATTTTTCATTGATTACCAAAAATTTAAAGAAAATAAAATTGCCGAATTGTCTCTCTGCAACATGTCCCCATCCACATTTGACACTCCCATCCTAGATGAAACCATGCTTCAACCTGAATAAGAACCACACAACCAACCAACACCTGAAACTTCACCTACATCATCCACACGCCCACGAGACTATGAAAGTAACTCCATCATACCTCCTCGCATAAAACAAGTTTACAAAGCAAAGGAGAAAGTGGATGACCAACCTTCCATGGTTCATTTCGTTCCTCCCCCTAGGGATGAAAAGAAACCTATGGTTGATCAACCCGCTCCTTCACAAACACAACTTTATAAAAGAATCAAAAGAAACAGAGGAGCTAGGGAGCGTAGGCATCAATGTCGTGCCCTTGCTCGCAAGTTACATGAAGAAGAAAATAAAGACAATCATAATCCACACTTGACAAAATAAATGCATGATGATCCTCCTCCACAACCACAACACCATGATCCTATACATACATCACAACCAGAGTTACACACTTCAACAAACATCATCATTTGTCCTCCTCTTGCGATTAATCTAGATGACGATCATGATGAGATTGCTAAAATAGATGAAGAGGTGCATAACAATTTGAACACATTGTTTTCCTCTTCCATGAGCTTGCATGACAACTCTCCTCAGATGAGCATTGACCTTGATGTTATTTCTTCAATTGTTGTTGTCCCTCTAGCCAGTCGCCCACCCTCACTTTACACTAAACAAGATTGGGAGGTAGATGACTTGCTTGACGGTTGACTCACATTTTCCTTACTAGTATTTTAACCTTTTCATTTTCTTTTATGTGTTTGATTTTGCATAACATTTCCCCCCATCATGTTTTGTTTGATGTTCCCTCTCTTTGTGACATTCTTCTATTTGTACCTTCATTCTTCTATGTGTCATGCATTTCTTTCACTTTTTATCTTTTCGCTTTTTGGATTTTTCCTTCCTTTTGGGGATGATGGAAGGCATTAAGCTGCAATGTCTCCTTCGTGTTGACCCAAAAGGCTCTTTTTCTTTTTCTTTTTCTTGTGTTCTCCTTTTTGGGGATGATGCAAGGCATTGAGACCGTAATTTCTCCTTCATGTTGACCCAAAAGGCTCTTTTTATTTTTTGCCTTTTTATTTTTTTCTTTTGCCTTCCTTTTCAGGATGATGCAAGGCATTGAGACCACAATGTCTCCTTCATGTTGACCCAAAAGGCTCTTTTTCTTTGTCTTTTTCTTTTTCTTTTTCTTGTGTTCTTTGTTTTGGGGATGATGCAAGGCATTGAAACCACAATGTCTCCTTCATGTTGACCCAAAAGGATTTTTCTCTTCATTTTGCCTTTTCCTTTTTCTTTCACTTGTGTTTTCCTTTTGGGGGCAATGCAAAGCATCGAGACACCCTATGTCTCTTCCATGTTGACCCAAAAACAATCTTTTTTTTTCTTTTTTTTCACTCTCTTTGTGTCATTCTTCAAGTTCTATGTATTTGGGGGGATGATGACAGTTTCAAGCTCTCTAAACAAACATTGCAGCAACGAACATACTAACCCCAAATCCATAGATCCCTTATGTGTTTGGTGTTTTTATTTTTGGGGGAAACCCCTTCCCTTTTCTCTTTCTTTTCCTTTGCATGTTGCAACCTTACTCTGAAACATATGACTTGGAATAGGGCTTTCCAAATTGGCACTCATGTCCTTTTCTTTCTTTTTTCATTTTCATTTTGCTACTTTAAAGTAATTGCTCATAGTACGGTGTTTAGCAATTCCTTTAAAGTGGGGGCATATATTGGCATTATTTCTTTTGCATTTTTTTATTTTTCTCGGTCCTTAGTGCAACCTTCTTGTTTCATACGATGTGTTTTTCGCTTTGTGGATGACATTGGGTATAATTTCCTTCATTAATGCGGTCTATCTTAGCATATTACATTCATCTTAGTTGCCTAATGCGACACACTGTGTCCCCTAAGTTGCGAATTTTTTATTCTTTGATCGGTCCTCTCTTAGAGACATTAGACACAATGTTCCTAATAAAGACCTCGCGTGAACTAAGCAAGACTCCTTTGACATTATTTTTGCATTTTGCATTTTTCATTTGTTATATGGCCACCTTGCATAACACAACTTGCATGCCTATGGTTCCATCTTGCACTTGTTCATGAGCTTTAAGCATATGAAGTTTTTCTTGTCTCATGAAGCTTGAAATGTTATTTTCTTTTGTGGTGCCTTATCAAAGTTATCAGGAGGTATAACTTTGGTATAGTTAAGTGGGAAGCCCAACCAGCGGAACGACTTTCCCCATAGCCACCTACATGTGTGTGAGTGCATACCAGCCATGATTTTATGTTTCTCACCTTTTTGGCCTTCTCACCCGATGGACAGCCATGAGTTTTGTCGCCTCAAAGTGAGTATACATATTTCTGGACAAACAACCTAGATCTAATCCACAACTAGCTAGACAAATGATCGAAGCTTGATCTGACTTTCTCTTTCTTTTCATTCTTTTACATCATTGTCTTGTGTGTTCCTTTGTGCTAATGTTTGGTTTGTCATGGGATCTTGATCATCCCTCTTAATTATTGTTGTCTCATATTTTCATCATGGGTGCATTTGGATCCCTCTCGATATGCATGTTAGGCTATTTTAGTGTGAGTTTGAAGCAAGTTCATCCTCTCACTAAAGTGGGGGCTAAAAGTAATGTAGAAAAATGTATCCTTGACATTTTCACACTCATTTGGGCCTTTCCTATGGATTTTGGCTTGATTTTGCCTAGATTTAATGTTGTAATGTGGCCAACACATTCACATTAGTCCTTGAATGCTTGTAAATAAATAAAAACCTAATGATGTCTTACAAAGGTGTTGTGAAGTGTTTTAACCCACTTTCACACTTTTCTAGGACCTTTCTAGCATAATTCACCTAAATAACCTCTTACCAAGCCTATTTCAAAGTGTTGTAAGGTGTTGTAACGAACTCTCACACTTTGCTAGGCTTGTCATCAATAATTTGGCCCTTTCTTATGTTTAAATGGCCCCATTATGCACTTATAGGCCCTACTTAAGTGTGTTTCAAAGAACAACCCCGTTAAACATCATTAAATGCACTTTGAATCCCAACACTTAGCAAAATTGCCCTAGTGGGACCAAGTTGCCACCTTGGGCAACTTAGTTTCATCTAGCTTAAAAATCAAAATTATTTTAATATTCTGGCATCTCTAAACCCTAAGGTTGGCTTATGATGAGGTATTTTTGGGAAATTAGGGAAAATCGTGTATAAATAAAGGGTTTTCCCCTCATTTTCACCCCCCTAACTCTCCTTCTCAAGCAAGCAATCTTCAAGCATTCAAGCATTCTAGACATCATCAAGCATTCATCCATTGGAGTTGTTACTTACATATCTTCAGACTTCTACATCAAGGGTTTGGTGAGTTGTAGCATTTGCATGTTGTTCAATCATCATTCTTTTTCTATTTTATTCCATTTTCTAGGGTTTGATTACCAAAATGGGGTTTGACTAAGGCAAACCCCTATTCTCTAACCCTAACTCTTTTCCCCTCTTTGCATGTGTGTTTTGTAGGTCTTGTATGTAGATTTTTCAAAGAGCAATGTGTTAAAAGGTGTCAACATCCCATCAACATCATTCAAAGTCAACAAAACCCTAAAAGAAGCTTGGAGACAACCTACAAGTCAAAGTCTATAGATTTGGATCTGGATTTCTGTCAAAAGATGAAGTACAGGCTAAGAGCTACAAATTGTAACCTCAAGATTCTCGAAAGCTGAAGGTGGACTAATTCGCCATCATTGGTGAATTAGTCCCACTACTGGGCAGGCCTGAAAAGTGATTTTTGCAGTTCTAGATACCCATTTCCTTGAAACCTATTTCGGTAGAATCTCCTCGAAATAGGACTAAGTCGCCCAGCTTGGCGTAAGTGTCCCAGTTGTCTTCAATGGTGAATTCTGCAAGATTCGAGAGCTCCCCTCCATCACACTTCAGTTTCTAGGTGCACCTCTCCAGTCTCCTTTATTTATGTTACAGTTTGCTTGTATTTTTAGGTCATTCTTGCATACAACATTATATTTTCAAACACTTTCGCATTTCACTAGTTTGCATTCAATAGTTTATTTCTTTCATTAGTTTTCAACATTTAGACACATTTCAAAATACGTCTACATCTAATCTTGAATGAACCCTTAGATCCCTTTTGGTGGAAAGACCTCTCTCCTTTTAGGTGGAAAACCCTAGAAGTGGAAGAGAATCTCGTTTTCCCCAAAAATTTATGGTTAAGGTTGTTATCCTAATAATGACCAAATTTTATTATTTTTTTCATAATAATTGTACAATCAAGTTCACTTAGTCTTCAACATCAACTACTTACATTTACCTCCACATTTGGGGTGGTGGTGTGATAGGGTTTGTGGCATGGATGCATACCATAATGTAGATCAAGATCCTTCTACATATAAGAGATTGGTTGGTGAGAGGATTAATGTAATCTCTCCATCCCTTAGTTATATTGGTGATAATGTGGTCATTTATTTCTAAAGGAAAGTAATTGATGGTATTATTGAGATTGCTATGCATACTCAAATGATATCTTTAGATTGGATGGGACATCACTTATTGAGGTTTTGATATAGGTCATGTGTACATCATGTGGACCATAATCATCATATTCAAATCCCTATGATGATACTATCATCCATATCCAAAGGATATTGAATATATTATAGATGATTGTCGAATTCATAAGTCAAAATGTTTTTTAGGACCTAATTGAAGTGCATTTCAAGTGATATTATCATTTGAGAAATTCTAACTTATCAATTATATATAAATCCACATATATTTCATTACGTTGAGATCAACAAATAAAATTAATCATAGGTTACATATAAATTCCATTTTTCCACAATAAAATTTAACATAAAATTATGTCATTTTATACGTCTTTTATTACATTAAAATAATAAAGAAATAATAAATGTGCTTGATTATAAAACATAAATTGAAGGGCTTATAAAATAAAATTATATAAAAACACTGAATTTTGTGATATTTTTAGTTGCAACTACCTTAGTAGACACATAGGCAACATGTGAAAGCACAAACAAGGCCCATGAACTATCACTATATGGGCTAACCCTAATTGTAATGTTGAATGATATATGGTTTAGTTTTCTTTCTAGTTTCATAAATGAATAATATTTAGCTTCATAAATGAATAATATTTAGCATAAGTTAGTTCTTTCATAAATATTTCACTTTTCTAGTATTCAAAAATGAAAAAGAATTGAATTGAAATCTCAGTTTAGTTTGAGAATTTATCATGCATAGTTCTATTCTTTCTACAAACTACATAACTTCAATTGTTGCAAATTTTTGTTCTCAAGAATGTACATTCACATGGGGAAAAATTCATTTATGGATCGCTCACAAGTAATTCCCATTTGCTACACACACAACCTTTTATATTAATATTAATTATAAGTATGCTAGGATAGAATTTTGATGGACCCTATAAACATATAGGTTTTCAACCCAATAATTTCATAATTTCCAACATGCTTCCAAACCTAAGTACTTCAAGTTAGGCTTATCCAACGCCTTGTGACCATGTAGACATGAGAGTTCATAAACGAGCCTTGACTTTGTGTACCTAAGCTTGTATACCTCTATTATCTAATGTGTGGCAAATTTTTACATCCTAGTAGATGAAATGTTTTAGTGGTAATTTTTACACCAAATGTTTGTTTAAATGCCCTCCACTGAATTGAGCACAACCCTTACACTAATCACAACAAATAAAATGCTATCAACTATCAATATTGTTAACCATCAGCTAAAATGATCCATCATATAGATTACTCTTAAACATAATCAAATTCAACAATCAAAAGTCAATTTTGACCACTAAAAATAAAACAAATATTTACCTTTTTAATATGAATTAATTGAAAAATCACACTTGATTATTTAACCATTGAACAAAACAATTTTTAAGTAGAATGTGTCATATCTATATGTGAAATCTTCAACAATGACATGGTCGAATTCCAAATTTTCACATCACAGTTTTAATAGCACAAAACACATTATAATTCATCATGTGCCTTTTTTCTTTCTTTACCAAATAAGCCAGACATTTTATTCAATTACACATAAGCATACCAAAAAACCACGACCAACACCATTCAATCCTATCATTCAATCATAGAAAATCAACTTACCTGCGTAGAAAAACTTAACATTGTCAGATTAAAAATTGGACTATTAGTGAAATAGGCAGGCTGCAGAAGTTAAACTGAATGGTGATTTTTTTGGTGTTTCTTATGACAAAATGCACAAGTTTTTCGAACAGATGCAGATAAGATGAAATTGAATACTCCATGTCAATGTAGTTATTTTGATTTATTCAGATTGCATAAATAAACGAGCATGATATTATTGGTCAATAGATAATTGGTAAATTATTATTTATATTTAAAAATATATATATTAAAGAATTTATTCAAATTAATTTAATTTTAATTTTCATTGATTAATATATTAGAAAATCTAACAGATGTATTCATAATTAGGTTATTAATAGAAACTAATAATCTCACATTTGAGCTTTTTTTTTTTTCTTTTGTTTACACTCATTTTATTTTATGTGGTTATTCTTTTTTCTTTTTCACATTAGTTATAATCTCATTTTCATGTACTCTTTCATCCTTGTCACATTTTCCTCCTTCACATTAGCTATAATCACATTTTCATGTATTCTTTCATGTGGTCTACTTAAATATCAAATGATTTGACAATCACAGTCAATGATAATTTTACATCTAATCCAATTAAAAAATAATAAGTAGTTTTTTTAATTGATAAAAAATTACCTGTGATTATTTCAAATCTTTCGTTATACCCACTTATTCTGGAATTGAGGCATATAAAATTGTAATAGATAGTGAAAGGTTGAAAGAGAACAAATGTCAATTAGATTTATGGGACCCTCCTCTAATAGGGAGTTATAAATTAGCTTTTGATGGATCTCCAAGGGGGAATCTAGGTATGGATGGTGGTGGATTGATTATTCATAGTGTGTAAGGGGAGATGTGTTATGGTGGTTCGTTATTTATTAGTATTTGCACTAATAATAAAGTAAAATGGGAAGCTATTCTAGCAAGAGTAGTAGTAAAGGAGAAAAACATATAAAATATAATAGTGGAAAGGGGTTCTTTGATTGTGATAAGTACTTTGTGTGACTAAACTAGAACCTAAATAGATTTGTAGAAGAGGCACAAATCATAAAAAAAACTTTGATTCCAATTGATTTGAGAATTACAAAAGAAAACTAAATTCCACAACTAACTATTTGGCCTTTAAAGGGATTGAGAAATTGTTTCTTACAATAATTTAGTCATAACCTGAATGCTTGGTGTTGAACACCCAGAATACTGAGAGGGGGGATGAATCAATATTCTATGAAACTTTTGAACACAACTTATCCAATCACCAAAACATATTAACTAAAATAAAGAATGAAAGCATGAAACATTCACAAGATCACATTACACATGAACACCAAGATTTTTACGTGGAAAACCCAAAAAGGGAAAAACCATGGCGAGGATCAGCTCACAATATATTATATCCAAATATAGTATATTACAAGGGCTCACTGCCAGGACGCACTATCCTTATAAGGTTCACAGCCAAAATTAAATACAAAACAAAGATGGCTACTTAGACAAAATGTGAACTGATAAAAGTACACCTTCCTTGTGTTGAATTTCAATTCCTTTGAAGCTCTAGATACAAAATACTACTCTTCTTAGCAGTCACTCAACAATTTTTCTCTTATTCTAATTTCACACCTCTAAATTCGCATGTTCACATCATATGAGACCTTTCGCACCCGATGTACCACTTATACCATCTCATCCATCATACAACTCAAAATTGTATCACATATAAATACCCAATTACATCCGCATACATCAATTAGGCCGACCTAATTAGATGTAACCAAAAATAATTCAAAAATAACTTTGTCGGCTCCACACTTGATTCAAAAACTTCTTCGCACAGACCAAACGTGTAATACATGATTTTAGGTCGGTATGGACCTAAAATAGATCCTACAAAAATCCACAATGTATATTTGATCTTCACAACATATATATCATGTATTAGGTCGGTTAGGAATTGGACCTAATCACAAAACTTCCAATCATACATGCACTTTTTCATGCAAACGACTTCTCAATTCGATCTTTTTTTAATTTCACATTTAGCCGACATCAGTGAGTCTAACTTTAGAACCACAACATAAAAACACTCTTCTCAAAGAAATGTGGAATCTCCCACACTGACATGTTGTACAAAGAAGTAACTGTGATACACAGAGCTAAGCTCTGTCATACATAACTTCCAGGATATTTCACAAAATATCACAAAATCTTGATTTTATTTGAATTTGATAGACTTCAAACCATGGTTAAAAACGTAGAGCTAGATCTCTTAGTGCGGTGGAGTGCAGACCAAAAAATTGATGCACTAAACCACAAAATAGTCAGTAGAAGTACTTAGCTAATTTCCTGTACAACCATATTTATCGAACCAACTTATTTTGTACATATATCTTTAGTAACACTTCCAAATCATACTAGGCTGATCATAACAATGTTGACATCAATGACAACATTGGATCAAGCAGTATTATGTAGCTTGTTCTCATGTTTCCAACCATCCAAAACTTCCAACAATCTCCTTCTTGCAACACTTGGAGCAACTTGGCTTTTGTATTATTCAAATCCCCCTATAATGAAACTTTATGATTGATACCAACTCAAGGGGGTTGTTAAGTTGGCATAAAGTGGTATGATAAACGGTTGTGCATCTCATTTAGCAATTATGGGATGGTAGCATACCAAGTTGATGATAGGATAATTAGGAGGTGTATAGTGCATTAAAGAGCCCTTTCATTTTGGTAGTGTAAGAAGGTCAGTTGCTTTATTATTTGAATGATGTATGTATGATTCATTATATGGTGTTGGTAGGTTATTTTGAGGCCTTGTGTTGTTTGGAAGCACCTTTATTTAGTTTCCTATGGTGGGCCAACAATATGAAGGTTCTAATAGTGTCATGGATATGAATGAAGGTATTATTGATAGGCATTTGTAGCATATTTTATCCTATAAGAATCTTGTACAATTAGGTTTTATAATTAAAAAAAAGGAAAAGTAGTTGTTACATGAAGGTCATCTCTCAAAGGTAGTGAATAGAGGAAAACTTTCATTTCAAATTTAGCATATTTCATTCTATATGGAGCATTGCATCTATGGTTAGTTAGGATGTTTCTTCAAGATCAGTTTGACATGATGTTTATTCTTATTGCACGGAAAAAAAAACATAAATCTTTGAGTTTGGATGGGGGTGTTTTAGCATCCTCCCCTCTATAGCACTCAATATTTTGGGCTAAGTGGGAGGAGTTAAAAAATGAAATTTATCTATTTTGAATGTCAAGTAGCAATGTGGGCTAGGTATTTGGGGGATTGCATGTGCACCACTATAGAGGGAGGTTTCAAAATGGAAGTTAATATATAATATTGTACTTCTACAAACCCTCTTTGCATTGTTCAAGGTATCAACACAAAATATGGTATGGGGTTCAATTTCATTCACTACAAAGTTATTGTTTAGGAAGGACGTTGAATTTGAATGCTCCCTAGACGGATGAGGTGGTAGATATGAGGCATATTTCAAATGCCTCATGTGAATGCTAGGAGGTGGAGCGCATTTTTAATGTAGTGTCTATTTTCCTGTGATGGTTCAAGTTCTTTTGGTTTATATATTGTAATAGCAAGGTGTAGGCTCTTTTGGCACATGTCTCTTTCAACTAGAAAGTTGTGGTTGTTCATTTTTATGGGCACAAGATTCAACTATCCTTTTATAGTATTGTGATGTTTCATTTCTTTGATATTGTAATCCTTTTATATTCTTTGAAATGACATCTTCATATTTGCTTACTATAGTTATATTTTGCATTTTAAGCATTACAATATGTAAATTAAAATCATAATTGTTATGTAAGTTTTGATTGGAAATATTTCTTTTTATTTTGATTGAGTCTTACTTAATCGCCTCTACTATTGTGATATAAGAATTTTCAAGTCTCAAAATCAATTTTTAGATACACGTTCTATAAATAAATTTGATTTGAAGAAAAACCTATTCAAATCAAAAATCTAAATCGGCTCTAGGAAAATTCACCACCAACAATTCACTGCCATGACAAATTCACCTCATGGAAAATTCACCACCAACAATTCGTCGCCGCAGATAATTCATCGCATATCCCTTCTTAGATGTTTGAATGTTAATGCTTAAATTGTAATTATAATTGTTTGTAAAAATATCAATAAATTAAAACCTAGGTTTTGTATTAATGCAGTGGAAATTATTCTTTTGCGAAAAAAAAATCTCAAGGTTTTGGAAATATATATTAAAAAATGTTAATGCAGTGAAGGTGAATTTGTCATGGGGGTGAATTTTTCGACAATGAATTCTTGTTAGTGAATTTGTCTGAAGCCATCTAAATCACATGTTAAATACATTTTAGAGCTCAAACTTCTAGATGATCCAAAATATAATCTATTAAAAGCATTTTAAAAATTCCAATCAACTTACCTAATCCAACTTAAAATATAATTACTGGTAATATAAATTTTATAATAGCACGTATTACTGGATTGAGCAATTTGATAGAGACAGACTAGCAAATAAAATAGTTTTTATCAAATAGCTATTTACAAAATGACAAATAGAAAAAAATATAGAACCTTCTCATGGGAACCCACCAAAAGTTGGATCAACGACCAAAATATCGCAACAAAGGCCTGCACCAAAACTGTACAATTATAAATAGGGTCAAATCAAATCTTCCAGAAGATTATCCAAAATGTTTTTCATGTGTTTTGTACCGAAAATATTCCAGAAGTTCGCCGTGGGGACATGAACTGGAGTCTCTGACGGAAATGGACTTTTTTCAGTTTGAACTGTGAAAGATTTCCGACCAAGACAGAAATTACTTATGAAAAACCGATATAAATACCGAGATTTGACATAAAACGGAATTAACAGTGAAACAATGGCTTACAGCTCATTTATTTTCTTTCTTTGTCAGCAGGTATGTCATCAGTCTTGAAGGATAAGATCGATTTCACAGTAGAGAACGTTTACGTAAGTCTGCCGTCTACTTTTTATTCCACCAAGAACTTGCCAACTACTTAGCTTTCAAATGAAAAAACAATACAGTGTGCCATATTCCTGTACAGACAAGTGATTTATATCTCTCTGTTGTACAGACAAGTGATTTATATCTTAGCTTCAATCTAGTTTGAATGTTGTATTTGGAATATTAAATATAAGTTTGTTGAAGAGTTAAAAATAAAATTTGGTCAAGATAATTTTTTTTTTTTTTAATGTAGATCATTGTTTGATTATTAAGCGAGATGATATTTAAGTAGAGAGAATCGTGAATACATGTAAATATGTCAAGACTGATCAATAGATAGCATTCAAGTGAATTTAAAATGAAGATAAAGTAATCAAAAGTGTTCAAGGGAGAAAACTCGCATTAGGGGAGAGGACTCAATAGTTGAGCATGTTTCAATAGTTGTGATAGTAGTTGTTTATGTAATGCCCAATAGTTGTGATAGTAGTTGTTTATATAATGACCAATAGTTGTGACATGACTACTCATAATTAAACAAAATGTATTCATTTGATCTAAAAAGAAACCAATCATGTGATGCCACATCAGCGCTCAACTACCCATGATGTGAATGCATGAGTATTGGTCAATTGCATCTTGACGAAAAGCATGCTGATGTGGCATCATATTTGATGATGTGGCCCTGAAACGAAAGCTATAAGCAGGGGACTTGCCAAGTAAGTTGTTGTAAAAATTTGAGAGTAATTTGAAATTTCCACATAAGATAATTAGAAGTGCGAAGTTAAGGTGCACAACTACTGGATCCTCTCCCCTATTATGATTGTAGATTGTAAAAGAGAAAATCACATATTTTGCGCTTTTCCTACTAGTTTCACATTGACTTTGGTTGTATCTTTAGATATGTTATTAGAATATTCAAAATTTTATATATGTTTTCCCAAGATAGAATTATTCTCATGATTGAAACTATCTTTTATTCATTTTAGGTTGACTTCTTCCAAAAGCTAGAGTATTGCCTATTGGTTTGCATTACAAAGTGTTAAAATTTAATGTCTATCATGTCATAGTTAAATACAAGTTATAAGACACTAAAGCACTTCTTGTGTCATTATTAGATATCATACTTGAGAGCATATCAAATCATATAGAGCAGTATACATTTATAATAACATATGTAAGTTACACTAGCCATATTGCATAGAAATATGTCCCTTCATACATTTAGGTCTTGTGAAAAAAAGTGTCTAAAGTTTAAGGAAATTCAAAACTTCAATCCTTGCTCAACAAACCCCAAAAGATTTTTCATAAAAAATTTATTGATGCAAAAAAATCATTGCAAAAGAATAAGACCAATTCCAACTCCTTGACAACCCTACACACTATGATGCCTCTTTGAATTTTATGCTTTTATAGATTAATTAGACATAATGATTTCAACTCCTTAAAAATCTTATACACAACATTTCAAATTTTATTTTTTCACAACCCCTTGGGAGCAACTCGATTACATGTCCATAATTGACGTGCTTGAGTACATATAATACAAAATAAGTATTTTTATGTTCATTTTTAGTATGGATATTATTTTTTTGTGGTGTCTAGGTTTGGAGAAGTGGTCATACTAAGAACATGGAAAAAGTGTCTGGCATCTTTTAATGTTACATCCTTTTTGGAATTTTATTTATATTTAATTTATAATCTATTTACTTTAGCATTCATGATTAATGTAGTTCACGTGTGCATAACAAATTAGGTGTAAAATTTAGAGAAAAGTGTATATTTTGTCCTTTTTGTCACAAGTTTTTGACAAAATTTGGCCTTATCTTTAGACGTGTCATTTTGGTGCTCAAAACCTATATTTTGTGAATAATATGAAAAAATACAACCAAACCTCTAGTATTTAACCATTCCAATCCCAATGGTTTGTAGTCAATCTATAGAACATCTATTTTCCTACCTTGGACTAAACTATAGATGTGATTTTCCCCTAGATAGAACCGCACATATGATTGTATCCATTTTATTTGAAATCAACTTCCACTTATCTTGAGATGAATCCTTCTTAGAATTGGAACATTTCATATTGGATCTCACTAAAGCATTTGAATTTATGTCTAGGATATCATATTTAAATACAAGTCCTAGAACACTAGAGCATATCTTGTCTCATTATCTTATCATCATTAGAGATCATACTTCAGAGCATATCAAATTATATAAATAAATTTGTGTTTATATCAATAGATAAATTGTAATAGAAATATTGCATCTTGGGTATCTTCTATGCTTTCAAATCTTGTAGAAAATAATAGAAGGGGTCTTAATTCAATCCTCACACAACAAACCCCCGAAGGTGCTCATAAACATTGTACTAGTGTAGAAATATATCAATGCAAAATTGAAACTTTTAGAGGCATGTGACAATATCAAATGGAACTATAATGTAAAGTAGATGGAATCATTCCAAATCAAGATAGAATCATGGGCAAGGCATTTGTGATTACAAAGAAAATTCTATATATATTAGTTGTAGGATTCACACTCTAGATCTAATATCTAGGTCCTAGAATTGGCTTTCAAACACTTCTACACATTTTAATCAACTACATCAACATTTGGCATCATCAAACAAAGTTAAATTATTCTAACCTTTATATTTACACATACTTTAAAATTAGTTAATTGTGATTATTTAGGATGCATCATCATCATGAAGGAGGGTAGCATAAGTGAGTTTTTTTAAGGAAGGAATAAAATGCATCCATGATAAATATATAACAATAAAAGTACATAAGAATCTAAACCCTAACAAACAAAACTTATAGTATAAATGAAACAACTAGGATCCATTATGTTCAGTGCTTGATGTAATGGATGAAGAGAAATGGTTGTCAAAGTGATAAACCAAGTGTAAGAACTAGGTTTTGACATTTAGTTTATACAAAAACTAATGTAAATGAAATGATTGATGCAAAGATAGCTTCGTGTGACTATTCAATGATCCTTTTGATAGTGGATGTGAAGGGATTACCTCAATGATAAAGGGATTGTATCAATGATGAAGGATGGCCTAATGCCCTAGGGTTGATGTCCTTTTATACAAGTTCTAGGCACATACTTTGAAATTTTTAGCACATGTGATCTGTATAATTAGGTTGAGTTAGTTTAGGGGCCTTAATAAAATTTAAATTTGGATTAAGAGAGTTAAGGCCACACATGTGGCCCTAAGTCAGATCAAGGTTACCCACATAGTCCTACCTTCTACTAAAATATCTAATTTATAGAAATAGGAATGATTTGAGTAAAAAAAAATCTTTTTTGAATGTACTTGCTTGAGTATGGATTGAGTGCACCAAATGAGATAAAATTATATGTTAGGACTATATAACTAGGAAAACCACACAAAATGATGTGAAATGAAAGATAAAATTATAAAGTAATGAATGCACTTTACATTGTACCTCTATAATGATTAAAAAATAATCACCATAAAAATAAAATGACAATATATAATAAACATGAAAAATTAAATTATGTATCCACAAAAAAATTGTAATGGTGAAATTAGCAATACCCATGCCAACCCTCTTTTTTTTGGGATGTTTTCGATGGAATAACTTAAAATAATTACATATCAACAAGTGGAAGACTCTTGTTATAAGTCTGGCTCATAACCCATTACCTTTCCCCATCCATTCCACATTCATTTATGCCTATTTCCATGAATTCAACCTCAACTCATCCCTATTTACACTTCTTCTGACACTTTCATTGTTATTAATTGTTACTTTCATCCATATTCACAACCATCTCCATATATTGGATCCCTAACTTGAACCCAACACTTTCTTATCTTGGATCAATCCCAAGTGGCATGGGATTAGCCCCAAAAATAAATTTATAAATTCAAATTCCAAAGATCTTTCCATTTTTTACCAATCATCGTGATTTGATTTAATGCACATTTGGATGGCTAATTGTTATATTTTTCATTTAAAGACATTTATTTGTGCAATTAATTCATATAGAATGATAAGTGATCATAAGGAAAAATTTAAGAGAACAGGGAGTATTCATTATGAAGCAATTCAATTTGGAGCTTAAAAGGAATCTTAGTTTGCATATGAATCATTTATTCAAATTTTTAAAATTGGCCTGAAAGGGGGATAACCTAAGAGAACTTGACCCTCATAATTTGAAAATCTTGCTACCTACAAGGGTAGTCTCATGAGTTACAAAGTAGTTTCATGCAGGAGATCATTCTTGTGGCACTTAGGTTTAAAGCTTGAACTTGACCCATATAGATTTCCAGTGTACTATGTAGAACTTGAGATGTTTAGCAAAATGTAAGCATTCAATTTTATATCTCAGTGACTAGATATTTTTGGCATTAATATTCATTTTCCATTATTATTCCCAAAGCTAATTACCCTATATGTTACTTTTATTTTCTAAAAATAAAAATAACTTTTCAATTTATCAATACAATTCCTAAATTAAATCTAGGTTTATTGTGTAATTATTGATTACATTTATTGAACTAAGCTAAATTTATGTAAAATGAAAAAAAGAGTGATGTAATATATAACATGGTTTCCACAAATTTCTCTCATATTCAATTTTACACTAGTAAAATATAAATCAACTATTCTAATAAAGGAGGTGTAACTTTAATAAAAAAAATTGGCCCATGTATAAATGAATGAATACTTTTAATAACTACTAATATAAATAGTCTATATAAGACTAAAATATAATAAAAAATTTATTTTATATACAAACACCTTTCAAAGAGTAGGTAAAATAGTTATATCTATTTTGTAAAAAATGAATTGGAGAGAACTTGACCCTAGTAATGTATCACTTTTTCAAGGATATTTTAAAATAGTATTAGCATTACCTAGCAACAAATTTAAGAGATTACAACAAAACAAAATTTTAAAGTTTGTTCCCTACTAGAGTAGTCTTGTGAGTTACAAAGTAGTTCTTTGTAGGAGATCATTCTCGTGGCACTTTGGTTCAATCCCAAGGGGCTTGGATTTGACCCATATAGATTTTTAGTACTATGTAGAACTTGAGATGTTTAGCAAACTACAAATTTTGTATCTCAGTGACTAGATATTTTTGGCATTGACATTCATTCTCCATCATTATTCCCAAAGTTAATTACCTTATATCTTACCTTTATTTTCTAAAAATAAAATTTCAATTTATCAATACAATTTCTTAATTAAATCTAGGTTAACTATGTAATTATCGATTACAATTATTGAATTAAGCTAGATTTATTTTAAACACAAACACAAAAAATTGATGGAATATATAACCATGATCTCCACATATTTCTCTCATATTCAATTTTACATAGTAAAAGATAAATCAACTATATTAATAAAGGATATTTAACTTTTATAAAAATATTGACCCGTATATAAATGAATGAATACTTTTCATATCTACCGGTCCAAAGACTCTATAAGTCTAAATAACAAAATTGCTTTATATACAAACACCTTTCAAAAGAGTAGGTAAAATAGTGATATTTATTTTGTACAAAAATCTATTAGAGACAAATATTCAAGAAGTCAAATATTGTAAATGAGTTAATTGAATTATTCTTAAATATCACTTGGTTCAATGTTCAAAGGTGAATTTAAGTCAAATAAAAATTGGATAAATTATTTACCACTTTTCAATGTAGATATGTAAAATTCTTATTGATTGTTTGACAACTAACCCCAATAATATTTAAATAGAATAGGAAATTCAATAATTTTATAAAAATATATGATCTTCATTCTTCAACATTGAAAACATGGTTGGTGCTCGTCCATTCCACACTAACAGACAAATATTTTTTTCTCATTAAAACGAATAATCAAATTCACATTTATTCATACTTAATCATTAATTGAAATGTAAAATCACATTTATTTTATAATTTAAAACTTAGGTACTTAGTAAACATGATTAAAATATGCATGAGAGTTCTGGATAGACAATAAGGTCGGAACTTGGGGGGTCCCGTTTTGTAGGTAACTGGAGGACTTTTTCTCTATCCGGTGTATGCTCGGTTGGCTTCTACAGACGTGTAAAATGAAATAATCTATTTTGGGGGGAATGCCCGCGTATCGGACGAGTGAAAGCGGGCTATTAAGGGTCTCAAACCCCTTTGGGTACCCGCTGGGCTTAGAATTTCTGAAAATAGCTGAGATTTCAGAATTCTTTCTCATGGAAATTCTCTCCAGATCGACCTCCAGAATGCCCATTTCTGTTGTTCCTTCAGTTAACAACCTCAAATTAGGTATTGTTTTTGTCTGCAATCTTGCTTTTTCAATGGCAATATCCATTTTGTGATTTCAGTATAGGTTGGTAGGTACCCTCTGCATTCTACAATATTAAGAACAGTGGAGATTTTGATTTTTTCAGACCAGATTGGCTCGTACATAAAGGGTATTTGTAAGATTGTAGCTACTGGTTTAGTTTTGAAATAAACTTTCAAAGATTTTTTATATTAGAGAAGGGTATTGGAGATGTTCTGATTCTTTGTTGAAGACTTTCTAAGTATGAATATCCTTCAATCGTCCTACACTCTTCACTAAATAAATTGACTGTCTTCAATCAAATGAATTTTTTCAGCCGCCATGTGTTTTTATTACAAAATCTACCAAAACATCTTCCCTACAAACAATCTTCCTGTTAATTGTTTGAGAGGAGTATTGCCTGAGCAATTTTTATCTACAAACTGAACATCCATGAAAGCAATACCTCTGTAAACAAGTAAATTTGGCATTTGAATTGGTTATTGAATCATTTGATGTTTAAGTAGGATCTTAAAAAGATGGTTAGAGTTAATTCATTTTATTTTATTTTTCTGCAACAGTCTCCGATAGAGAATTCTGTTTTGAAAACCCTGAATATATTATTGTTTGACCATTGAATCATTTGATGTTTAAATAGAATGTTAAAAGAGATATTAAGAGCCATCTTATCACATCATATATTCCTGTAAACACAATTTCGATTCAAAACCCTAACGTATTGATTGTTTTGACCATTGAATCATTTGATGTTTGGATAGTCGTCTCATTTCATCTTATTTTTCTGCGACAGCTGTCGTAGAGAATTCTGGTTCGAAAGCCCTGAATACACGCGCTCAGCCTATGCTTGCAAAGGATTATAGCAGCAGCAGGTTTGGTGAAGTTGCTGGTGGCACCGCAGCAGTTTTTTGCTGCCCCTGTGCTCTGTTGAATTTGGCTGTTCTGGCCTTTGTGAAATTGCCTGCAAGTCTCTCCAAGAAGGCCTGGAGAAAAGTGAAAAGAAAGAGAAACAGAGCAGTGCAGGTGCAGGAAGTTCATTATCAAGATTCTGACACGGAGGATTCTTCTCAGGCTTCTTCTCAGGATGAGTTGTTGACTCACATGCACAAAGGTAATGCTCAGACTTATGTCAGCACTGAGCAGTTTTGGGAGGAAGTTGTGGGAAAGAGTTATGTGGGCTTTTGGAGAAATCATTCTTTTGAGGGGTAGAAGCCCAATCTGGGGTTCAGGGTTTCCTTGGAGGGAAAATAAAAGTATAAAGCACAGAGCCCGTAAGGGTCTCTTCTTGCCAATTTTTATATGATGATGATGATGACAAGTCAGAGTGCCTGAATGTTTGGATTGCCTATAGGAGAGTATTCGTCTCCCAATGTTTAGATTTGTTTTACATCCGTTTTCCTTCCGATCTTAAAATGGGTTTATTGAAATTTGGATTAAGGATTGCTGATATTCAAGAAACCACCTGTTCATGATCATGTTTGTCACAAGGAATCATCTTTTGGTATGGGGATTTAGGAGTGAGGATCGGTATCTGGAATTGGTAAGAGGGAATACAGAGCTTTATTTCACTTCAGATCTGATAAAGTGAGTTAAATTGAGATTATTTAAATTGGGATAATTGAGTTCAGAATTGAGAGAATGTGTGCATTTGGATGATTGAGTTCGGAATTGAGAGAATGTGTGCATTTGGATGATTGAGTTCAGAATTGAGAGAATATGTAAATTGGAATAATTGAATTCAGAATGAGGATAACTTATTCTTTCCAGAGACATTCTATAATGATAGAAGGGCACAAAATCTCATGGCATGATTCTATATATAAAAATCAAAACACAACTCCATATATTCAAAAATCTAAAATTATTAAATTAAAAATATAGCTGACATAATTAAATACTAATATAAAATAGATAAATATAAAACAAAATAAATATATTTTTTATTTTACTTTGTGAACATAAAAATATATCTATAATAAACTTATTAATTTGTATTCATTAGAAAAGTTGTTTATTTTTATGCAAGAGGTATTCTATAATGACATCAAGAATCTTCATGTCATTATTATGTACATAAAAATCAAAATACAAACCACATATATTTATAAGAAAATTATAACTATAAAATTAAACTTTTAAAAAGTAATATATAAATATGTAACATTTAGTATACTTTTTAAAATAAAAATCAAACAAAATAAAGTAAACAATGTAATAAAATAAAATAACAAATAAGTAAACCTCCCAAAGAAAATATTAAATAGTTTTGAAGTAAAAAGAAATAACTCTTAAGTAAACCTGCAAACAATTATTAAATAATTTTGAAGTAAAATAAAATCTCTTAAGCAAATAAAAGTAGCTCTTAAAAACCCTATGTTTATGAGGATGGGATAGTTAATTTTCTAATACAAAGAAAAAACATCAAATGGATGTGTACCCCATCAACCCTCTACTTGCCAATGAATGAACAAAATTGAATTTCAATGAAACCTCAAAAAGAAATCTAGGAATCTCAAGCACTTACTATCTAATTAGAGATGAACATGGTAAGTTGGAGTCTCCAAAAACTAAAGAAGGGTACAAATAGTGAGACTAAAGCTAAAGTTTTCATTTTCAAATTGTAAATTTTTAATCTAAATAGTATTCATAAAATGGAGATTGAAAGTGACTCAATTATGATTGTCAATGCAATCAAAAATAAAAAAATTGATCAATTGAAAAATTATCAGTATCCTCCAAAATGCATAGCCTCTTTTGGATGCACTAAAAAATTTCACTATGAAACATATTTATAGAGAAATTAATGAGGTTGACATCCTAGGAAACTATGCAATCAACATGACTTTGGATTATACAATTAACAATAAGGTGGATACTTGAACAAAACTTAAATTAAAATTAGAAATATCATAATATGATGCAATCGCCACTATAGCCAAATAAAGTATTGATGTGGGAGATTAATGAGCTAGAGATGAAAATTATCCCCTTCCTAAAGATTTGATGACTCATCATAATTGGGAATGCTTTATATCCCACTTTAATACAAAATGCATTGAAAGTTATTCCACACAAAGTGAATGAATCTCTCTCCTATGCCTTGATTGGTAATATCTTCATTATGAGATCTATGGCGAGGGGATTAAGAAGTCCAAATAATTCAAAGATATGCAAGGTGAAGATGAGGAAAATATTGAAGGTAAATAAAAATGGAAGATAATGCAATCAACACACAATGCTCACCTAGAATCCTTACTCACTCCTTGATGATCGAAAATGGAGTGCACCCTTGTTCCATTTGATTTGCTCTTATGATAATGATAAGATGTGGATTTCTCAATAATCTAGCATAATCTGGATATGGTTGCAAGATGAGAGATCAAAATGACAACATAAGGGTATAATAGCTTCAAAGTTCATTGTTGATGAAGGATGAGACCCTCTAGATATAGAGTCTTGAAGAGGCAAAATCAATGGCTACGATAGATTGATTATGGATGGCTAAGATTGAAGAAGGATTAGGGTTAGGCTCAAATATGTAGTCATGTGATGAGTGACACATGAGGGACATGATCTAGGTTTAGAATTGGGATAAGGACAAAAATCCTTATGTGAATGGCTAGGATTAAGAGATGGGATTGAGATGAGTGGATAAGATGAAAAGTTAGTTTGACTTTGGGAAAGTGTCTAGGTTCAATGAATCTAAACAAGGAGGTAGTTAGACATGTGAAGAGGACACTTGTCACATGAAAATTTTAGATTATGATCCATGTGAACAAGATAGAGGACTGGAATTAAGTCGATAAGGATAGAGGATAATGGGGGATTAATTAAATAATTAAAATATGTATTTAATTAATGGGATCATATAAAAGGAAAAAATAAGTAAATAAATAGTAAATATTTATTTAATTAAATGTTAGGATAAAAGATGGAGAAATAATGGGAATTAATCAAATAAATAATAGGCTTAGGATAGGCTAAAATTAGGTGTGATTGGGTAAGGTCAAATTTTAGGTTTCTACACAAGGTATCTCTAAAAGGTTTAGTATGGCTCATATAATTTGGAGTCTCAACTGTCATCCAACACCCATGATAACTATAGATACATTTGTAAGATTGTATAGTGGTCAAAGACATATGGCATTTCTTGTAGGGGTCATTGAGAATATTTTAAGGTGTTCAAAACTAAGAGTGGATTACTATTGTATTCAACCCAATAAGTTTTGGGTGGAAGAATTCATGACAACCAATCACCATTATCAAGTAAGTTTGGACATATCCTCAATGTTTGAAATGGTCAGGAAGATGGAAAATACCTTGGTAAGAATCCAATTACTAGGGGGACTAGATGACACCCTATAGGTGGTGGTCTTCAACATAGGTTTGGCCTCCATCGAAGGGGCAATGATAGAAAAAAATGGGTTAGTGATTGGGTCGTGGAAGGAACCCATTTATTCTCTTAGCATTCCCAAAAAATGAAACTTGAAGGAGACAAAAAGCATTATGGGCAACCAAATTCCTCAAGTAGGCTCTAGGATTTTTGGTTAAAAAAGGAATTTATTGGCTTAGCAATCTAGTTTTTGACAACTCCAAATATGAGGTGGAAGTTTGATTCTCTTATTTTTCTCACATATATAGGTATAGCTTACGATGTTAATCCATTTGTATGTATTTCAACCTCTATTGGAGAAAGTTGGCCTATTGTTTAGGTTAACAATAACATTTTGAATTTTGTTCCCCTAAATAGATAGCTAAATGTGTAGGATGATAGTATATATTTTTTTAATATTAGTCTTAGAAAAATGAAGGTAGACCTTTGTTGAGGAAAATATATCTCTTTTTAAAACTTATTTAATAGAAAGGGAACAATCTGTGTAATCACTAT
Source organism: Sequoiadendron giganteum (assembly GCA_007115665.2). Classification (NCBI taxonomy): domain Eukaryota; kingdom Viridiplantae; phylum Streptophyta; class Pinopsida; order Cupressales; family Cupressaceae; genus Sequoiadendron; species Sequoiadendron giganteum. The sequence goes on along the minus strand of CM021109.1, from coordinate 231,170,229 downwards.
TTATTTATAAAAAAAATAGCTCAAGTAAAATAAAAATAAAGTAAACAATGTAAAAAATAATAAAATAATTTTGAAGTAAAATAGAATAGCTCTTAATTAAATAAAATAATTCATGATTGATATCTTTTGGGGTTCTTTAAATAGATGTAGTTAACATATTTATACTATTTTAATATAAAGCCATAAATTTTTTTTTAAATTTTTTTTTTTATTTTAGAGGTAAAAAATTTAGTTTTTGAAAAGGTTCAAACCCTTTTACGAACAGAACTAAAACAACATAGTATATATTTCAAACACATAACTTATAAGTAAGCTTTCACGATAAGTGGAAAACCATAACAAAAAAAACACAAACAACATAAAGATAGTGAAGAAGATTAGCTAGAGGACAAGAAATTTAGACTTTTTATTGCATTTCATTCATCTCCAAAAAATCCTAGGTCTTCCTCTATTATCTCACTATCCACATTGATCATATCTTTTTTGGAGTCATTTATTTTGGACCAAGTTCTTTTACTTAGTTCCTTGCCATCCATTTGTTTTTTTCTCTTGAGCATGCAAGTGCAATCATGTACCATAGTGATGCTTTCTACAAAGTTATTGATTATGACTATGTTGATCTACACAACATTCTCCAAGGAAAATAATAATCTCACACATTCTCTTCACCTACTCCATTCCTTCTTAAGGATGTGATGTTAGTGAGCATGAAGCTAGAGATTTTTATGTTTATATAGTGTCAAAAATTACACACTCTTGCAATTTCACATTACATGGCACCTTCTCTTTAATATGAAAAATAAAATATTTTACTTATAACATGGTGATATCAAAACAATCATTTACTAGAAAAATTAGCTCATTTCCAATTCTTTGGGTCTGATTTTCTTGGACATAAGCGTTGTGTGTGGAGTCTATGCAACACAGTGGCATCCCACAAAAAATCATGATTCAAATGATTGTTGGAGAGTTACTTTCTTGGGAATCTAGTAGTGTAATGCTCCTTGTTGGCAAGTGTAACTGGAAAATATGCCTAGGACTTTCTATTTTGAAAAAAATACTTCTCTTTAGCAAGGAGAAGAGAAGATTCATTGATTGATGCATGCATATTTTTACTTTGGATTTGTAACTCTTGAAGCTCTGAAAATGTTTAGAAAATGCATTATCCTTCTAGTTATTGCACATTATTTTTTTCATGGTAGGACTATGAAAGGCAATTCAATGATAACTTTAGAATCCTTTGAGGAGTCAATGGCAACTTTTGGGTGGATCTTTTCCCAAATTCATTTCCTCTTTCTCACTATAGGTAATATTTAAAGCCCACATTTTGAATATCATTGATATCATCACACTATAATTAATTTTTTCCCTTTTATCCAACATTGCATTTTTCTTAAATAAATATAGTATCCAAGTTATCTTTATCATTTTCTTTTATCAAAATCCTATCTAGTTGTTCATGGAGGTTGAAAGACCATAAACAACGGTTTGACTAAGGCAAGCCTTGAAAACAACCACCCAACATTTTTATCCTTTCTTCCTTGTGTGTAGGTTCATCAAAACAATTGATTGCAATTAGAGTTTGTTGTATTCTAGAACTTTTATTTATTCATTTGTACAAGATGATATCATGTCGCGAGGGAATCCATGAGTGGCACTGGTTTTCAAGTCCAAGACTTCGTACAAGCTACATAATTACCTATACAATATGTAAATTTTGTTTCTATTGTCATTAAGTGATTTTTTGTACAAAAGATATTTTCACCAGTAACTTATAATTGGAGATTTTATTGAAATTGTATTAATTAGTTTCATTTCTAGTTATATAATTTTATAAAAAATGATAAATTAGAGTGTTAGGAGAACATATGATTCATCCATTACATTTTGGTGAACCCAATGTTCTATATAAGTTTTTATTTTCAAAGTTAAAGTAAAAAAATAAAAAAATTATATATATAACATCAAAACATATATATATATAACATCAAAAAATCTACATTTTACATACAAACTCACTTCTTTTCTTATCATATGAAGTTAGATACATTGAGTGTTGTAACACTCTCGTGAGTTTTACAACCCATTTATCTCTTCTGGTGATATAGTCAGAAGAAGCCTTAGACACTTAAACATGTCTTACTTAAAACTTGTTAATAGTCCTACAGTAGAAAAACATTCAATGGACTTACCACCTAACTATTCTCCACCATTTTTAGATTCACATCCTTCTTCACCAAGTGATTATCCTCCTACTATTGCTCATGGTGTTGCTCTTTGAGAAAATTTAGAATTTAGAGGATAATGTAAGAGAATTTCAAACTGCTATATCAAATTATTATTACACTCAAAGTGTGTGATAATATTCACAATATGTCAATTGTTGATTACAAAGGCCTTGAGTTTCTTTAGATATCGGTGTACATTGTTCAAATTCATGTCCCTTCTTATGCATCCATCTTAGGAAACATGAGAGAGACACAGTCTAATATCACTAGTATGTGTTTATACATGATGTTGGGAGCTACTATTCATATGGTGAGTACATCACCTATTACAACAATTGTGCCTTCAAGTGGTTTTTCTACTAGATGATCCTCCAAATTTTTCCCTAGTTTCTTTGGTAGTATCCTTGGTGCTTCTCATATTTTCTTTAGCTCTCAACCGCTTTATACCTCTCAACCTGCTTTATCGCAAAATTTACGACAACTTCTACCATTCACACTTCCACTATCCATACCTCCATGACTCAATAAAACATGTGCTTGATACGCTTCTACATAATATGGGCCAAATATAAAACCAACTTGCTAACCTAACTAGTACTTCTTCATAGACTTTAGTGCAACCATACTATCACCGCAGCCCATTAGCTCTCTAAATTCTTAAGACACCTTTTTTGCAAGGCTTTGAAACACCTTGGTTTGAAAAGTACAATGGAAAATGGGACCCTCAATCTCATTTCTCTGCATTCAGTGCACTATGCAGTGAATTTCCTTTTCAAGATGTATTGTTAACAAAATTATTCCCATGGTCATTGAAAGTACCATGTCAGACTGGTTTTTCTCACTTCCTGACAACTCCATCTATTCATTTGATTAATTAATTAATCAATTCCTTCAACATTTTCATAAATAGTTTCTCTTAATTTATTTATTTGAATTACTTTATACATAAATTGAAGATTAATTTATTTTAATTAACTCACATAGGCTAACACATGTTTCATATGCACTCATTGTATATATGAAACCACATGGAAGTTTGATCAGATTGTAAAGGAATAATAAATATGAAAAAATCTATATATAATATAAAATTTCATATACATATCTCATGATAATGTCATATGTTGTATATGTTATGTCACAAATACAATAAAAGTATAAACAAAGTCATATAGGCATACAATGTTATACATTAGTAAAAAAAATTATTTACAACAAAATTCATGTAGGCATACAATAGTACATGCTAAAATAAAAATATATATACAACAAATCCATGTATAGAAAAAATCCTTTAGGCATTAAAAAAACATCATAGTATGTTAGTCCTATGGATTGGGATCCAAAAGAGTCAAAAACTCTTTATCTATTAGGAAGATGGAGAGGCGACCACTGTTTGTTGCTTTCAAACCCACTAACTAGACCTCCTCTCTAACCTTTTTTGAATGCCCACCTATTAATACAATTGAACAATATGTATATTAGTATAGAACAAAGGAAATATACAATGAAATAAGTGTAAATCACTTAAACCACAAGCTAATAATCCACCTCAAACATTATTTGCTTATCTTCATCTATCTGAGGGGAACTAGAGTTGTGACCACTTGTGACAAGAATGGAGAAACATATTAGAATAAAGATAAATATCATTTAAAATTACACTAAATGATGTGGGATAAAACAAGAAATACAAAATGAAATCTACATTACTAGCCCATACCTCTATCAAAGGCTTTGAAGATAAAATTCTTGTACTAATGCTCACCTCCATTGTGACATAAATATTTGGAGTGGTCTAAACTAATATCATCAATTGAAAATAGAATAACTTATTTAACCAAAATTTATGTAACATTAGTTACAAACATATAATGATTAAAAATAGTAAAGTGTGTACCTCAATGAAACTTGCCATCAACCACTACCACCAATAGGTGTTGATGTTGAAGGTCTAACATCCACCTATTCATCATCAAATATCAATTTTAATATTACCATTGATATATGATAGAATAATTTACATGTATTATATTTACTATTTTGTTACAAAATAGATACATGTGAACTCTATATAGCTACATAATTAAGAGATGAAGGGTTGACAAATGTAGTCCATGAATTCTTTGACTTTGAAATTTCATTAAATATAATTGTTTATATCACTTTTCACTCATAATATATTAATATATTTAATCTTAGATTTTAAAATAAAATGTAATAAATTGCATAACCTTATTGGAAATTAATTGCCGATCAATCTTAAAGATGCTATCGAGAAAATCATTTGTCAATAAAATATTATCTAATAATAATTCATCCTACTCATGGCCTTGCCTACCATATTCCTAAAACTCTACAACATCATCTATAGTGTGTGTGTCATCAATATCTCACGACTCGTAGTCACAAATAAATCCATAGTTTCAAAAAAGATGAGGTGAGTGTCAATGCTTAGAAGTCTTACCCTCAACGCCCTATGAAAATGGATTGGTATGTTATATTAGTGTTTCTTTTAGGGAAGTAATTGATTGTAGAGTCTCCAACTCAACACTCTACTTCACAACAAAAGGGACCATCACATGCTAAATGTGTAAAGAGTGAAAACTCTTTAATTCAAACCAATGACTTAAAGTTGACAAATAGATTCATAATACTTCCAGTTAAATTCATACAGGTGTCATCTTAACATGACATTGATAATAATACAAAAGTATTTGTAACATAAGTTTACAATTCGAGACAGGCATTTTGTCGCCTTAAGCTCTACAATACTTAATTAAAGAATACAATAATACATAAATGAAGAAATCATCCTTTGTTCTTCAATCCAATAGCATATCTTCAAACATGAAGACAAGAACAAGAATCAGGCATTTTTTCCGCCCAACCTCGAAGCTTACGCTTCCCCAAAATTCCTTAGTCATTCAAAGAATATCCGACCCTGCACGAATCACTTAGCAAAAAGCAGTCAACAACGAAGATGGAATATGGTGCATGCCTAGTATAACTAGTAAAACCACAAGCATTTTCATTTTTCTAATTCATTTAAGAAACAAGCAAGTTTGATACTAGGATATGGTAGAGAGTTAATTCATTCCATCTATTTCAATGGTCTTTAAGTTACTTGGCCAAGTAAAATGACATGCACGACAAATAAAAGTAGTTTTGGAAAAACAAAACTACACTCTCTATAAACCCATATTCGACACCCGTCTCAGAAGGTAACTTTCCAAATACATGTCATGCACATTCATTTATCAAACATGCATGGTTCCATTCAAAATTTAAAAATGATCTTTCTCAAACATCTTTAACTGCAATCTTATTTCAAGCAAACATGGTTCTAATGTAGTATTTTCATTATTTTAAAACATAAATAACATTAAATTAATATTTAAATCAAATAATAAAATAACCAAAAAGAAAGTGTATCTCAAGTATGTAATCTAAGTACATATTTAAACATGCATAAATGAGCACACATTCTTTCAGTTCATTTAATCATTTAATTTATGTTCACTTTGAAATAATCCTATTCTAATTCATTTCATTTCCAAGTAATTCATATTTTTAATTTACTTGATTTATATTCTGTTTTTCACATTTCCAGAAAATAAAATAATATTTTTTCAAAAACAAGTTTAATAAGTCATTTTTACTTCTGTTTCGTAGTAATTTTAGTTTCATTTCCATAGGTTTATCTAATTTCATTTTTTTAAACTTTTGAACATGAATCTTTACACAAAATTATTTAATCTTACATTCTGGAAAATATTTAAATTTCATTTAATTTAATAACAGTATCTTTTTTGTTTTATTTGTTTTGAAAATTAAATCTATCTGACAGTTTTGGTTTTTGAATCTACAAAAACATATTTTACTAAACAACAAAATCTATTGTCTCCTAATTGTTTTCTATTCAAAATCGTTCTACAATTTTCTGTTCTAATTGTTCAATGGTTTTCTGGTAAAATCATAGTTTGGTGTTTTGAAATTTCTTCATAATTTAATAAAAATGGTGATAATTTTCAATGGATAATATACAAAAAACAAAAAAAAGGATTCAATTTAAACATTCTACGATCATGAATTTGTTAAATAATGCTTATTTGATTCTACCTGATAATTCTTGAATCTAAAAATGATTATTTGTTTTGCTTCCTTTGTCAATTTTCTGTTCACCTCCCCCTCTTTTCTTATTTCTGTATTTGGAGAATCCTGTTTTCCCTTCTTCCTGGGTGCCTCTCTTTCTTCTTACCTCTATTCTCCCTATCCTCCCTTTGGCCACACCCTTCCTTCTATATTCTACGCACCCTCTCCTTGGTTTTCTATGTTATCTATCCCTCCTCCCATGCACACTTGGTAGACATCAGAGTTCAATGCAATCCATTGTTGTTTTTGTTTTATGGTTCTCCTGGCTGCACATGAGGTTTAGCAACTCCAAACATAAAACAAATACCAGTCTCCTGGCCGCGCTTGGGGTGTAATAGGTAATTGTCATCAACACAACAAAAATCAGGATGAAATCTCCCTTCCTCCTTTGCTCTGGTTGCGTGGGAAATTGAGGAATGTGGAAGGTTTCCTTCCAGCCGCGCCTGCAAGGTGTTAGCAACCTCCAAACAAAAGAAAACCAGACTGTCTAATAACCATAAAACATAAACTCTATTTCCTTAATTCTACCTCTGGCGCATGGGGAAAAAAATTAGATGAATCCTAGAAGATAAAATCAAAATGTATTTTTTGTCTGTGTTTTTTTTTTAAAACGGATTTCTTCCCCTCTCTTCTTAATTCAAATTTTCTTTCTGAATATTTTTTATCTCATGTCAAAATGATGGAGTTATTAACAAAATTGGATCCACCTTTTGTGTTTGATCTCTAGCCAACTAGCCAAAACTCCAAGTTCCATTTTTTTATTGCATTGAATTTGATTGAAAGATATTTTCTCTCAATTTGTAAACTGTTGTTTGAATTCCAATTCAAATTTTGAACGTAATGCTTGTTTTCTAATTTTCATTAAATAACTTGTTTTGATATTTGTCTATTTCTTCAAACAAATCTTTCTTCTTTCATTTATCAAATGAGAAGATATCCAATAAATTAATAACACTATTTTTACATTTTTATATATTTTCACAATTAGAAGTTTATTCCATTAATTTAGAATAAAATCATTATTATTTTTAAATAATAATAAAATATTGATATAAGGAATTTAATTATTTTAAATAAAATCAATTTCCTCACAAAAATAATCAAATTGCCATTCAAACAACATATTTTTTTCACATGTATTTGATAAATCAAATAAACTTATTTTAAATTTACAAATATAATCATCACAAAAATACATTAAAATAATAATTAAGTGGTGTGTGAGATTCCATCATCCTCATAAACGTCTAATGGCTAAAACGACTCTACTTGATCAATGTTCTCGCCATCATTCTCGTTCACCTGTTCTTGTGTTCACTTGCACTCGAATTTTCATCAACAATGACAAACCCCAAATTTCATAAATAATGCATTTAAAATCATTTCATTTGCATTTAAATATCACTTTCAATTTCAATTTCAATTTTAAATAATCATCTAACATAATAATTAAAAATCTCATGATTAATAATTGCATTTAAATAAATAACAAAAATCAATACGTGACAAAATGTTTGGTTTCCCTAGGTCTTGGTACATGGTCTTGGGAATGAAGTGCCCCCTCCTTGTCTTGTCTAGAGCCTTTTCCCCTACCTTATAAATATATCAAGTCAAAATAATTTGGGATATCATTGAGTTCAAACTCATAATAGATTTTCCTTAGAAAATATTGTGGGACCTCATTGTTGTTGTATGGTGGATAGTAAAAAACCATTCATCACCAATCCCAGAAAAAATCCCTTATTCTTTGGTGTTGAAATAAATGAATAGGGAATATATTGCAACTTCAATGCAAGGGTTCATTGGTTCTTAGATCAATAAATAATACATAAAAAATAGATTTCAATGTTTTCTCTTTTACTTGTTTATACAACAATTTCGTAGAGTAGAATTGTCATGTGTTCTCCCTATGATTAGACCATATTTTTATCTATCCTCTAATTGAATCTATATGAGAAATGAGAAATTCCAAAAATAATGCAAAGGTTCTCTGATGTGAAGTAGTTATATTAGGATTTTCAATATATCAGTCAATATTTGGAGTTCATTTTTGATGTTTCTAATTTGACCTAATAATTTTTCTTGTGTGTCATGAGGAGGTATAGGGATATATGGAGGAGTTTAATGAGGGTTAGGATCTTCTTTATCTTAAATAGGAATTCCATCCATGTGGTTTGGGGAATTTGTGTTTGGGGGGTGTTGAGGGATTTCCAATTCTTGAGATTGAAAAATGAATCAAAATAAATGTAGAGCTCAGTTTCCCCTATTATTTAATTTGTAATAGTAAAAAATGTGAGTACATTATAATGCGCTCATTTTCTTGTTCCCATAGACCAAAAAGTTGTCGTGGCCACTTTTTGGTCCCCCATCTTTGTACATACACCCAATTATAAGATGGACAATGAGTATTTCCTTGTTATCACGTTATATGTTGATGATTTGTTATTTTCAGTAATGTTAAGGATATGATTTGTGAATTGAAGTCTCATCTTTTAACATAGTTTGATATGAAAGAATTAGGGGCTATCGGGTTCATAATGGGGGATGGAGATCAAAAGAGAAATAATATAAATATTTGGTTAGGCTAGAGAAATTCTATGAACTTGATGTTGGAGAGGTTCAACATGATAACTTTTAGATAATCATGTGTTCCTATTTTGGTGGGGGCAAAGCTATTTTGTAGAGTAGTGTCTATCTTCTCCTACTGAGATAGATGATATGGACAAAGTACCTTGTGCTAGTGGTATTAGGAAGTTATTGTATTATATGGCCTTTACAAGACCAAACATTATCCAAGAAACACACATCCTTAGAAATTTCATGGCTAATCATAGACAAGTACATTTGGATGTAGTGAAGAGGGGCTTAATTTTTTTATGGTGTATCTTTGAGTAATCTATTTTTCTTTATCATGGTAGTTCTATAGGAGACTAATATTTGATGACTATTCATGGATTTTTGGATTCATATTAGGTTGGGAAGGTTGATAGTAGGAGATCCATTAGTGGATATGCTTTTCACTATGGTTGGTGGTATTGCTAGTTGGATGAGAAATTCACATGTTGTGGTCACTTTGTCTAGTATAGAAGTAGAGTACATGGTAGCTACTCATGTTTGTAAGGAAGCCATTTGGTTTAAACACTTGTACTTAAATGTGGAATTGAATCTATGAGCTATTACAATTCCATGTCATAGTTAAAGTACCATATATGTATGACAAAAAATCTACCCTTTCATGTGAGGACAAATAATATAGATGTCTAGTACTATTAATTTTTTTGACATGGTAGAAGATGGAAGGGTGATGCTAGATACAGTTGACAATTTGCAAAATTTTGTAAATGCTTTATGAAGCTAGTGAGGACAAAAAATCTTGGGTGGTGCTATGAGTCTATGAGTCTCTCAAATTAGTAATTAGTTGATGGTGTTGATACTCCTTTTTCTCTTACAAAGTGTTTGAAAAGTGGGAGAATATAAGGAAATGTGTCTCAACCTTGCTCCTAATGTAGTTTTCATAATATGACCTAAAAAAAATAAAAAATTGGGCTAATAGATTTTGTTTTTGCCCAAAATATTTATTTGAGTTGTTCAACATCTCTTCTAGTGATGGTTGAACTGTAGAGATTTCTTTGGTCTCTACTATTTAAAAAATGGGCCTCAATGACATCCCAAATAAAAAATGGCCTCTAAAAATGAGCCTCTTATATTGGAAATATAAAAATATATGTGACACATAAAAAAGTTGTAAGTGGGAGTTACACATGTTGACCAAATTATGATGCATGTTATGACACATCACAAGAAAACTTTGAATGGAGATTATAAATCCAAAATAGAACACCCAAGTTGGTGAGCAGATAATGATGAGTTTATAACAGGTAGATGGGATACATTATTTTTAATATGCAGACTCATCTTGGGTTTTGGGTGATGGATTTGAAATTAGGCTTTTGGATGCTGCATTTTAAGTAGTTTTAGCCTCTTTGTTTGTAATTGCAATTTGATGGTTTCATTTGTTGCATCTCTTATTTATTGGGTGCTTGAGATGAATGTTTTGATAGTAATTTTTTTCGGTAATGGTATGCTACCATAATTACTCCATACCTCTAGTTGACCTGATACTCCAATCATTTTTTAGACTCTACAATTGTATTGAAACATTTAATTATTTAATTATACATAGATTTACATTAGAGTGGCAGATTTTTCCTCCCAAAATGGTTTTCCCTATGTAAATCACTATCTTGTGGTATATTGCTTTTGTGTTTATTTCTTTGTAACAATGTGTTTCGTTTAAATTGTATGCATATCTCCTCTAGAAGATTAGTGTTTCCATATCTCTACTTTCATTATTTTAAAGTGATAAATTAAGTTGAATTATTAGATGGAATTCAAAAAATACTATAAAAGACAATGTACATGCACTTTGGGCTCTATTGAATGCACTCCAAGCTCTTTGGATCAAATCTACACCTTTCATATGTTGATATTGGTGCAACTTTAGTGAATGCCAAATAAAAATGACTTAAATTGGCTCTTGTGCAATATAGACCACATACACAATTTAAAAGTGATATAACAAAGTTAACAATGAGTTAAATTTATTATTATTTTGTTGGAGGAAAATTAGTCAAATTAGGTTCCTCAATTACGTAAAAAACATACCTTCCTACATTATTCAAGTGTGAATATACATGCATGCTTAAGAATAGCTCAATATAAAAAGGATACTTAACACCAAAATAAAATTATAAAAACACGTAAATTGATACTTATAAGCTATTAATTAAAACAAAATTATCTTATAAAAATGAGAATTAGAAAAAAAATGTAAAAGCACCCATACTTGCTACTGACAAATATCAAGATTCATAATAATCATTGATCAAGTAATCCAAAGTCAATGATATATTTTAGCTAAAAAATAAATATAATCAATGCATGTGAGTGATTCTTCATGGTTTAACCACGTCAATTAGATTTATACCATAGTAATAAAATATTAAAATAATGGAAACAAAATTGGGCATACACAAAAAAAAATGATAGTGAAGGGTATGTGCAAGATCATGATGGGCCAAAAAGTGGTGATATGTAAGTGATATGATGGCCCATGTGGCTGACGACTTTTTTTTACCGAAAATTGATGAAACGAAAAGGGTTTTTAAAGGAGATTCTCAACTTTCCACCAATATAAATAATTATTTACTTTGAATTTAATAAATAAATATTATTCATTTTCTATTTGAATTACGACTAAAGTCTTGAATGATACGCTGATTGAAAAACATTTATAGCTTTCAAACGGTATCACATTTTTGAAACATGCATCACATTTTATGCTTTGCATACTATAGGATTAAAAAAAGAAATGAATTTCATGAAGTTTTGACCAAGTTAAGGTGGTCAGACATATGAGTTTTTATATTTTTTAAAATTTGTAATAAAAAAATCATAATTAATTATTTACTTGGAAAAAAATTACAAAAAAATATGCATCACATTGGAACATGAGTCCTCTACTTATATCTAAAATATTATCATTTTATTGTGGTTAGGGTGGTCAGATAAACACCCACTTCTTATTTTTTCCCTAAAATTTAAGTACTGCATTGAAATTTCAAATTTTCACCAAATAGATTTTATTTTATTTAAAAAAAAAAACCTAGTAGTTTAGAAACTACATTCAATTTTCTACAGATTCTATTCTTACACATTTTTGAAATAATATAGGTAACTTATTCAAATTTTTACGTCAAATTGCCTAACTCTGATTTTCTGAATTTTCATTGCCACTTAAGGGCCTGCTTTTTCCATGGTGATCTTGCACATACGCTCAAGGGGTGTTCCAAAAATTAACAAGAAAAAAATAGTTGAAAAAAGAAATCTTCTTAGACAACCTAAGTTCATGATCATCACATCTAGCAAAGTGTTGTTTTGAGTGAATACACGCCTTGGTAGTTCATGTTTTTGTTCCAATGGTCATTAAAGACATCGGTGATGTAGACACGCCTCAAACTTGGGCCAATAAAGGTCTAACTGAAATGACAGGGTGCATCTCTAGTGTACCAATGCATCACCATAAAGTTAAGCATGTTGCATATCATGTCAACATGCTTTGAGTCTCCCCAAAATAATAGTCATATTTTGTATAGGCACTTCCTATTAGTGTAAATAGTGTCTTAATCCATCTAGATAAGATATCACATTTCTAGGATTTACTTATTGACACCTAGATTAAGTTTACTTAGGCTATTTCATAATTTTGTGTCACTTCATAGCATTGAGACATGTGTCCTCATCACCTATGACACCTATTGCATGCATACTTGCCACTTGCTCACACATTTGTCAAGTGAGCTCACAAGTGTTGCACACTTGGAGGGTTAGTTAGTTGTTCAATCCTACCTTCCTACCTCATCTACCTTGCCTATATATGCAAGGTTCATCATTGTATTTACACACTCTTCATTTATATTGATAGACATACTATTGAGCTCATATTTTCATTTGTGGAAGGTTATCAATTTGAGCTCTTTGATTTTGGTATTCTCCAACACTTCCATGTCTCCTAAGTGGTGATGATATGGAAGTTATAACACATAGAGGAAACCTAGTCATTTCTCTCTATGATTCTTAGAAAACTTGTACACCATGGCTAAATTTAGAGATCATATGCATGGAGACAATAAAACTTGTCCCCTCATGGTTTATTTTGCATGACTCATTGTGAGGGCCTTTCCATTGTCAAGGCCATGCATTGATTGTATAGTCTAAAACCACACAACACCAAAGAGGAGGTAGAGGGTTCAAATCCTTAGCAATAATGAAGTGAATTGTGAGACTAAGCATTTCCTCCTTGTGCACCCAATCCTCAAGACTCAAGTGAAGGCCATTGTAGTTCTTGAAGAGTAGAATAAACATAAGCTAGTACACAGGAGGAATCTTACACGTATTAAATAATTGAGTCATTTATTGTTTTATTTTTTAGATTATTTATGTGTATATTAAAATAATCAATACTTGATATACTGCGATTTAATCTGAAATGATATTATCTGATTTTTTTGAACTTCTATTTTCAATAAAGTAATGCAAGTCATATGCTGAAACTATTAAATCTTGGTTTATAATTATGATATGTCAATGCTCATGGAATTTTTTTGATTTCCTTTCATCATCACTTTAATTACTGATCTAAAACCAATGAATTGTTCTTGCCACATGTAAACTATAGACTCGAGTGATTGCTATAATAATTTTAAATGGCATTAAAGTAGACAAAAAATATTAACAAAGTTGAAAGTTTGTCACATATAATTAAAAAGTCAAGAATGCAATAAAATTTTGTATCAATTGAAAAGAAAATGCCAAAAAATAAAATAAAAAATCGTTCCACACACTTAACTATTCACATCAACAACCAAAAGCAAAATAGATAAATGACTCATTTGAAATTATTAGAGAAAAAAATCAAATATAAACTATTGCATTGTTGATCAACTTTGTTTAATTTTATATTTTGATTGGATAAAATGATCACACAAAATTGCATTGAATAGATATACAAGTATACTTAACTACTAATAAAAGCTAAAAAAAGTATTAAAAAAATGAATAATAACATTAAAAATAAACCCACTTTACACCAGATGATTGTAGTCCAATTGATTGAGCACAATTTGTGAGGGTGATAGTGTGTCCCTTGATTACACCATCCACCAAGGTTTAAATCCGTAGAGATATGATATAAGGGATGAGGTTGGGATTGTGTTTGAAGTAACTTTGATGAAATGAATACCTCTTAGTCATTAATTGAAAAAGTATCGACATAAATTTATACTTTTGTATTAAATAACAAAATGAACTCGTGAATGATATAAATTTTTACATAAAGAATCAAATATTGACATAGATTCTTTTACAAATAAAATTGAAATCAAAATAGGAGTCACTTAACCCAACGACTATTAATAAAATGATGTTTACAATTTGTGTTGAAAAAGGAGCAAGTGGAGGGGACAACACTCACACTTTTCTTTTAAATTCAAATTGTTATTAATTTTGATTGGTCGAAAATAAATATAAAGAAAGTGAAAGCTGTGAACCATGGCGGAAACGTGGCAGTTTGGTTTGAACAAAAAAAATGTGGGTCACAGGAGGAAAGAAATGAGATATTTTTAATGAATCAGACCCCACATAAATATGTGGCTCAGAGTCTTAGATTTTCTACCCACTGTTTGTGGGCGAGGCGGCCCCACTTGCTTCCATCTCTTGTTTGTGTCGCCTCATTTAAAGAGTTATAATGAATCGATTTTTCCAGAGAGTCAATGATCTTTTTCGTAACTCTTAGTCAAGAGAGGGAAGAAACTGGCTGTGTCAGAAACCTACTGTAAGTTCACACGGCTGAAGATGCATTCATTGTAGGAGATCAGAACAGTCTTGTTCAGAATATTAAAGAACAGCTGGGATTGTTTGATTATGTCAGAAATTCTTGAAAAACCCAGCTCAGGAGCGCCCAATTCTGCTACAATGGCGTCTAACGTCAGATACTTCCAATCAGGTATGCTTTTTCTCTATATCAGGTATGGCTTTGCTTATGGAGCCATCAAATTGTAGGATTTGGAAAGTGTTTAGGTCGAATTTGTGACTAAAAAGACTGTATCATTCACATTTTCTTTTATATTGCCCTGTATATAAACAAATATTGACTAAATTCAGAGAGTTTTTTCTGAAGCTTCTACTCAACTGTGATGTTCCTAGACAAATCTTTTGTTAAAACTGAACACCCATTTGAAAATAATGTCCTAAACAAGAAAATATACTTTCATAGGGTATAAAGACAAATTATGCCTACAAGTTGTCTGATATATCTTATTTTTCTGTAGAAGTTGTGGTCCAGAATTCGGGTATGAAAGCTGGGAATGCACGAATCCAGCCTTTGCGTGCAAAGGATTATGGGAGCCATAGTTTTGGTGAAGTAGCTGGTGGTACTACTGCTGAGTGTGCAGCAGTTATTTGTTGCCCATGTGCTCTGCTGAATTTGGCTGTTCTGGCCTTTGTGAGGTTGCCTGTGGGTCTCTTGAAAAAGGCCTGTAAAAAGGCAAAAAGAAAGAGGAAAAAGAGGGGCAAAGCAGTGCAGGGGGGGGTAATTCATTGTGAAGACTCTGACACGGAAGATTCTTCTTTGGCTTCCTCTCAGGATGAACTGTTGAGTCCCATACATAAACGAAATTCTCTGGTAATTGATCGGCATTCTGTCAGTACTGAGAAATTTTGGGAAGATGTTGTGGGCAAGAGTTATGTGGGCTTTTGGAGAAATCATTCTTCCGGGGAGTAGGGGCGTCGACTCTGGTTCAGAACTTCAGAGGCAACTTCGAGGGAATACAAAAGTTCAGAGCAAGAACTATGAAGGGTTTCTTCTTGCCAGATTCTTAGTATGATTATGACGATAAATTCTTGAAGATTTTTCAGATGATGTTCCAATTCCTGATAGGAGGGATTTCAGAATGTCGGAATTGAATGCAGTAATACCGTTTTGGACATTTATGCACTCGTCCAACTTCAGGAGGTTGACATTTCCCCTTGCCGATTTCGGGATTTGTTTGAGAGCTGTCTCCCTTCTGATCTCCTGGTGTGAGAAAATTTAAAATGGGATAATTTAATTTTGGATCGAGGTTAGCTAATCTTGAAGAGCAGTACCATTTTATGAAGATATGTGTCACATGGAATCATCGTTTTGTATTCGGTATCTGGAATCCTGGTTTTGATTCATCAATTTGTATTGAGTATTTGGGATTCATGGTTTTGATAAGAAATCATCCTTTTGTATTGGGCATTTGGGATTCATGGTTTTGACAGATATTTGAAATCTGAAAAGGGCCTCTGCCCAGAACAGAACTCAAAGTTAGGAGGCCTTGTATTACCATCCTATTGAGCATTCAATCTGTTTATAAACTTTTCGAACAAATGTTTTCCTATTGATTTCTAAAATTTGAGATTCAGGAACTTTGTTGCAAGGTTTTCTTGAATGCGCAGTCTTGTCTTTGTTCTTTTTCTCTAATGTGTAGATTTGTGGACTTTGACATTTAAGGTGAATATTATGTTTAATGGTTTATCAAGTTTAAAGAATCCGAAAGGTGACTTTAGGATCTGAACAAGAACCCCAAAAACTTCCAATGGCAGCCATTAATGTATCAAAGAGTAGCAGGATGACTTGTCTGGCCCATCTACGGATGTGAAGGGAATTCACACAAGATGAGAATCTATTGAATGAATAGAGTAGCAGCAAAACTGATTCGGAAAGATTATTTTTTTTTATTTTTTTTCTGACACTGACTTAGATATCAAGAGAGCGTGCATGGATGCTTAAATATATTCTATATGCTTAAAGCATAGAAACCATTGTCTTATCATTCATTGATTCGATTCCTTCAGATTATTCCCCTAGAAATTATAGGGGGATCAGGTTACTAAATGAGTGGAATTTTAATAATAATATAATTAAGTTTTATGGCAGAAAAGCTGGATTGGTAGGAAATTACTAATGATGTAAATGATATTTATTATGTCTAAAGGTGTATCTTATGAATTCAATCAGCTGATTTCTTTAGTAACGGTTTTTGTTAGAATGATGTAAGCTGATCCAAAATGATCTAACATTTCAACAATTTTAACAATTATTTTATTTTATTTATTTATTTTTTGAAATCAAATTTTTATATTGTCTAGTTATATTTTTTCTCATGAAGCAAAGAGATAATATCACTATTTTAGAAAACTAATTTATTATTAGAAATTAAATCTCTACATGTTCTACCATTCATTTTTAAATTATATTTTTTTATAATAAAACAAAAGATAAACATATAGCTTATTGTATGAATCATAGTTTAATTTCATGACAAATCATTTGAAATTATTTATTTTATAGTATTGTTTTAATTGTTCAATTTTTAGTCAAATGATCTCTTTGGGAGATATGCTAGAATCTATCACCTTTTGTCACATCCCACAAGAGTGGAATAAGGTGGTTGATGGTTTAGATAAATGGGCGTCTGAGTGGAGGGGAGATTGGAATGTGAATGATTGGGGAGATCTTCCTAATAACTTGTCTTGTGAGCTTGAGGAGATGGAGATGGTTACAGAGGATTTAGGATGTTTTTTGGGAGTTTCTTGATGGTCTTGATGTTTGCTTTGGCCCCCAATGGGCTGGATGTACTCTTTTACTTTGTATTGCTTTCTTAAGTTAATAAAGTTTTGCTATTTTTTTTATTTTTATAGTTAATGCATACATTTGACATAAAAAAAATGTATGTAATCCCATGCAAGAATAAGCATATGACCAAGAAGAATCCCATGTAAAAACATGCATATGACCAAGAAATAAATTTGCTAATTAAAAAAGTTAGAACTCTTTTGAGAGATCAAAACTCGTACTCTTACAATACTTTTTAAGTTATAGTTAATTTTTTTTAAAAGAGATAAATCTAACTTTTTGTATTAATTATAGTTTTATTTTCATTGCATAACATTTATTGGTTCCTCTAAAGAACCTAAGGAACTATAGGCACTACTTGTGCTTTAACTAGTGATTAATAAGTCTATTGTTAACAAATGAGATATCATTTTTATGTTCTATTTGACAAATATTTGTATATAATTAAAGTAAATATGCAAGATTTTTAACTTTTCAAATTTCAAAAATTAATTTTTTCAAGGTTTTTTCTGCCACAAAGACCATGATCAAAAAAATATTTAGCAATTTTTAAGAATTTTTTTGAACTCTTCAAAATGTGTATACTTGTTCAATATTCTTAATGGAGATTTTTTTGAAATTAATTTTAAAATTTTCAACATATTAATTATTAAAATATTTATAAAATATACAATCTTTTAACATTTTTTTTTAATTGTTGTTTTAATTTTTACTCTAATATTGATATTTATAAGATTTTTTTTCTATATATATAGATAAAATATAAAAAAAATGAATAAATGCTCGTTTTGAACATTTACTCTTAAATTATTATTTTAATCTCACAATACAAATATCATTAAATTGTTAACAAACTAGCACTTGCATCAGAGGGGGTGCAAGGGGTACGCCAATAGTAATGCATGGAGTAGTAAGAAGGGGAGTGGCATTCACTGTAGAACTTGTTTAACATTGTGTGTATTTTTTTTTGCAAAGCGCATATAATACTTAATTTCGGGTTAGATCCAAATACAAGTAGCATAAGAAAATAAACATTATGGAAAGATAATAAAGAAGTAAACTTTCCTTTTTTTTCATTCTATCTTGTTCGAATCATATAGAAGTAAATATACAATGTGTTCATTCTATCTTATTCAAATTAATAAAGAAGTAAACATAAAATGTGTTCATTTAATCTTGTTCAAAAATTGTAGATAATGCCAGTAATATATAGAGAACACCTTTGGCATGTTTTGCGTACTCCCAAATATATACAATTCTTGTGTCAATTAAATACAAATTGTATGGAATATATATTCTATGAAAAGAATAGATGTATGTGTAAACTGAGAGGGCATTATCTTCTTGAAGCAAGATGAAAGTATTTGGCCCTAGTTTGTAATAGTGTATGGAATTTAATGGGCGGATGCATGGATAAATGAATGGATGAATGGATATTTGAGGCATGCAAAATATGGATGGCGGGTGATAATGACCCATGTCAAGAAATATACCATTAGCAAGTGTTAACTGTACACTAGTCATTGAACAAGATCAAAATTGAATTGGAATATGAATGGCGATTGGTGAACATGAAATTGTTAGCTTGTTGATGGGTGAATGATTTTATCATGGGTAAGCTGGATTGAGTGTTGGATATAATATGGATAGGGTGAGATGCTTCTACCTGATTGGGTGTACATAGATGTTTTATGAAGTGTTTTTTGTTATTTGTAAATATCGGAGTTTGCCTCATCTAGATGCACACATCACTATAGGGAGCTAGCAGAGTCCTTATGATAAAGTGTTGTTGTCAACACATGGTTAGTGTGAAATTTGGATACTGTATGTTGAGAGATATGAATGTAGATTGTTTGGTTGACAATTTGGATCTTTTTTTTCCTAACTTGGCAGATGAGTAGTGGTAGGTGGAATTGGTGATTCGTTTGTGAAAAACTTCTTCATATATCTTGTAGGTCACTCTTGAAGCTTTCTTGTGCATTGTTGGACTTTTTGAATGGATGGATTTCCCTTTTTCATTTTTTGCCCCATAGTTTCTTTGACTAATGGAGGTTGATAGGGATGATTTTTTATTGTATTTTTTGGTATCCATTTGAATTTAATTTGTCCATTTTTCTTCAATGATTATTTGACGCCAGTTATTTATTCCTTTCTGTGATATAACTTGTTCTCATGTGGTTGGGCACAATTTGGGGATGGGATGATGCATGCATGCTAATTGAAGTTAAAAATAGTTGTAGCATTGATAATAATTCTTATCATAAGGACTCTACATTCTCCCCATGCTTGTGTTTGCACTAGACAAAGTTCCCTCTATTGTTTAGAGTGGGAGACTCTTTGTTTTTGCAGAACATCTACGTGTACAATTAGGAGTAAGCATCTCATGGGTAGATGGAGGACTAGGTGGGTTATGGCTATATGATCATCATGTGCGTCATCTTGTATGGATTTGGGAATTTCATCAAATCATTGTAGTATATTAGAGGTATGGATTCTTGATCTTGATTCTACATGGTGTTGTCTTCAATATGCTTTGGTTTGTTTTCTTGACATGGATCATTTGATTGTGAAATGGTTTTGGATCATAAAAATGACCATTTGGTAGACTTTGGTGGGAGGTTTTCAGCTTACTTTGGGAAAAAATCAGTAGATTGAAGCAACTGCTGCAGTAGTATAACATTTTGGAATATCCACTTGCATGTGATTGTTAATGTGGTGTAAATATGGAAATAATAATATGTAATATATGAATTTGGTAAAAAGAAAAATTTAAACAAATACATTGTTTTGAGAGAGTGATGTGTTTATGTATGTGTACCTATTCTCATCATAATGAGAGAAGACGTAGTCGGAGCTCCTCTTTTTTCCTGATAATTGTGTATGGATTGTTCTTCATTCTTGAGTATCGGTCAAAGGAAAATGGTGGTTTGATCCTAAGTCCATGTATTGATTTAACTCTAGATATAGCTGTAAAAGTCAGTCCTTGTCTTTCTTTTTTACCTATATCAATTGTTGCTCGATCGATTGTTAATCCTTGTGATTTGTGTATTGTAATTGCCCATGCCATACATAGTGGCAACTATCTGTGAGAACCTAGGGATATAGGTGATATTGGAATAGTTGTTGGAGCATGTACATTCCAAGGTGGGCCATTGTAAGTATCAAATTTAACCATTACATATAATGGTAAGTTTGGTGGTTTAGAGCTTTCTGTGTATACAATATCTAAAACCTCTCCAAGAGAACCATTAACAAGGCCTGCTTGAGTCCATAGGTTTGTAGTTAGCATGATGTGTTGGTCTCTACATAGTAGGAGTTCATGGGGTAGCTGGTCAGTATCATTGTCGATGTTTGATTTAGTGCTTGTTTTTTTTGCAATACTTAGTGCAATAGGAAGGTTTAACAGGTGTATCATTTTTTTGTTGTGTGTTCCAACTAAGTCATTGGTCAGAAATAGGTGCATTGCTAGGTCAAAAGACTTGTTTTCATTGTTTGATAGCATTGTGTTTGTGCGACTCATTAGTAGCTCCCAATCTTGTTCATTTGGTTATACATTACAAATGTTTTATAGAGTTCTTCAGAAGTCAACTTGAGCTTGAGTGCCCCCATATTGTCAAAATATTTGTTCTAATGTGACAATAATAGAGAATTGTTCCCATAGGGATTTTGCATCTGTGTGGGAGGCATATATAGGTTTGTCCATAATAGGGGGTAGTTGTGCAAAGTCGCCTACAAGAATGATGGATCGTCCACCGAAGGGCAAGTGTTGTTGATGGGGAAAAGCCTCGCGTAGCCTGGTATCAATTTTCAAGAGTAATTTTGGGCCTATAAAGCTAATTTCATCGATTAGGAGGTATTTTACATGTTGCATATTTTGTTGAAACATTGCAAGTGATTGACCCTTCAATGGTTGCATTTCCTTGATTGGAATCTTCAGGGCTGAATGTATAGTGGAGGCATGTATGTTGAATGTTGCAATTCATGTAGGAGAAACAACAAGGAGTGGGCTATGTTCTTGTGGTACTAAATGAGAAAGGGTGTGTTTAATGCAATGAATAAGATAGGATTTCCCTATTCCTATTGTGCCTTGTATGATCATGTGCAAGGGTTGTTGTAGCTCACAAGCACTGCAATGGTCCAAAACAAGTGTAAGAGCGAGTTGTTGTTTGGGGGAGAGTGGATATGGGAGGTCGTTAACCTCTAATGGTGTTGGGTTTTCATGTTGGTTAACCTTGTTTGTGCTAATGAAATGCTCTGCAGTTTGATGTAAAGACTAAGGTATTGTATGATCATTCTAGTTGGTGCAATTGTCAAAGTCATGTCTTCCAAGCATATCAAGCGAATTAAGATTTCCAGTAGTACCAAGACCCAACTGTGATAAGAACTCCCATTCATTCAAGTGAATTGTATTTTCTATATTGCTTTCATTGTCTATTTCCTCTTCCTCATCTTGATTTATTTCTTCATCAATTACACGATCAATATGCCACACATTATATTTAAGTCCATTCATTAGCTTCCAATTTGTAACAATTGTCTCTTTCTCAATACCTATGTCTACAACAATGTTACGAAACGGCTTGTAAAGCAGTAGTTCATTGAAGAAAAATGTCTCAAAATGTTCTGGATCCTCCTTTGGAATAGTAGTAAATCGGGGGAAGACACTGGTAATTGCTTTTTGTTTCCTTTCTTTCCAGTTGTACTGTTTGCGACTTGATGAGCACGAAAATGATTTTGCAGATTCAAGAAGTGTTATTGTTTCCATTTGAGGAGGACGTTGCATGTATAATTGGAGGTAGCTTTGATGTAATGTATCTTCATTTGAGTTTGTCCTAATTCGATTGTAAAATTTTTGGCCAACATTTAGGACCATAAATTCACGATTGCAAACAAGAAGGGGCAACTTTTGCAACATGTGGCATATTTCTTGTGCACCTATGTCACGATCTGCAACAATTTCAGACATGAATTTTTTGTAAGCTGCAAGTGCTTTGTCTTGCGGTGCTTTCTTTTGACATATGCGGGTCAACATATCAATATAGGTTTAAGATTTTCTTTTAGCCTTTGCAGAATATTTGGTAATGTACTTTAGAACAAGTGTTTTTTGAAAGCACAGGCTAACAATCCATATTGGCTCTCCATATGGAAAGCATCTCTCGACTATGTATATTCAACCTATCATCATTACATGCAGGGTTGAAGGTTTTTTTCCCATTTTCATCAATGCACAATGAAGAGGTGGCATATTCAATCTAGGGTGCCCTATATCGACACTCCATGTTGTTGCCTTTCTTTTGAAGGCAAGTTGATTCTGAACATTTGGTGTGTCTCTGGACACGGTTGAGCAGCTCTTCATAGTCATAAAGTGCATTTGTAGCAAAGATTTCAAGTGTTGTTAATAAGTAGGGACCGTCTTGGAAAGATTGATGGCATGTGTTGTTCCTGTCTTCCATATTTCGGGGATTCCAAGCAGTAACATATTTGTTAAAGAATTATTTCATTGTGTCTACATTTGCATTATTGCTCCAATCAAGTTTGTCCATGTTTGGTGCACCTTCAAGCCATAGGAATCCATGTACATGTGCAGACCCTTGATGCTGCCACTCATATCTGTACCAATAGTCTTTTGCACAGTAAAGCTTCTCTAAGACTTCTTCATGAAATATTGTGAATCGATGATGCAAGTATAAGGATGTGGTATGTGGGTTTGTAACAATGCTATCTATGCGATCTTTATTGTTTCCTGATGTTGGCGTTGTACCCTTTAAAAATAGTTGGTGTAAATCAGGCCATTTGGTATCTGCAACACTTAATGTGAAGAATAGTGTGGGGGAGCCTATTTGGTTTATCATGTTTGATAATTCACCACGACACTTATTCCAATATGCTCGTGTGCCTCTAAGGGACGATCCATAATGCATCAATTGTTCAGCTATTTTACTGTCAGGAAACTATTGTATATGGAGACAAAGACTGTCTATGGTGGTTGGTATGTAATCCTCAATATTTTTCTTGACAAAAATAGAGGCAAAACCTTGGCTTCGATGGCACATTAGTAGGTTTAAGACAAAATATCTAAACCTTGGATGCCTTCCAAATCTATTATCATGAAATCTCATTAGGTGCAACACATATTCGTGCATTTCAAATTGTCTATAGCGAGGTTGTAAATGTAGTGCAATACCATTGAGAAACAGTGAGTGAAAAGCCATGTCTAAAAGGCCCTCAGTATTGTATTCATTAACTGGTGAGGTTTCAAGTGTTGGCTAAGCAATAATGCTATCATTTTTATCTCTAACTTGCAATGTTTCTTTTATGATTTCTAGTTCATGGTGTTTATTTGGTAACCTAGCCATAAATGATGAGGAGCAAGTGAATTCATTCTTTATTGGGTCTGCGTAAAATGTTGATGCATTGTTTGGTGCAACGATATTGTCATTGTCAAAAATTATGTTATGAAGCATATTGGAAATGTTTGTATTTGTATTAGGGAGCTCTACAAGAGATGCAAAATCGACCTCAACGTCTTTGTAGTATGGGTCATATGTGATTTTATAGTGTAGTGCAGCCCACACACGATGCCTACTTACATAGCAGTCATAATGGTCACCTTTTGTATTGGTTCTTCGAACCACCAACACATCCAAGTTTGCAATTTTATGCGGCAAGTATTTTGCTATGGTTTTGATATCTTGCGGGAAAAAATTGTGTGCCCACTATATTTGTGCTGGCCACCATGAGCATGTGTTACTTGTATTATTAGATTGACTCGTGCTATAAGAATCTCTTCAAATTGTGTTAGTGTTTGTAGCTCGTATGGTTGTACTCTTGGGTCCATAAAATTATTTGATGAAAAACGATGTCTTCCTTTCTCACGAAAGCATCTAAAACAAACTGGACCACTTTGTGTTGAGTTGGTGTGCATTCCTGGGTAGCATTCATGGAAAATCGTGCATGTTGGTAAGTTTGATAGTTTATCTAATCTTGAACGAAATCGTTTAGAAGCCTCTATAAAGTTTACTTCGGTATGTCGTAAGCTTGTGGACTGATTTTGAAGAGTGTGCATAATTTGGTTTGAACACATTGACAATCCTCGGTCAAAAAGGTCTTTAGTTTGGGATGTACTTTCATATGGTATTGTGTTGTGTTGGTTTGACTGAAAGGAGATTGGTATGTTGGATTGTATTGTCTGTTTGTCTATGCATTCCATATGACGACGGATGCTAATTTCTTCTTTATGTTGAGTATAGTAGTTATGACTTCTTTTATGAGATTGTATGTTTTTTAGGTTGGAAGTCGGCATCTGTAAAGGAAATAGGAATTACAATCATCAAATGTACATTTACAAATACATACAGAATTAAAGAAGGTAAAAATTTATGGTACGAGTTCTTCTATCATTCTATTTTTGAAAAAATATATGAGATACGATATGATGCACTATATACACAAGTATTTTTGTGGAAGAGATTAATCACATTATTTGCATACTTGGTGCAGGAGCACCTAGGCAAATACTAGGCAATAGGAAGTCTAGGATCCATGTTTTTGTTTTTATGCATTTGTATAAGGTCATGTTGACCATTGCATTGTGTTAGAAGGTTAGGAATAAGTAGTGATCAGGAGCCATTAAAAGTTGGTCAGTAGTTGAAGATATGGAGGGTTTCATGGGGTAAGAAATCAACTAGGATAAGTGGCAAGCAGTTGCAAAATGTTCCATTTTTGCAACTTTGCCATCACAGGTTTAGTGAATGAGTGGCCAAGAAGTGGTTGAGGCTGAGCTTAATTGAATTTGGACACCTATTTATGGTGGATTTTGAGCTGAGAGCAAGGTTGAACATTTTGGCATTGTACAAGTTTCATGAAAGCAAGAAAAGACTGTGTTATGGAGTAATATTTCTGTTTTGCCTTGAGTTAGTGTATTGTTGGTTTGATCAAAAGTTATGTTTAGTGTAGAATGTAGTGTAGTTTCTTTCCAAGCTCTGTGTGGTACAGTGGCAAGTTGAATTCATCGTTTCCTAGCTTGTTCTTAGATAGTTTTGTTTCCTTTCATTGCTGATCAGTCTGGTAAACTGTCAACCATGGAGACTTAGGCCTCTGTCTTCCACTATACCTGGTGTATAGTCTATGCGGATTGAGGCTAAGCTCCATTCCTGTACATAGATTAGGTCTAGGAGTCTTTAGGGGTCGAGTGATCATGAGGAAAGTCTCTTCCTAGGTGAGCTTGGCAATGCCCGGCTAGGAAGGACAGTGCAAAACAAGCACCTAACTTGCAGGGGTGACCTCTCCTGGCTAAATCCCATGGTAGAAAGGTGGAAGGAAGCCTTGTAGAGGCTTGGTACCAAGGAGGAGGTCTCAACAGTCTGTTTGATGGGAAAACAAAATGATAGTCCATCGGGTGGTCAGAAAATGGCTTAAACAAGCCTAAATTTGCTAAACTAAGGGTTAGGACATAGTACGAACAGTGGAGGCTCCAAGTTCCAAAATTCTTTAAGGTGTGGGCAAGGGTATCACAAATTCCAAGAAAATATTGGAAGTCTTTTGGAGAATTTAGGAGAGATACCTCATTCTCTCAGGTAAAAGACCTATTTTGAAGGCCTAAAACTAAGGAACCAAAACCCTAGATGAGGATTTGGTGAAAGCGAAGGAAGAATGGAGTTTGGTGAACCTACAAGAACCCCAGGAGGAATGTTGGAAGCCTGTTGAAACCTTTCTACACCCCTGCAAAGAGAAATTGAAGGGATGGAACTATTTAGCCTTTAGGGAATATTAAGGGCTAGGGAAAAGAATGGCAGAGAAAGCACCAAGATTGAATTGGTTAGGAAAATGGAGATGATAGTAGGGTTGGCCAGGAGAACCAGGGGTGCCTAGCAATCATTAGGGCCTATAGGTTAAGGTGGTGGAGAGTGACACCATAGGGAATTGCTAAGGTGAGACCCAAAGCATGGAACAATGAGTGTTCCAACCAACCCTACCCTATCAATACTACAATTAGAAATCATCAAATGCACATTTGTTAATAGATTAAAAAATATATGAGATACGATATGATGCACTATATACACAAGTAATTTTGTGGAAGAGATTAATCACATTATTGCATACTACAATCAGAAATCATCAAGTGAGGGAACTACAAGCATCAAATGTATATTTATAAATACATACAAAATTAAAGAAGCTAAACATTTATGGTACGAGTTCTTCTATCATTCTATTTTTGAAAAATATATGAGATACGATATGATGCGCTATATACACAAGTAATTTTGTGGAAGAGATTAATCACATTATTTGCATACTACCAATATCTTCAATAAACATGTGACTTTGAGATTTGATGTGTGCAATCAAAAGTATACTATATAAGATGCTTAAAAATTGTATATACATTACATAAGCTCTTGAGTTATTTCTAAACAGTAGGAATATGACACATATCAGTGATTTCACCCAAGATGAGTAAATTCTCTACAACAAAATCCACCTCATCCACCTTTGTGATTGTTGATTTTACTCGTGTTGACCAACACTTGAATCATATGAATTTTTGATTATGAAGATAAATTGCTTGAATAACACTCCTTTTACTATGGTCTTAGCTGTACTTTCTGTTTCAAGATTGAACTGTACCATGTATAGATTATCTGCAAAAATTCCAAGAAGTTTGGTAGCTAGTTCTTCAAAAGCAACAACCCATAATATTCCTGTATGATCTATGATCTTTAGCTGGAGTATGTATCTATAGGTACATGTAGTATTTGTAGCTTTGCACTTGGAACAATACCATGTTTGATCATCATTTTGTACAACTTTTTTTTTACATTGTTTTCCATCTAACTCAAGGGGGCAAGATGGATAACATATTGAATTTGTTTTTATGAATTGCACTGTTGCTTTTAGAGTGCATTGGAAATTTTGTTTCACATTGGTAGTTTTCTCTTCAATATCAACTATTGTTTTCCTTGTCAACATGAGAGGTGCATCCAACGGTTGTGTATTTGATGGAGCGAGATCAATATCATTCTGTTCAAACCATGATTTGAGCTCTTCTGCCTCTTGTATCCTTGGGTTTATAAATAGGTGGGTGCTTGCCAAAGTGCTTATAACCTTTCCATCATACTCAGTGACACGACCATTTTTTATTGCAAGTACAACAACACGTTTTAAGTGATACATCTCCTGTAGTTGTTTGCCTTCCTTTTCAGTAACTGGACCCCATAAAGTAATATTAATGGTGGATGAAGAGATATCTATCAATTTGATGCTCCTTTGAAGTACTTCAGTCCCATCCCGCCTCCTTATGGTTGAGCTTGGGTCCACACATATGACTATTCCAATAACATCAACACAGATGTTATTGTTTAGTGCTAAAATTTCCTTCAAGGGCGTGAAAGAGAACCTATGTTTTAGAATTGCAAGGTCATCCTCTGAGAGAGAAATTTTGGATTCCTCAACTAAACAAATTTCAAGTTGGCTATTTAGTTTATTGTACAACCTATTAGCTGACTTAATGGTTCCACCAGATATTGTATATACTTCACCAAAATGAACATTCATGTAATGAAGGTTTGTGAATTCATTAAAGCATGTTACACATATCTCAGTGAACTCACAATCAATAATATCAAATGAAAAGACCTGCCCTTTCCCTTTTGTGTGTTGAAGTGGTGCATTTGTTTTTTATGGTAACATGACCCTTTATAAGCCACCTTGTCTAGAATGGATTCAAATTTCTAATAGGAGTAATATGGGTGGGAATGTTTTTATTTTGTGGGGATGAGCATAATCCAAAAAGTGTCCTATGAGCAGGTGGCTTTGTTACCATACTGTTGTTACTATTGCTTGTAGATGGTACAATTGAGTTTGTAGCATTTATTTGGTGGGCTATTTCTTCAAAAAGATAGGCAGGGTGACCAATGATATCGTGTTGCAAGCATGTGACTTCTATTTCGGAGATGACAATCCACCTAAAAAGGTTAAATGAATAAGTATTTTTAGTAGGAACAACTATGACATAGTGGATAAAATATGTAAAGCTAGAAGATGTTATTTGGATTTTTGTAGAAGAGAATGGAAATATGGTGGCTCACCTTGAATTGCAAAGAATAGAGCACCTGTAGCTTATGAGTTTAAGTATTGATCCCTTTTGGAGTTCTTTTGAAGCTATGTACCGGTTGTACTTTTTTGGAAGTGTAGCCTTCTACTTATGTACCCCATCGGAGAGCTCCACTCTATATCGATTTCCTAGTTCAACTCCATGGACAAATAGTACAAACTCTAGTACTTGTAGATGGGTTGCAATCTAGGTTTCCAACATTCATCATCTTGATTGCATTGTCGGTCAAGGAATATTTTATTACAAGAGGTGGTTATGGTACTATAATATTGTCATCAAGGCTTTTAGATGTGGCATGTACTTGTTGGGTTTGTTCTTCAAAAAGGTAGGTGGGTTGGCCAATGATATCTTGTTGAAAACCTGTGATTTCTAATTCTAATATGACAATCCACCTATAAGCGTATAATAGAAAAGTATTATCAACAGGCCGCGATTTGACATAGAGGGTTCAAAACTGATAATTTGTAAGTTATGATTTGGCATATTGTAGAAGAGTAGTGACATATGGTGGCTCACCTTGAATCACAAATAATAGGGCAACTATATTTAATGAGCTTAAGTATAGAGCCCTTATGGAGCTCTTCAAAATCTATGGAGTGGTTGTACTATTTAGGAAGCACACCCTTCCGCTTGTGCACCCCATCAGAGAGTTCTACCATATAGCGATTGGTTGGTTCAGGCCCATGGCCAAACATTGAGATATCTATTGCTTGTAGATGGGGTTGCAAGTCTATGTTTCCATCATTGATCAACTTAATTTCATTCTCAGTCAAAGAATACATTGTGACGAGAAAGTGCACTAGTCCTTGCAAAAGTAAATTGCAGGTGGTAGCTATTACTTACTATAAATGACATATAGAAGCATACTTTTCAAGTAGGAAATTAATATCTTGTGTAGCTAACAAAATATAGCGAAGTAGCAACCATTGGTTTAAATTATAGTGTGGAAAATATTTACATAGTGTAAAAGTAATTTAAGAATAATACTTGTAAATGTGATTTTGTATAGACCTATGTATATGAAAGTATTGGCCTTTGGAGCTAGGTTGCTGTATTGGTAAGAAAAAAAGAAGAGAAAGTATAGTGAGTACAAAAGTTAGTTCATTGTAATAATTTGTCTAAGTAAATTCCAAGCACTATAAATGTTTGAATATGCATACAATGCTAACGTCACAAGAATAAAGGTGTAGCTAACAAAATATAGCTAATTAGCAACCATTAGTTTAAATTATAGTGTGGAAAAGATTTACATAGTGTAAAAGTAATTTAAGAATAATACTTGTAAATGTGATTTTGTATAGACCTATGTATATGAAAGTATTGGCCTTTGGAAGTAGGTTGTTGTATTGGTAAGAACAAAAAAAGAGAAAGTGTAGTGAGTACAAAAGTTAGTTCATTGTAATAATTTTTCTAAGTAAATTCCAAGCACTATAAATGTTTCAGTATGCATACAATGCTAACGTCACAAGAAGAAAGATGTTTTGGAATAAATGAATATAACAATAGTGCACTATTCATTTGAGGTGCAATGGAAGTAGGAAATATAACTATAGGTTATACTAACTATGTTAAGTGAAAGAGCCTAACACATTTATCTTATTATTGGTGGCTGCAAATTTAATGTGAATTGTGTCATGGTTGAGGAAGGACATTATGTAAACCATCTTTGTAGATATAAGGAAAATATAAGGCAGTGACTTATTTTATGCAGTAACATTTCATTTAAATCTCAGTAAATTTAGAGTACCATAAGAAACACAAATAAAATAGATTGCCCAAAGACTTATTATGTATATTAAGATAATATACTACAAATGTGGTATATTTTAGAAGAATGGAATTTGTTTATAATAATAGTTTATTGTGAGGAATTTAGATGCAACAAAGAGACAACTATTAAATGAAATGTTTGTGAGCACAATGGTTATCTTTTAATTAGATGAAGTTAAATGAGATAAGGATTACAATACATTATAAATAAACTACTATTCTTCATTATATGTAAATATTTGTGGATATATTTATGAAGCAAAAGCGTGTTACATGGTAAGTATATTGAAGTTTAGACTTATTTTTGGGATTTACAAAATATCCATATGAAGAAAAAGCATGTTACATGGTAAGTATATTGAAGCTTAGACTTCTTTTTGGGATTTACAAAATATCCAACTATCCATAAGTTGGTAAAAACTGTAGTTACATGGTTATATCACATACTATATACAAAGTTACAAGGAAAAAGTGTATTAGAGATGATTCAAGTAATTTTTAAACGCTTTCTTTATGTAGATAGAACCACCTTGTTCGTAAAACTCATCTACTTTCATTTCACGGAGGAAAGTGCAGAAGGAACCCAACTTATCACAAGTTGAGTGGAATTCATGTATAGTAACTTCCATGGACTGAATGCCACATTCTTGCACACTTTCGATGTTTTGAGCTATGACCTTTGCTTGTTGTACCAAGTCAAGGCAACTAACAGTAATTTCATTTGCAAAAGCTTGAATGTGGCTTATAGAAGTTGCATTGCAATTGATTGACGGTGAAGAATTGGTCGAAAAAATAGGGCCATTGGAACTACTTGAGATTTCAATAATCTCATTGGGTTGATGTGAATTGTCCATTCCTGAATGAAATAGCATTTTTAAAATGACAAACATTATACTGTATGTTTAATATCCTAAAAAAGTGGTAGAACTTTAACATAGAAGAATAAGTAAGAATTTATAAAAGAAATTAACAAATGTTTATTTGCATGCTAATCTAAAATAGTTTCTCAAGATTGAATAACTATTGGAAATCGATTCTAGTGGATCATAAATGTTATTTGCATGCTAATCTAAGATAATGTCTTACAAGTAAATAACTATTGGCAAGGGATGTTAGGTGGTCCATAATTGTTATCTCAACATCATTGAAAACCAAATTCTATAATAAATATTTGTTACTTTGCTTGTATGGATATAAGTTTGGGTTCTTGTTGGATTCAATCGTAAAAAAACGTTTGCATGATATAATAGAAATTGAGTGAAAATAATACAATAGAAATATAAATACTAAAAGAAATATAATATAATATGAATACTACATATAAGTTTGTTTATAAGTGTTTATAATAGAAATTTAGTAAAAGTAATATAAAAGAAAAAAGGTACACTACGCGAGACAAGTTTGTATAATGTATCTAATCAAATAGAATAAATAAAATATACTTTAAAAAACTTTAAACTATTTAGGGTAGAATTTAGTGGAAGAGATCAAATATAACAAAATCTAATAAATATAATTCTAAGTTTATATAAGTAAAATGTAATTTAAATTTATTTAAATATAAAAAATAGAATGTAATTTAATAGTTTATCCTTTATCACTTGAAACATTTAAAACTATACTATATTTGTAAACTATTTGTAAACTATTTGTTTAGAAGGGATCAAATATAACAAAGTCTAATAAGTATAATTATAAATCTACATACTATTCAAATGAGTTAGTTCTTAATAAAAAAATATTTAATAAATATGTATACTATTTGAGTTACTTTTCTTAATAATATTAAATATTTTTAAATGTAATATTTTTTTATAATTTTTTATAAATAATTTTATATTAATTTAAACTATAATATTTGAAACAAAATTAACTATAATAATTTAAAATTTAATAATAGTATGATATAATATAATAATTAAATATTATTAATTAAAATAATAATATTATAATATTTAATAAATTATTATTAAAATAGTAAATATTATAAGGTTATTATTTGATATTTAATGTAAAATTATATTAATATTGTTTGAATTACGATTAAATTAAGGATTAGGGTTAATGGAAGTGAAAGGTTATGATTAGCATTAGTTTTAGAATTAGATTTAGGGTTTTTGATAGAGATATAATTAAACTTAGGATTTGGATTACGGTTGGATATACAAATAAGATTCAAGTTAGTATACATATAATTATATAATATAAAATTAAATACAATTTTTTATTAATATATAATAATATTATAATAATGTTTTAAAAATATTATATATTAATATATTTAATTTTTTATTTTTTTAATAATTGAACCCTAATTGAAACAAAATGCTAACCCTAACCATAATTGATAGTAAATATTGTATATCTATAATAAGAATAGTATATGTTAACCTGAAAAAAATAAGAATATTATAATAGAAATAGGAATAATACAAATAAGTTTGTTTATGTCTTTATATTAGAATAAGTAAAATATAATTAAAAAATCTTTGAACTATTTGTGTTAAAATTGACTAAAGGTCGTAAATAAAAGACATCATGCTACATGAATCCATCAAAGCATGAAAGAAAAAGGCACTATACATGAACAATTAAGATATAATCCAAAAATATTCATAGACCCGGTGGACAAGGATAGAAATGTTTATCTAAAGAAGGGAGTACTAAAGAAGAAATAAAGGTGTCACTTATGTGCCCCTATATTAAATAAAATGAGGTTTATGAAATTTGGTTGGAAACTTAACGTATTTATGTTAATATATACTTAATAAAGTAAGGTGAAGGATATCGTAATGTTAAAACCTAATCTGGCATAATTTTCATTTTAATAAACATACTCCAAATCACCCGTCCAAACCTTGTTTTCAGACTGCAAAAAGGTCAATACCATCAAGGAAGAGTTTAGAGGACTGGAAACCACTAGCGGCGGGGAAAGCAGCCAAAGAAACGACAAAAAACAATGGAGAAAATGGTGAAACATGATGGACGGCTTATATTTGCATTCCACATTTTAACAAACTATAAATTGAAGGGTTCACATTTTCCTTCTTTCTCTTTTGATTATTTCCATTATTTCCATACCTTAATTTACTAAAAGATTTTAAATTCAACTGATACATGTAGCTCTAAATTAGAAAAATGTGTGAATATTTTTCTCTTGGTTTTCTAGGTGTTAGCCACTGCACAAAAGATACTCAACGTGTTAACAATTTACATATCGATATAACAAAAAAAATGGCAACCCTAGAGCCCATTCTAAGTGTTGGTGAGGAGGTAGCTACTCGGGACACTACAAAAAATGCTTTCTTGAATTTAGAAACTCCTGAACATGCAACCAAGAGACACAGGGAGGAAGACCCAAAAGAAGATAACGATAATGGAGATGGCCCATTTAAGAAACAAAGGATGAAGTAGCCTGATGGATTCCAGCAAAATGGTGCAGAGAAGTTTGTGGAAGAGGCCAGGCTTCATGGCAAATACCAGTTAATTATTGATGTGGGACAAAAGTGTATGTTTGTTTGGATTTTTGGTTTTAAAATATTAGATCAACTTAGCAATTTATGCACGGAGCTTCGTTGACATTAAAAAACATGGTTTGTATGAAAGATGAATTAATTATTTACAGTGTTGTGGGTTTTCCCTCCATACAGGCCTCGATAATTCCTCCTGCAGGGCAGAGATTGGATACCTAGTGACGCGCAAGTGGTGGGAATGCTCTTGAGTGGCATTACTGGAATTTACTTATTTTATCTAATAAATCTATATAAAGCATTTCCTTTCATCTAGTAAGTGGCATGCTATTGGAATTGTTGTAGGAATGCAAAAATAAAGATATATATATTTTTTTGCCAAATTCAAAATTTCCAGAAATACATGGCAAGAATTTAAGATACAGAATCAAATACAGGAATTGCTAGTAAACAATCAGAAATGTGGGCAAAAGAGTACCGTGGATTGTAAGAGTTACTTTTGTTGCTATGCCTTATGCCTTCTCGTCTTAAAATGCTTCCAGTAATCACTGTGCCTAATATTATCTGAAAAATTTGTTGTTTCTAATATTCACTTAGGTCATTCTTTTTGTAGAGGCATTGGGTGGTGATACGCATTTATTATGCATTTATCTCTATGAATGCATTTAATAGCAACATTAAATGGGATAGAAGCGGTTTGTTGAGCAGAAGAGACATCCCAACACAACTGGAGTTAGATATTTCATCTGAGTGAATCCATTTCAACAGTTTTAGAATTGATTTTTTACCTGAGTAAATGGATGTGACATGTTGATCCAAGTGATTCATCAGAGTGAATCCATTTCAACAGCTGTAGAATTGATTTTTTCACCCCAGTAAATGAATGTGACATGCTGATCCAAGTGATTCATCTGAGTAAATCCATTTCAATAGTTGTAGAATTGATTTCATCTGGAGACGGTTGTGGAGACATTCTCTACCACTGCATTTAATGCACTCGTGTTGGCCATGTAAATTTGCATTTCCCTTAAACCATTAGTTGTTTCATCATACCTTTACCAGTATGACGGCCTATATATAGCCTATCGGCTAAATATACAATCTAAACTATTATTTTTCAATTACCTATAAAATATACAACTTAAACATTTAAATAAATAATTAGCTATAAGCCAAAAGATTCATAGATGTTCAAATAAAATTTGATGCAACTTTCATGGTTAGTATTGATCAATGTAAAATATTGTGTGTTGTGGCTTGTAATTAATCTATTTGATTATTTTGAATCTTTTTAGTTTTTGGATATCATAATTAATAAATTTAAAACTTATCAACTTTAAATATTTTACATTTTTTAAATTAGAATTTAATTTAATTTTATAATATAAAAAAGTTTGTATGTAAAAATGAAATAAAATAAAATATAAAGAATACTTTTAAATTTAAATTTTAATCTTTGATTGTTGAATTATTTAAAAAGAAACATGTACTTCTATTTAATATTTAATTCATTTATATTACATAATCATTATAATTTAATTAATTATGAATTTAATAATTAAATAATAAATATTCTATGAATTTTAGAAAATAAAATTTAGTTTAATTTTAAAATGAAATTTAAATTTTTCAAATATTGAGTTGATTTGATTATTTATTTGATTTATGATTGGTTATTCAAATTAAGAACAACACAATTCAACTAAAAAATATAAAAATAAGCATGTAAAATATTTTATGATTTTTTGAAGTTAGAATTTAATATGATTTTAGAAAATGAAATCACTTGGATGCAAATAAATAAAAATGGTTGATTTTATATATGTTTTTATTTCTTAATTTATTTTCAAATTATAATTAATTATTGTTGAATTATTTTGAAAATAATATTTAGTTTTATTTAATTATATTAAATATTGTAGAATGATCAAGCGTTATAGATATACCACTTCACCTTTTACATTGTATGCATTGCAAATAATCCCCACATAAGATGTATGAGACATATACATTAGATAAGGTGTAGTTTTATTTAATTTATTTGTATGAATAATTAATATAATTTAAGTGATTATTTTTAAAAATAGATAATAAATACTTTATAAATTTTTTAAATCAATTCTAAACTTTAAAAATATTTTGTTGATCTAATTTTCTTATATGATTAATAATTCTTACCTTAATAATACTTCATTTCATATAGAAATATAATTTTAGATTTAAATACTTATTTTTGTAATATATATACACACACAAATTGTGGTGATCTTTGATTATTAATTTACAAAATGATTGGTTATTCAAATTTAAATAACAATATACCTAATTGAACTCAAAAATACAAAAGTAGGCATGCAAAATAATTTTTGATTTTTTTGAAGTTAGAATTTAATGTAATTTTAGAAAATAAAATAATTTGGATGCAAAGAAAAAAATTCTAAAATTATAATTAATAATTGTTGAATTTTTTTTTTTTAAAATTTAGTTTTAATTTAATTTATTTGTAGTAGATAATTACTATAATTTAAATGATTATTTTCAAAACTAGATAATAAATACTACATAAATTTTAGAAATTAAAATTTAGTTTAATTTTATAATTAATTCTAAGCTTTACAAATATTGTTGTGATTTGATTTTTTTTTTTTTTTATGATTAATAGTTCTAAGTCTAATGATACTTCATTTCACTTACAAATAAAATTTTAGGTTAAAATACTTATTTTTGTTTGTAATATTTTTCATTAATACAAAATTTATAAACTAATGTTAAGACATTAATAATTCTAATCCTAATAGTACTTAATTTCACATACGAATAATAATATATACTAACTTTTCTTTGTTTAATATATTTATAATCATTACTGTCAAATTTATAAACTAATATCAAGAAATAAATAACCTTAACTCCAAGATTTATACTAGAACTCTAATTGAACCCTAAACCTAACCGTAATTCAACCATAACAATAGAATTTAATTATAGTTAGGGTTAGAGTGAGAATTTAATTATGGTTAGTGTTAGGGTTCGAATTAGGGTTTAATTATGGTTAGGGTTAGGATTCAATTATGATTATAGTTAGGGCCAAATTTATAAGCATTAAGATATTCACAACTCTAACCCTAACCTAACCTTAATTTCCATCCTAGAATGTTAATTAAACCCTAATTGAACTGTAACAATAAGGTTTAATGAGAGTTAGGATTAGGGTTTAAGTATGTTTATGGTTGGAATTAGGGTATAGTTACTTGGTTAGGGATAGCATTCAATTAGTTTTATGATTAGGGTCAAGTTTAAGTTATAGTTAGGGTTTAGTTAGGCTTATTTTGGTTAATCTTACAATTGGGGTTTAACTAGAATGTTGATTGGACCTTAATTTAACCCCAACAACAAGGTTCAATTAGAGTCAGTGTTCATATTCAATTAAGCTTATGGTTGGAATTAGGGTTCAATTAGGGTTAGGGTTAGCATTCAATTGGTGTTATGATTAGGATCAAGTTCAAGTTATAGTTAGGGTTCAATTAGGCTTATTTTAGTTAAGTTTACAATTAAGGTTTAATTAGAGTTAGGTGTATGGTTCAATTAGGGTTAGGGTTAGGGTTCATTTAGATTAAGGTTCAAATAGGGTTCAATTAGGATTTAATTAGGGTTATGATTACTGTTTAATTAGAGTTAGGGTTAATGTTAAGTTAGGATTAAAATGATTAATCCAAAATAAAACTTAGAGCTAAGGTTAGGGCTATGGTAAGTGGTAGAGTTAGGCTTAAATTAGGGTTCAATAAAGGGTAGGGTACAATAAGGGTATAATAATATTAGTTACTTTTTAAGTTGTGACCATTCTAGATGCCAATTTGGTTTAAAATACCCCTTGTTGAAGCCCAAAAGACATTTATTTGTATATGGGTAAGTGCATGGAGATGGGTAGCAATTTCATGACCAATTTTTTTAAATTTTTTTTGAAAACTCATAACACGAGTGCATTATAATGCGCTCGCATTATGGCTTAGTGTGCCAAGCCTAAGGATTGGCCACCACAAGCCCATAACACGAGTGTGTTATAACATGCTCACATTATTTCATTTTAAAAGCAAAAAAAAAATCCAATTTCATTTTCATTTGTGATTGGTTTTTTTGTTGCCCGTGGCTAAAAACCTGAGAATTCCACGCTCGTGTTCTAGGAGGTGGTTTTGTGCAAAAAATTTCATCAACAGTTGTTGATTCATTGCCAAGATTTCGCCATGTCGACGACGAGGTGAAAGAGGTAAGGATTTTTTTGTTAGTTTTAGGTTGTATTTGATATTTATTTTTTGAAATTGTAGGAGATGTTAATCAACCTGGCCCTCCTCAAAATCCATAGCAAGAACAAAATCCTCAACAAGAAAAGCCTCGACAAAAAAATCCTCAACCACAACAACAGCTTCCTCCACCAATCCCTCAATACGCTCCTGGCACTCAAAAAAATTTAATGGGTGAAATTGAGAACAATAGAAAAAAAATTGAGGATTTAATCGAGAGGTTTAATTGTGGAAAGAATGACCTTGGAAAATTCACTACAAGATATGTTAAAAAATTTAGATTCAATTAGCAAACAATTATCTGGTTGGCAGGATAGGAGGCAGGCGACTAGGGATTTTTATCAAGATAAATTATCATATAAAGATGTAAAAGATTTAAAAATTACAAAATTAGATTTGTGTGCATTATTCACTGACCCATGGTCAAATGGAAATCTCTCCCTCAATGCGAAGAGGTTTCCTATTCATTGGCACAATCACTAAGAAATTGCAATTTTTTTTTGGATAGGTGGTACATGGTTTTTGATGACCCACCATGCAACAATTGTGAAGTCTCGCAGTATTTCCTTAGGAAACTATACGCTAAGTTCATCTTGAACAGAATCCCAAATTAATTTGATGAGGGAATTTTAGGGGAGAGGTGGGGGGTCGGCACAAGATAGACCTGGTACACAACTAGATCGTAGGTAACAAGTGAGACAATCTATCGCTAGGCCGCCTCATGAGCACATCAGCATCCCTTCCGTCATGAAGGAGAGTGCCGATGTAGAGACTCTACAGGTCATCAACTCTTTGATGTAGAGTATCATCCAACATTTTATCCCTCTTGTACAATGCCATCTAGGGGAGTCTTCGACAGGTGGGCTTCGATCCCATGTGTGTCAATCTTATGAGGCGACTTGTTCATATGACCCCGCCGACACTCAAGAGGTTGTTGCACATGATCCATCTGCAACTATGGAGATGGAGAGGACAATTAAATTTTTGCATGATGCATATGACATTGATAGTTAGGTAAAAGTTAGCATGTTCATTGAATTTAATTTATTAAATTTTGATTTTGAAATGCAAGATTAACTTATTTAGTTTTATGATTTTAATAAACTTGCAGGGTCGTAGTGTTGATACTAGATACACCTGCCCTACACCTAATTATTTATGTAGTATGTTAGAACCCAAAATTTCCATAAAAATTCCTAGGGTTTTCCTATTATTTTCCTTAAATTTCCATAAAAACCCCAAGGTATTTTATTTCTTCATGCCTTATATTTTCACTATCTTTCCCATAAAAGTCATTAACTACCCTCACATCTTCCCCTCATTTAATTCCATTATATTTCATTACCTTTCATAAAAAAAAATTCATTCACTACTTTTTATAAAGCTAAAATACCTTACTCCGTTGCTTTAATATTTAATTTTTATGTCTTACCACTTTACTGTAGCCTCCCATCAGGGGGCTCGTGGTATGGCGGTAGCAGTTTGGGAGAAGGCATAAAGTGCTTACCGCCACACCGCACGTGGTCAAAACATTGACTGTGGTATCATGGTGGGCAGTAAGTGACAGTGGAGGTAGCGGTCAGAAGAGCCACCGCGGTACCATGGTTGTTAAAACAGTGACCGCGGTGACTGCGGTAATAGTCAGGGAGTGAACGGGTAGTGGTCGATGAACAATCACCACGCAACTGTGGGTGGTCACCGAGGAGTCCACGGTAGCATGGTAGGAACAGATACAACCGGTGATGGAGACTTGAACAAAGGAGACAAAGGCGGTAAGTTAACGGTGAAGTGGTTACCGTGATACTACAACTAGCTTGAGGGATGATTGCGGTAGCGCAGTAATAGTCAGGAGAAGACCTTGACAGTTAAGACCGCCATATCGTCGGGTAGAAAGATAACGACCGCGGTATAGCGGTAAACACAATAAATGCCGCATGGAAATACAATATAAGGAGTGGATAAAGTGAAATAAAGGCGGGAAAGGATATAAAATGTAAAATCAAAGCATAACTATAGTTTTAAATATTTGATTTGCCGGTAAGGCAACTTAATCAAATATTTTAATATTTGCTAAAGAATATCAAATGGCTGTAACAGAAAATGAAGGGTTGCGACCGTTGAGATATGTATTGTATAAATATTTTGAAAATTAGTTTGAGAAAAAGGGGGTTAGGATAGGAGTGATATTTTCTTAGAAATAAGACTGGGAATGGAAATAATGTACAGATCTTTCTTGAAACAACGCAATGGAAACTAATGTTTTTAACTGGTGAAAACCTTTTGGTTCAGTTGTTGAGATGTTATAATTTGTATTATTTTTTATCTTGGTTCTCTCCGATTCGAAGAATTTTGATCATTTGAGTTAATGTATCAAGCATAAATTTTGATTCATCAAGGTGCATGTTTTCACTTTGTGTGATTTTTATTTGCTGGTGTCTCAAGTCAGAATTAAATCCCTTCAAGTAAGTCACAGTGTTTGAGAGGTTTATTTCAAATAATTTAAGAAGAACTAGGTTAGAAAACATTCCAGCATAATTTATGCAAGCCATAAAATAATGAAATTATATGCCAGTCATAAGATTTTATTTTATAAAGTGCCTAACAAGTAGAAATTAAACCAGAGAAGGAAAACACATATCATTTTCTATTTTGACTCGATTGCCCATGTGGATAGAAGGCATTGATCTGCCTCAACCTAGAGATAAGATTTCATACAAATACTTTTTTCAAAACCTTTCATTTGTGCAATAGGAGTAGGATTAGTTGTAGTGGTTTTCATCTGTTCACTTCCATTTTCCATTGTGGATAGATTGCTCAACCAGGAAATACATGTCAATCTGCATCATTCATTAGGTTCACCCGCCTAGGTCTAGCAGAACCTAAAGAGAAGAAGATTCAAGTGCATCAATTGGCCTTGTACGTTGGCCAAAAGAATTGTGAGATCTTGGCAACCTCTCGTGGTTCAAACCTGCATTTTTGAGACCCAACAGTTTGGCGACTCTGCTGGGGACACATTCCAGAAAGTTTTCAGCCTTTCCATTTATAGAATCAGCAAAGTTTTACATTTTTGGAGATTCCGCTAGGGCAAACCAAAACAATCTTTTTCATTTTCTTACTTTTGGAAAAGTAGGTGGCGACTCTTTTTTATCTGATAAATAATGCATGGGTGTTGTGAAGCAGTAAAATTTTATCAAGATGGCAGAAGCAGAAAGAAGAGATCAGTCAATAAGAGAGTTGAAGGAATTGAGGCAACAAAGGCTGCAATTGGACCAACAAATGCTACAAGTGAACCAACAATTGCTGCAATTAGGAGTCAAAGGTGCTCAAAATACATCACCAAATAGGCCATCATATAGTGAGAATGAGGACACAAGTGCCAAGAGATATTGGAAACCACAAATACCACATGATGCAATTGAGAATTTTGGTGATAAAGGTAATGTACTCTATTCACATTAGAACACTTTTGATGAGTATTTTCAAATTCAAGAAAGAAACAAAAGTCTTGTCGACGCCTTTTTTGACATAAGGACATATAAGGAAGAATCTGTGAGTTCTTTATACAATAGGATGGTAGACATTTGTATGCAATTACCTCCTCATCATAGGCCTACAAGATCCACATTTGTTGCGCTTCTAAGAGCATCAGAGCCTGAATCAGTTTATTGGCCAAAATCATCAAATCAGTATGCCTTGGATGCAACAAATAAATTTATTGATTCCATACTTGGGACAATGTACATGGATACTAATTTGGAAGATGATAGGGACACACCATCTGGAGAGTACATCAACAATGTTTCAGGAGCTGAAATTGAAGAAGATATTATGCCTTCCAACAATGAAGACAAGGAGAGTATCTCTTGCATAACAGATTGTGACAGTGTATGTTATGAGGGATCCATTGAATACTCAAATTGAAAGGATTAATTTATAGATGTTGATCTACAACAGGGTGATTATCAAGAGGTTGGAGACATAGTTGAAGATATGGAAGCAGAGACCCATTCACTCAGCAGTGAGCAAGTTTCAGATTTAATGACTCTTGAGTACTAGAAGTATGCACATGAAGATGATTCTAGAGTTTTTGTTCCAGCCTATATATGCTTTGACAATGAAGATACTGTGTGCAAAAATTCATATGACTCCATGAGCATTTCTCACAGTGATGAAATTTTTGAAGATGATCATGAATCTATTTGTGTCCAAGGGGAGGTATGTGATTTAAATTATTTTTGCTTGCAAGAGAAAGATGTTGGTTTACATGATGATGAGTGTTCAACATTTGTTGATTCAAGTATGTGTGAGGACGACTGTATGGATCAGAGGTATGTGTCAATGCAAACTGGTGATAGAAAAGAAATAGAAAATAATTTTGATTTGATTGTTTCAAAAGATGTTGATGAGACAAAATTTTTGGTTGCCATAAGGAGTATTCAAATTTTCAAGTCCTAGTGGAGTTGCAGGCACATTCAACAACATATGAAAATGAGCATGCCTATGAATGTTTTGTTGAATTTGGGTACACTTTGTATGCTAAAGATGACAGATATTTTTCATATGATACTAAGAATAATGAAATGAAAACTGATGAGATGAATATGAATTAGATTGAATACAATGATTTCTTGAAGGTTTTCAATGACAGTGCATATTGCAGGGTAGGTAGAATGGATAGTTTCAAAATAAATCTAATGAGCTCTATTCAGAACAAAGTTTATGACAGAGGAAAGTGCAGGTTTTTCTTTTTGAGGTGGCTTGGTGCCATCCCTTATGGTTTAATTTTTTAAACCAAAGTAGGTACAGAGGATTAAGGATTGCCAGTGCATGGACAATTCTTAGAAATGCCTCTTTAAAAAATTATCTTCCATGCACAGTAGTTTAGGATTTTCCACTTCTCCATTTGCTCCATTTTCATATTATTCATCTGTTCATTCCCTCCATCTGCCATCACCTTCATTTTTCATGGATTTTCTTGGTCTACTCTACCAAAGATACTCTGGATTCTTGCAGTGGTTTGCAAAATCACTCATCCCCAACAGGAGCCATTGTTAGAACCCAAAATTTCCATAAAAATTCCTAGGGTTTTCCTATTATTTTCCATAAATTTCCATCAAAACCCTAAGGCATTTTATTTGTTCATGCCTTATATTTTCACTATCTTTCCCATTAAATTCATTAACCGCCCTCACATCTTCCCCCATTTAATTCCATTATATTTCATTACCTTTCATAAAAAAAAAAAAATTCACCGCTTTTTATAAAGCTAAATAACCTTACTCCACTGCTTTAATATTTAATTTTTATGTCTTACCACTTTAGGGCGGCCTTCCATCAGGGGGCTCATGGTATGTAGGTAGCAGTTCAAGAGAAGGCATTAAGTGCTTACCACCACACCGCACGTGGTCAAAACATTGACCACGGTATCGCGGTTGGCAGTAAGTGACAGTTGAGGTAGCGATTAGAAGAGCCATCGCAGTACCATGGTCGTTAAAATAGTGACCGCGGTGACTATGGCAACAGTCAGGGAGTGAACGGGCAATCATCGATGGACAATCACCGTGCAAGGTCATCGAGTAGTCCACGGTAGCGCAATAGGAATAGATGAAACTGGTGATGGAGACTTGAACGATAGAGACAAAGGCGG
This sequence comes from Sequoiadendron giganteum, assembly GCA_007115665.2. Classification (NCBI taxonomy): domain Eukaryota; kingdom Viridiplantae; phylum Streptophyta; class Pinopsida; order Cupressales; family Cupressaceae; genus Sequoiadendron; species Sequoiadendron giganteum. Next base: position 231,126,324 of record CM021109.1, on the reverse strand, counting down.
TAAGTTAATGGTGAAGTGGTTATCGTGATACCGCAACTAGCTTGAGGGATGACCGCGGTAGCGCAGTAATAGTCAGGATAAGAACTTGATAGTTAAGACCACCATACCGCTGGGTAGAAAGATATCGACCATGATATAGCGGTAAACACAATAAAGGCCGCATGGAAATAAAATATAAGGAGCGGATAAAGTGAAATAAAGGTAGGAAAGGATATAAAATGTAAAATCAAAGCATAACTATAGTTTTAAATATTTGATTTGCCGATAAGGCAACTTAATCAAATATTTTAATATCTACTAAAGAATATCAAATGGCTGTAATAGAAAATGAAGGGATGCGACCCTTGAGATATGTATTGTATAAATATTTTGAAAATCAGTTTGAGAAAAGGGGGGTTAGGATAGGAGTGAGATTTTCTCAGAAATAAGACTGGGAATGGAAATAATGTACAGATCTTTCTTGAAACAAAGCAATGGAAACTAATGTTTTTAACTGGTGAAAACCTTCTAGTTCAGTTGTTGAGATGCTATAATTTGTATTATTTTTTATCTTGGTTCTCTCCAATTTGAAGACTTTTGATCATTTGAGTTAATGTATCAAGCATAAATTTTGATTCATCAAGGTGCATGTTTTCACTTTGTGTGATTTTTATTTGCTGGTGTCTCAAGTCAGAATTAAATTCCTTCAAGTAAGTCATAATGTTTGAGAGATTTCTTTTGGATAATTTAAGAAGAACCAGGCTAGAAAACATTCTAGCATAATTTATGCAAGCCATAAATAAATGAAATTATATGCCAGTCATAAGATTTTATGTTATAAAGTGCCTAACAACTAGAAATTAAACCAAAGAAGGAAAAAACATATCATTTTCTATTTTGACTCCATTGCCCATGTGGATAGAAGGCACTGATCTGACTCAACCTAGAGATACGGTTTCATACAAATACTTTTTTCAAAACCTTTCATTTGTGCAGTAGGAGTAGGATTAGTTGTAGTGGTTTTCATCTATTCACTTCCATTTTCCATTGTGGATAGATTGCTCAACCAAGAAATACATGCCAATTTGCATCATTCATTAGGTTCACCCATCTAGGTCTAGCAAAACCTAAAGAGAAGAAGGTTCAATTGCATCAATTGGCCTTGTACGTTGGCCAAAAGTGTTGTGAGAGCTTGGCAACCTCTCGTGGTTCAAACCTGCATTTTTGAGACCCAACATACTACACCTATCAGTGGGGTATGTAACTAGTAAACATTTATAAATTTATTACATGTTAATAGCATTGTTTTACGAATGGAATTTTAATATGTGTTTTTGGATGTTGAATAGGCTAATATTGGAGGTTTTGAGGGAACACCTCCTAGTGCCAGTGGATTTAGTCAAACCTTCACGTAGGTAATAGAACAAAGAGTTTAACTAATGAATTGTACTTAATAGATTTGTGTATTTTATATTCATATCATTGATTACGTTGCATTGCACATCATTCAAACTCAAAGCATTATTTCACATTCCATAACTAATAATTAGATTGAAAACATTTCAACTACAATATAGTTATTTAGAAAGTCAACATAAGTACTGATGTAGTTACTTGACATATCATAAGTAATAAGTCTAGGAGCAGCTTCCAATTGCATTTTCTTGTCATGGCATTCCATGAGACCACATTTTACTGAGGCATCTTTTCAAATAGTTCACTTCCTTGTCTATGCTCCAAACTAGGCACCCATTATGGCCTACTCTCACAGATGTGAAACTCACTTGCAACTCTTTTGGAGCAACTATCCCAAATCTAGCTTTTAATGCTGAATTAGGCCTCTTTTTCAAAGAGACACCTCTCCAAACACACAAAAAAAACTTGAAACCTAAAATAAATCAAAATACATCCAAGAAAACCTCAGATTATTCAACTTTCAAGTCTCCTCTCGCTCATTTAGACCCTTTTTCATAAAACCCTCACTTTCCTTGCAATCAATTACGGCTTATTGAAACTCTTATGCCCTAATCTCTCAATATATTATAATCACTTCAATCAAGCTTATTTATTCCTGTACATGCTCATTCCATCCTCAAATAGTGCTTCCCCAAAGATCTAAATACACTTCCTTCACAAAATCACTCTTTTTCACTAGTTTTCACCCTCTTTCACCTATGGTTTCACACTTATTCACTTATATGACCACTTAAAACCTCTCAAATCTTCTAAAAACCCTCCAATTCACCTTCTCTCATAGTTTTTAGGGGATTTTATCCACTTCTAAACCCCTGTCCTCTTTCCACTCACTCTAGCCTTGTTTAAAAGGCACCAAAACTGGTTTTTCACTAGGGCAGCGAGGATAACTCACACAAAAAATTCACCAAACCAATTACTTAGCTTATACACCTACTCATATTTTAGACTGGTCCATTCCACCAAGAAAAAATTTCTACAAAAAGTGGAATGGAATTTTTAGTTCATTTGGGCAATCAAACCCTTAGCCCCTGTTTTCTGACCGCCTAGAGAAATCAAGCCACCAAAAGCTTGAAACTCAATATCAAATTCTTGAATTAGTTTTAAATTGATTACAACACCTAATTCCTTCAATTCAAACACATTATAGATGCACTACCACCTGCATGAAACCGTACACTGGCAGATGATGGAAGAAAACACAAAAAATAACAGTATAACAGTGATATTTTATTAGTTTTCTCCTTCAAAATGCTTGAACAAAAACTAACAACAATGAATCACATATTTTAAATAATTTACCAATTATTTCAACTTCCTAAGAACCTAATATTTCCTCTACAACTACCTTGAATCCCCATATTCCTCCACTTGGCACCTTTTTGCATTTTTACAACATTGATTGACAACTTTTGTTAAGATTCTGTAACTTTAGAATTTATGCCTAAAATGACTACCAAATACCATTACAAACTCTAAAATGGCCATTTAAGCCTTATTACATCATGAAAATACCTATACAACCTCAAAATCCTAAATTTTCCTCATGGAGGCATGCTCTTGTAAAGGTGTGCCTGCACCACTTTCTCAAATAGCTCACCAAGGAAACCACATTTTCCATAAATGTCTACCAAATCATTTTATCAGACAGTTCATTTCCTCACTGCTATGGCTAAAATCTTAAAAAAGGTTCTTTCCAACAAACTATGGATGCTTGGAAAAAATCTATCCAAGCATAATAGTAAGCAATAGCATAGACAAGGCAGTTAGTAGGTTGAAAAATGCCTTAAAAAAATGTGGTTTCATGGTGATGGAATGCTATTCCATCACCATGAGACCACATTTCTTTGAGGCATTTCTTCAAACAACTCACCACCTTTTCTATTATACCACTTTTTCCATACGTGTGTACCAAAGCATTTTATCAAACTACTCACTTCCTTGCTGCTATGGCTAAAAGCCTAAAATAGGTGCTTTCCAAAAAACTATGGATGCTTAGAAAAATATCTATCAAAGCATAATAGTAAGAAATGATACCATAGAGAAGGAAATGAACTGTTTGAAAAAATTCCCAAAAGAAATGCGGCCTTATGGTGATGGAATGCCATGACGTGCATTTTTTTGTAATGGCATTCCATCACCATGAGACCCCATTTCTTTGAGGAATTTTTTCAAATAGTTCACTACCTTCTCTATGCCACCACAATTATCGTAAATATCTACGAGATCATTTTATCAAACTGTTCATCGACTTACTGCTATGGGTAAAATCCTAAAAAAAATTGCTTTCAAATAAGATATGGATATGGAAAATAGTAAGCATGATAGTCATAAATATATAATTTAATAAGTACTCAAAATTTTGTTTATTATCTCATATGCATTATAAGTCATGACGTGGATCGCTATTGTATTTTTTATGATCGAATAATTTGTTGTTTTATTTTTAGCTGTTGCAAGCAGAGACACCTTCGAATGTGATGAGGGCAATGGAGATACGTGTTTCATCTGCTATAGAATCCTCGATGGCTCTAACAGGGGAGGTATGAGGCAAATTACTAAATTTCAATTTACATTCGTTGTTATAGATGTTAGTTCTAGTGAAAAAGAAAACCGTTATTGATTTGTGGTTTAATTTCGATTTAAATGGTTTATACGGGGCTTCAACACACCTCAGCTTGGGCATGCAAATATTTCCCTCAAGGAGAGTGATCATCAGATGGTGGTAAGTGATTATTTTTTAAATATATTATCTTTTATAATGTAATTTCTATATATTAATGTCTTTACTTCTTACTGTAACAGATAAAACTTCATGAAGAACTAAACACTAGGAGGAGTAGCAAGAGCACTCCTTGACTGCAGCATAAATGAGTGACAAATCTATCACCATCTGATTGACAAGCAAAGGGAAAGATTTTATTTTGAGGGGATGGAGAGTGATGAATTTTGATTCCAGAGCCCTTTGTTGTATACCTACATGGCATTTTTGTACATATTTTGTATTGGATATATTTGACATTGTATGCCTATATGGCATTCTCGTAAGCCTATATGGCTATTTTGCACCTATATTTCATACTTATATAGACATATATTGATGTATGCCTACATGGCTATTTGGTTAATACAAATATTTTTTATCGATGGTGTCCATATTTGCATTCTAAATTCATGGTTCAATAGATATGAGTTATGTGTATTCAAGTGTATACTTTACAAATTATGTGTATACTTTGTGACTTATGTGTGTTCCAATGTATATTTTGTAACTTACTTGTTTTCATGCGTATACATTGTATTCATGCATATACTTTGTATTAATTTGTGTATACTATGTATTTGTGTGTATACTTCAAGGCTTACATGTTTTTGAGTACTCGTGCTTCCCTTATTCACATGTACATGCTTGACTTATTCACGTGTATAATCATTAATTGGTTAGCCCTAGCGTTGATCATTGTTGTCCTTCATGGTTTATCTTGAATATTAATTGATTAATGCTAAACAACTTTATGTAAAAGAAAAAACCATGTTTTCAATTGGTATTGCATGAAATGATTCATAAAACGATTTCAAAAAGTATCCTTGATATTACAAAAAGATATGTATTTATACACTTCAATTGTGTAGTCACTGTTTGGTTTTGATGCAATTCAACCACCAAACTCAACCATACACAAGGGTTCTTTAGACCCCAAACACAACTGAGAAGTTCCATTAGGCCTATCAAGCCAAAATTTATTCAACTTTCAACATAAACACTTCCTGTCACAAGACACCAAGACTCACCAACAAATCCAAATAATTATCCAATATTTTTAAGGCATCTAAAAATATTAATATGCTTGAAGAATCACAACTTCACCACCAAATATATCAGCAAAAAATCACAAAGACAATTTCACTATTTCACTTGATAGAAAGAATGACACCCAACACACCAAATCACCAAATTAGCTTCTTAAAGACACATCATGCCCAAAACCATTTTCAACATCCATAATATGACTGTATCAAATTAAGAATAATGTTAGGCAATTCATAATCAATCAATTTCTTCAATCTACACATTCAAGGCATCAAATGCTAGTAGTAGTCCTTTAGGAAAAAAATGGGTGTATCTCCTGTCCTGTCTTCAATCTCCACACACTCCACACATTTTAAGGAACAAATTTTTCCATATACTAACATAATTCAAAAGCAGGTAGACTTGTTTCAGAGAATATGAGAGAAACAAGAACCTATCTACAGCCTAGGTGCACCAATTAGGTTAGATTTTCAAAGCAACTACCAATGAATCAACATGAAATCATAAAAGAACCCTGGAAAGCATTGATTCGGGTCAAAAAACTATTGAATCAATCAATTTTAGGGACTAATCAGCCCTACCAAGCACCAAACTACCAAACCCTTGATTATAGGCTTTAACAAGCTTGATTAGAGGAGGGTTTATTGGAAAATTATACTCCAAACCTTCTAGGGCTCTGCAATTGCTTCAAACACATTGATTAATGTATGAAAAAGCTTTAGGAACTCTTCTCTTTCCTTCTTGAATGTATTTTCAGCCGTTTTCAACTTGGAGCTACCAACTTACAATGAAAACTCAATTTTTTTTGAGAAAAACAATCACCAACATTGATTCCTACCTTCCCTTGTTCTTCCAGCACGCAAAAAAACTTAATGCATCCTAAACACAATATAAAATATCCTAATTGACTGATCTATACTAACTATATCAATGGAGTATCCATTCTTTTGCTACTTAGACTCTCAAACCTTGCTAAGAGGGTTCACAGACCTGTAGACAAAGAACTGAATCAAACAAAAAATTTACTTATTTAAATGCCCTCAAAATGAATTGAAAGAAGACTACTTCCTTACTCTACCAATGCCAATGAAGATCTAAGCCAGATATTACTCTACACGACTAATAATTAGTAAACAAAAAAATGAAAAAACATTGATTTCCAGAAATTGGGTACTCTCTTTATTAGATCTTTTTTAAGATTACAACCAATGACCCCTTTGATCACCTTACCCAAATCTTGAATATAAATTTACATCATTTATAATGCTTGCCCCTCCACCTTCAATTGCTTAACTACCTTTTACAATGAGATGACTCTTCACATTCCTTTGTATTTTGTCTTTTTGCACACTTTTACGCTCTTGCATATTTTGCATTTTGATAACTCAACAACATTTTTTTACAAATTTAACTTCACCAACCCACTAGTGACCTATTGATGACCTTAGATACATTATTTTATGTCTTCACAAGACCTTTACAATCCATTTACATTTGAAAATTCAAATTTCCACAATTTTTCCCTTTGAAAGAACTTTGAAAACAAGGTGCTCCTGCACTAGGTTTTGTCAAAGAAAAATCTACCTATGCCACTATTACACTGCACAGGTAAACCAATTTTTTATTGTGGAGCTATATTAAGCTACCACTCTCAAGACCAATGTAACAATGACACAAAATAATGTTTGAGACTGCAACAAGACATCAAAATCGCTAGTGTACTAAACAAATTCTTATGATATTTGAAGAATGCTAATAACTCTACTCAGCTGGCTTCTTTTTTCAAAATCATACAATTGAACCCTAACATCAATAGACTGTGTATATCAAGTTACTACAATTCAAGTTTCAACAATGAATATTTATCATGCATGTTTTAAATGACATTCAAGTTTATGGTGGTTTTGTTGTTTATATGATGTTATGTGATATTATAATCCTAATTCATGCTTCTAGGTTGCATATATATATATATATTACATTTTTTTTGTACTAATGAACCCAAAACGAATCGAACCCCCCTCCAATGTTTTTTGGCTGAATTGGTGAACTGAACCCCCGAACCTGAACCCAAACCTCATACAACCTCAAAAACTCTTCCAAAACTCTTCATTATGCCTACACAAACTTAATTGACCACAAAATTATGCTACCCCCTAACTTTACCCACTTTTACTCCCTCAAACCTCTCTTTCTCATTGAAAACCCCTCTTTTCCCAATTAGGGCATTATCCCATTACATAATTTTGACCTCCCCTATGCTTCCAAATGTTTTGAACACATCAAAATCCAAAACCTCACTCTATTTCCAATCTATTATAACTTATTCTCAATCAATTTCTTCTTTCCACCTCTTCTAGCCTTGCTTTTAAGGCCTAAATTTTGAATTTTCAATAGGGGTAGTGTTAGTAATATCTTCCAATGAATTTACCAATGCTATTTTCTTATACCTACTCCCTATCCTACTTACATTAGGCCCATTCCACTGAGACTTGGCCTAAACAATAGGTGGAATGGCCTATTTCAACATATTACACTCAAACCCTTGTATGAGCAAGTTCAAATCTGTTTCAAAAATCTACTTCTAAGTTGCTTGGAACTTAATAGAATTCCACAAGAATGGATTCTAATCAAAGCTAAAACCATTCTACAACAAATTCATATCATTTTAGAGAAAAATTCTACTGTACGAACTCGTACACATGCTAGAAATGAAGAAAATGCACAAAAAATAACAAAGAAACATAAATATTTGATTGATATTCTCCTTCAAACTCTTCAACAACCACTAACTTCGAGTTTACAATGATCATACACTTTTTGAGTGGAAAAATCAGACTTCTCAACCGTCGTGTGTATGTTTCTATTTTCGATTGTTTTCCATGCCATCATAAGGGATCAAGCCAGTTGAATGTAGCTCAGAGCAATTCTGTGTGTTTGGGTGCGAAAGAAGACCATGGCTAGTGTAAACATACCTGTCGAGACATGTTGGATCAATTTTTTTGGTCACATGAATTACAAAATGATAGTTTCACCACTTTGCAACTTTACACTACTTGCATGTGACACTTTTTCCATCAAGTGAAAACTGGACACCATAGGAAAATGACTCTGAGATAACGAAAATTGAGAGAGGTTGTTGTAGAGGGGCCCAACATGATCCCCTAGGCTTAGACGAAGAGTTTTTAAGTTTCAAGATTTATGAGTAATAGCCCTTCAAAGATTTCTTCCCTTTTGCACTTTGGACCCTTAAGGGATCGATCCGGTTGAATATAGCTCAGAGCGATTCCCTATGTTCGAGTGCAAAAGAGGACCATGTATAGCATAAAAGTACCCATTCAGATGCATTAGAATAGTTTTTTTGGTCACATGAGTTACAAAACAAAATTTGTACCACTTTGCAACTTTCAACTACTTGCATTTGACAACTTTTTCCCCAAGTGAAAATTCGCCCCCACGGGAAAATTTCTCCGAGATAGAAAAAATTGAGAGAGGTTATTTTAGAGGGGCCCAACACAATCCCATAAGATCAAATAAGAAGTTTCTAAGAATCTTGATGTTCGAGTAATAGAATGTTTAAGTTTGCAGCCATTTTGCACTTTGGACCCTTAAGGGATTGATCCGATTGGACGTAGCTTAGAGTGATTCCGTGTGTTTGGGTGTGAAAGAGGACCATGCCTAGTGTAAACATACCTATTTGGACACGTTGGAACAATCCATTTGGTCACACGAACTACAAAACAAAAGTTGTACCACTTTGCAACTTTCAACTACTTCCATTTGACAACTTTTTCCTCAAGTGAAAACTTGCCATCACAAGAAAATTATTCTGAGATAGAAAAATGAGACAAATTATTGTAGAGGGACCCAACATGATCCCATAGGATCAGATAGGAATTTTCTAAGCATCATGGTATCCAAGTAACAACATACTGAAGTTTACAACCATTTTGCACTTTGGACCCTTAAGGGATCGATCTGGTTGAATGTAGCTCAGAGAAATTTTGCATGTTTAGGTGTAAAAGAGGACCATGGATGGCACAAAATTACCCATTTAGAAATTTTGGAACAGTCTGTTTGGTCACACGAGTTACAAAACAAAAGTTGCACCACTTTGCAACTTTCAACTACTTGCATTTAAACTTTTTCCCCAAATGAAAATTCGCCACCACAAGAAAATGCCTCTGAGATAGCAAAAAAAAATAGAGCTTATTGTAGAGGGACCCAACGCAATCCCATAGGATTAGATGAGAAGTTTCTAAGCGTCACGGTATTCAATTAATATCATGTTGAAGTTTGCAGCCATTTTGCACTTTGGACCCTTAAGGGATCGATCCAGTTGAACGTAGCTCAGAGCGATTCCACATGTTTGGGTGCAAGAGAGGACCATGCCTAGTGTAAACATACCTATTTGGATGCATTGGAATAGTTTGTTTGGTCACACGAGCTGCAAAATGAAAGTTGCACCACTTTGTAACTTTGCACTGCTTGCATTTGACACTTTTTCCATCGTGTGAAAATTAGACACCATGGGAAAACCACTTTGGGATAACAAAACCGAGAGAGGTTATTGTAGAGGGGCCCAATGTGATCTCATAGGTTTAGATGAATATTTCGTAAGCCTCACGATTTCCAAGTAATACCCCGTCAAAGATTGTTGTCTTTTCGCACTTTGGACCCTTAAGGGATCGAGTCGGTTGAACGTAGCTTAGAGTGATTGTGGTCTCTTTTCGATGGAATTAGGTGGGAAGTAGACTTAAATCCATTTTATTTTTGGTTTGGTTAGATTTCAAGTGATTTTGTGTATTTTAGAAGCCAATTACTGAGGGTCGGTCTATATACCTTGTTTTAAGAGAATCTTATAGGTACTCTATTTTACTGAGGTGTCTTAAGAGGGTTAGTTTGTATGTCAATAAACCCTTTCATAACTTGTGAATGAAGAGGGTTTTTGGGTTTTTTTATGTTAGAGGGTTTATGACGCCCTAAAAGTGGAGGAATCGGTAGTTTGGCAAACTAGTTAATGATGCTCATTGGTGGTTTGTGTGTGATAGGAAAAATTAAGGGGGGTTGCTTGTTTTGTGAAAGTTGATCCAAAAGAGTATTATGAGGGTTTGATGTATGTTGAAGAAGGATTAAAAGGGTTCCTAAAATGGTGGTTTTTTGCAAATTTCGTTAAGGAATTCTGAGAGTTAAGGTGGGAAAAATAGGTGTGCAAACCTACGAGAGTGACTAGGTGCAAAGTTGAAAATAAGCCAAGATTGAGTTTTGAGGGAAGAAAGGAGGTTGGAATCATTTTATATTATGGGAGTGAGTTGATTTTGTTCATGTATTTCTGTTAGAATCACTTCAAGTTTACATTTTTTTGCACTTGTTTTACATTGACAACTTTTCATTTTTTTCAATTTTACATCATTTTGATAAATAAGCAACATGAACTCCAAAATGACCCAAAAAACAACTAAAATGACTTATTACATTATAAATTGGTCTAATATGACCTTATTCAATTAAAAAAATTCAAAACACAAAACTAACTTAAGACTTCCATGAACCGAATTTGCTCAATAACCTTGGTGCCCCTGCACCAAATTTCATTATTTCAGTAAATCTCATTACAATGCCTTAAGTAGTCTATTCTCACAAATATTTTACAATGTCAATCATACATTTGATACTCTCTTATAATGTCTACATCATATGTGCTCATTATGAGGTTAACTTCAAATGAGCAACTTGAGATTCCCTCGCAAAGCTTCACATGCTCTTTTATAATGGCTTCAAATTAGAATTAATATTTCTCAAGATCATCAAAATAAAGATGTTGCATTTCTTTTTTGGATGAGATTATTTTCGATGGCTCATAAATCAACATTTTTTGCAAGGAGAGACTAATCAGTTTTTAATAGTTTACTTACAAATACACAAAGTAAAAGAAGAAAAAGAAAGAGCATCCAAAATGGAAATGAAATGAAAATAGATGAAAGGCACTTACAGATAGGCTGGACAGTCTCTCAACTTAGTCACTCCTAGTCATGTATCTTCACTGGGAGTTCCAAGGTACCTATTGCAGACAACAACTCTCATGAATAAAATATCTTGAAATTCAAGATGCTCTTATAATGTCTAAATTATAGGTGCTCATGATAAGGTTAAATTCAAATGAATAACTTGAAATTCCCTCACCAAGCTTCACACACACTTTTTTAATGGCTTAAAATCATAATTGAGATTTGTCAAGATCATCAAAATAAAGATGTTGCATTACTTTTTTGGCAGAGATTCTTTTGGATGGCTCATAAATCTACATTTTCTGTAAGGGGACACCAATCAATTTTTAGAAGGTGTCTTACAAATAAGAAAAGTAAAAGAAGATGATAGCATTGGAATCAAACAAATTAATGTGCATACAAGTATAAAATTAATAAGAACCAATGTGCATATACTTACAAATTAATCCAACGAACCATCTGGGTCTGCTCTACTCTTTATTGTGTCCAGTATTGCCTCATGGTCAAACTCAAGAACCTTCCACAAGGTCTTGTTCAAAGGTTTACCCCCATATTTGGTCAAAACAACATTAGATTCCACAACAAGGTTCAAGCAATGAAGAATCTTATGACACGTGTGAAATTATTGAAGCAACCAATGTTTAACACCCTTATGTGGGTACCTTCTAAGCCACATTTTAGTAACCACAATTGAGTCTGTAGGATATTCGGTGTTTTCTCCATCTATAACCAGGGCTTCCAATTTATTTTTGACCTCAACACAACAACACAAGTAATAGTCCATTCCCTCTTCATTCTCTTCATCTGCAATAACTACATAAACATGCCCTGCATTGATATGTGCAACAAATCTCTTGAAATTAGTCAACATTATGAATACACTACAAAGTAAGATAAAAATATGGAATTTCAACAACTAAGCAAGTTGATATATTATCTAGTTGAACTAGATCTGTTACGTGGTCAAAGTCAACCAAGGATTCCATATGTGTTATTTCCAATGCCATCAGAGGGTGATATATGTGAAGTGGGCTAAGATAACTTGTCAACCATTTGTCAACCCACTCCCTTGACCCACAATCATTCTAGTCTTGCATTGTACATGAAGAACAAAAGAATGCCATCTTTCGTGTATTGATACTCCATGAACCTGCATTTGAGCTAAGGAAAGAGTGTAGCTCACTTGATCCTATTAGTGTACAATAGTCCTCATATGGTGCAATGTTAGTATCATCCATCAACCAAAAAAATCTATGAACTGAAGATGTACCTTCATTACTTGGACCCATTGAAGCATTACACCACTCGATGATTGATCTTGCATATGTCAACTTTGCACTGTCTTTATAATTTAACTCTTCTCATGCCAATGCTCTTTTCACACATGCTCCCCTTTCCATGCCCGACCTCACAAAAGTTCCACATATGTTGAACACCTATGATGACATGCATCCTGCACAACTAGTAGAACATGCGTGAGTTCTTGAACTGTGTTGCATAGTTATCCGACCATATTATATGCGGACCGTATGCTATGCCCCTCTTAACCAAACCACTGTAGAACATTTGGAAGCAACCTTGCATGGAATTTGGAGAATGTGTGTGATCATCACTAATATAAAAGTGGTACTCCCTCAAAACCTTCCTTTGTTCCTCTATACTATCAGATGCATGAATGAATTCTATGTGCACAAATATCAAAACTTGTGTGGAGTTGTAATACTATGACTACACCTCATGCTATGGTTGTAGAGTGTATTTCTCCACAAAGTCAACCAATGATATTATGATGCCAATTGGAAAGATGTCCTTGCATAGCTTGAATTGTGTGTCCAACCATCGGGCTCTATGGGTATGCATTGCATACTCAGATAGTATGTTGTCACGAAACATGGAAATAAACTGATACACTAGAATCTTCTCAATAACCAAATCACACATTTTTTCTTGAAACCTATCATTTGTAGCATATGCCACTATTTTATACTTCCCGAACTCTAATAGTTTTTGTCCCACCTCATCTGTGCTTTCCATATGTTGACATACTAGAATACACCGGAAGCCACCGCAATGCTAACATGAACCATCCAAGAATGTTGTCCTATAGAATATCTAGCCATCCTCTATTTCACATAATTGTTTTAATAAGAACTCTCTTGAAGATTTTGGTGGGGCTTAAATGCCACAATCCTGCAAAAAATCATTAGTAAGAAAATCTAAACATATAGAATGATAAACATCATAATGGTTAGATAATTCAATATGTAGTCTACAACAAAAAGTAGTGCATGTGTAATTTATCTTGACATAAAAAAGTTTAAGCATTTCAAAAAATCTTTGAAAAATACTAATTTGAGGATAATCATTTTGAAATTTACAAAAAAATTGGGTTTGAGTCATGTCCAAAAAATTCTTTGGATGTGCCTCACGGTTTCGACTACCGATTCTCCTTCTTACCATATCCCTCTGATTCAGAGATGGCCTTGCGTTATTATTCCAATACTCTTCAATTAGTGTTCTCAAGGCTTCAACAACTTCTTTATATTTTTGTGGCAGTCTCCCCGAGAATGTCCATAATTCATTTGAATCGGTGCCCTCAATTCTTTGTCACCTTTGAATGACTCTTGATAAAAAAATTCTACTAATTCTCATTTTTTCACTCATCTTTTTAATGAGAGGAGCTCTCTTTGTTTGATAGCTTACCAAATTCGATGTAATGAAACGTCAGGTGACATTACTATCCTTTCAAAATGAGGTACTACCCACACTCTCATATGCATCCATTAGATTCTTCACAATAGTGTTTTCACTTGATGCATTCGATGTTCTCAACTCATGAGTATTCATGATGTTTCTATACTTTACACCCTGCATCATCTCAACAAATAGTTGACATCTTGCAGTCTCATTTAGCCTTTCAAAGAAGAAATTCCAAATCTTATCAGCATATCTTCTACAAGTGCATGTTGAAATCTTACCTTCCATGTGATACAAAATATCATCAATATTAATAAAATAATTTGGCTTTCTACGCAAAATTATAGGTGGTGTTCTCCTAGGTACATACATCTCAACATTAGAAATTTCATCAATATTTAATTGAGTTGAGCTAGATTGCATACCTTCGATCGAGGGTGGAGTAGAAGACATACCTTGAGGTTCACGTGGGGATGATGGCATACCTTCTTCTTCAAATATGAGTGATGATGTACTCTCAACTTAAGATGTGTTGGATGGTGTCCAACATTATTCACTTGGGGTAGATGGTGTCCCTCCATGTTCACTTGTGGTAGATGGTGTCCCTCGGTATTCGCTTGTGCTTAATGGTGTCCCTTCATATTCACTTGCCGTAGAGGGCATGTCTCCAACCTTGGTATCTGAATTTGTCTTACCGTGATGCTTTCACATTCATGCCTTTTGTGCTGCCAATTCCTTTTCTCTTTTTGACGGTTGAGGTTCCTCTTCAATTGGCTTGTCTTCATTAATCATTTTCAATTTCTTCTTTTCACGATATGCCGCCACCCGAACTCTCTCCTTTTCTTTGAAGGTTTCATTCTCTTCGTCTGTTAGTTTCTTTGACATGGTGAATAATTTCACCTGTATCATGGTAATGAGATGAATATTAGTTCCTCAAAAATGTATCCATTCAATTAAATCAAAATATATGTCATTCAAGGCTTCATAAAGAATACTTACAATCATCATGTACAAGAGTATTTCTAGCATAGAGAAAGGTCGCATGATTTTTTTCAATGGAATGCCTTAAAGAAATGTGTTAATATGGCATGCCATGATTGCAATATAGGCTCAAAATGGAAGCATGGACAAGCATACAAAATATCAACTTATCTCATATATATACGTATACAAAATGTGGAAGCTTACATGGTGTGGGAGCACCATTGAATGAAAATTGTCAATTCAAGAAGTTGTCTAGGCTTTAGGATTTTGGAATTTTTTCATTAAATAAAGTCAATAAGACCCTTTTCCATTGTAATGAGTCATTTTTTATGTTTCCTAGGTGTTTACAAGGTTTAGATTTCAAAATTGCAAGAAACATTGGTAACTTGTTAATTGTGCAAAAGGGCATAATTGTAAAGTTGTAAAAAATAGATTTTGAGGAAGGCAAATAGTCATACCATTTTAAATGTCAGTTGAAGGCATTAGGATAGTTAGTTTTATGGGAAAAATCATATATATGCTAGAGAAAATCGATACAAAGATTGATTTAGAAGATTTGAAGGAAGATTGAATTGAAAAATCAATATTTTTTTAGATTTTCTATACTTCTTTGCCTTTTGCAACCTTGGTTTAGACCATACAGAGAGATTTTGAATATAAATCTTCTTGAATCACTTTGGGGCATGTTTTAATAGTGTTTTTCATTTGATTTCAGACTGTAACTCCAATTCTAGTGGTAGTTTGGATCGAATCTCTTGTTGCAGGTCTGTGTGCCCTGATTAAAGGGTTTTGAAGGTCTCAATTATGCAAATTGGCCTGTTTCGCTCACTATGATTACTGTAATTGGTGGAATGGGTATGAATCATCAATAAATAGGTGAGGGAATTATTTTTGTGTGCAGGGAAGGTCTAAAAGGGTGTTGGGCATGAAGCTGTAGAGTGAAATTTTGAGTTTTCCATGAGATTTTGAGTGGGTTTGATATGCTAAAGTATGTTTTGTGTTGAGGAAGTGTAGTGTCTTGTTGAATTCAATTTTTGCGGACCTTTTTAGACCTATTTTAAGTATTCATAATATTGTGTGAGGGTTGGATGAGTTTTTTTCAATAAACCCCTAGTTTCTTGGGTAAAAAAGAGGGTTTTGTGATTTGACACTTTGGTGAGTGATTTTTTGAAAACAAATGGTGGAATCCTTCATTTGATAACATATATAATTCTTCCCAATGTATTTTTGTGTTTTGGAAAATTATTTAAGATAAGGTCCTTTGTAAAAGAGGCCTAGTTGGTGTAGAAATCTAGTTTTGATGAAGTTGTAATAACGAAGCCTATTGTGGCTTGTTGATATGTTATTGTGTGCCCTCTTTGGGATTTGAGAAGGGTCGGGTCTTGGTCTGAGTAGACCTTCTCTAAAAGATATACTTGGTTGAGTGAGTTAGCTATGGTACAAGGATGACTGTTGAATTGGTGAAAGTGAAGAA
Source organism: Sequoiadendron giganteum (assembly GCA_007115665.2). NCBI lineage: Eukaryota > Viridiplantae > Streptophyta > Pinopsida > Cupressales > Cupressaceae > Sequoiadendron > Sequoiadendron giganteum. Next base: position 231,109,898 of record CM021109.1, on the reverse strand, counting down.
TATTATGAATTGTTGTTGTTTGTTGATTTTTTGAATCATGAAGGAATTGAATGGTTATGAATTTCTAATCAGGTTTATGCTATGTTACAATCAATTTTATGTTGGTTAATCTATTTTTGAGTATGACAAAGAATTGGAGCCAAGTTCAAATGTTTTTTGGAAATATGAAATCAAGTGAAATAGAAGGATTTTGATGAAAAGATGACTGAGTTTGTTGGTTTTTCTTCTCCAATTTAAGTTAGGTTTAGAAGTACCCTTGATGATTTATGGATCTTGGTAGATTCTCTACATCAAGTTTAAAAATGTAACTGGCAAGTGTATATTATTGTGTAATTTAAAATGTGCATTGACAACCTAAGGTTATAATGACAAACAAACAATGATCAACATGGAGTATGAAAAATAGAAAAAATGAAAGCAAGCCATAATATATTGAAAGAAAATGTGTAAATAATTGACATACGTAAAAAAATAGAGCTTCAAATGGAGGAGTTCAACCCAATTATGTAGCCTTTGATTATTATTTCTTCAAACTCCTCAACAATTTGACTTTTTCAAAAGCTTTTTCCCATCCAAACTTCAATTGTATATCAATTTTGAATGGAATTCAGACTTTATATTCCTTTCAATGTGAAAACTCTGCTATTTCATGCAAAGTTGGTGGAATGTGAAAAACATACATTCACACTTCACAACATCATCACAAATCATCCTTTTGTCCTTGCACACACAAAATTAGGAGAATATGAAAAATATGGGCCTTGAGATCATGAGTATATTGAGCTATTTTATGGTTTTTAGTGCAAGACGAAACATGCTCGTGTTATAATGCGAGCACGCTATTTCTTGCTAAAACAACCATATCTCTACTTCTTCAAAACATGTTCGTGTTATGTGAAAGATGATTTTTTTAATATATTTATTTTCTCTCTCTTTGTCTATACCCTCTACCCTAATTCTATATATCTCCCTATACCCTTATAGTAGAGGAGATATAGGTGAGTGTGTGTGTGTGTGAGAGAGAGAGAGAGAGAGGTAGAGGGAGGGAGATGAGATATATATAGTAGAGAGGGAGAGAGGGAGGGAGAGGTAGAGTGGGAGGGAGAGGGAAAGTGGGAGAAAGAGGGAGAGAGAGGGAGAGAGGGAGGAAGAGGGAGAGTGGGAGAAAGAGAGAGTGGGAGTGATTGAAAAATGAGAGAGAGACCTAAGAGAGGGAGAGGGGGTAGGAGGGAGAGATTTGAGAGAGAGAGGGAGTGGGAGAGAGATAGAGGGTAGAGGGTGTATGGTTGAGAGAGAGAGTGGAAGAACAAGAGAGTGGTATAGAGGCAAAGAGAGAGTGGGATAGAGGCAAAGAGAGAGTGGGAGAGATGGAGATAGAGAGGGAGGGAGAGAGGTGGAGAGTGAGAGATTGGGAGAGAGGGAGAGTGGGAGAGATCAAGAGGGGGGGAGAAAGAGGGAGAGGGGGTAGGAGGGAGAGATTTGAGAGAGAGAGAGGGAGTGGGAGACATATAGAGGGTATAGGGTTAAGAGTTAAGGGTTTAAAGGGTTAAGGATAGAGGAGAGAGAGATAGGAGTGAGTGAGAGAGAGAGACAAAGAATGTAGAGAGAGAGGGGATTAGGAGGGAGAGTCTCGAACCTTAAACCCTCTACCCTCTTTCCTATAAACACTTAAACACTCAACCCCTATACCCTAAAACCTCAACCCTTAAACCCTCAATCCGTATACCCTCTTAATCCCTCAACCCTCAACCCTAAACCCTTAAACCCTAATCCCTCAACCCCTATACCCTCTTAATCCCTCAATCCTTAACCCTGAACCATTAAACCCTAATCCCTCAACCCGTATACCCACTTAATCCCTCAACCCTCAACCCTTAAACCCTAATCCATCAATGCCTATACCCTATTAATTCCTCAACCTGCAACCCTTAAACTCTAATCCCTTGACCCCTATACCCTCTTAATCCCTCAACTCTCAACCCTCAATCCTTAAACCCTAATCCCTCAACCTCTATACCCTCTTAATACCTCAACCCTATACCCTCTTAATCCCTCAACCCTCAACCCTTAAAACCCTAATCCCTCAACCCCTATACCCTCTTAATCCCTCAATCCTCAACCCTCAACCCTTAATCCTTAAACCCTAATCCCTCAACCCCTATATCCTCTTAATCCCCCAACCCTTAAACCCTATTCCATCAAACCCTACACCCTCTACCCTATACTTTGGCCCTGTTGATGGTGAAAATGACACAAACAACGTTAAGACAAAATATTTCTACTCTATATCTCCTGAAAAAGAAAGACAACATATAGTAGCCTAACTCCCAAGGTCCTAGTAGTTGGTTCTCAACTGTCTGGTGTCACTCAATCAGTTGATGCAACTGTAATGTTCAAGGGGCCTGTGCTGGAAACAAAGAATGCAAGCAACAACTCATTCTTACCGAACTGTTTTAGTAAATCAAAGGGGTTTCAAACAAAAAAACAAGATAGATAAAAGGGTAAACCAGTAAACATGACAAACTCATCTAACATCTGGACATATATCTTCAACAATGAATGTTTCCCAATCAGATCAAGAAAACCAAAGCATGATACAATTCACAGAATAATCTATACCATTGTATGCATCTAAGGTGCTTATTTTAATTCGCCTATCACAACTACTTCAAAGATTTTTTTTCTAAAAGAACACACATTCATTCATTGCCAAGATCATAGATCAACAGACTTCAACAAATTTAATCCAATGATAATCTAACAAGATAATCCTTAAATCAGGTTTCTTCTAATGACTTTCATCACATAAGAAAATATCATGCTTCAACACAATCACTAGCATTCAGATAGATTATAGCTTATCAACCTTATCAAGTAAAATTCAATTCTAACACCATATTGCTTAAACCTGTAATTTTTATTTAACTGTAAAGTATCTAGTAACAATGTATCTCAACAATCACTATAAAATTCTATTCTTTATTATCCGACCTTTACAATATGATACCCACAGGGTATTTATAGATATACAAAACTCAAACTCCACTTCTATTTTAAGTCATCCACCCTTTTAGGAACAAAACTTTCTTGGAAACTCAGATCAATTTGATCTTGAGTTCTTACATTAGACATTTAGTTAAATTGGAGAATAGGAAAATAGAAGAGAAACATGTCATGCGCTTCAAAACTGTCAGTGTTGCATGCAACATGCAAGGAAGAATAAAGTCATGCATGCAAGAGATCTATACATGTGAAGCTGGGTCTGCAATAAACTCATCATAACTGGCGAAGACTTGCTATAATATATATAATTCTGGCCCGTCAACCCAACTGTCTTCAAATTTAATCCGCTCCAATTTTTCTACAACAAACCCTCTCATACCTTTTATCTTTGTCAACTCTCTTCTAGCAGCTTTTATCTCTTCTTTGACATCCATTAGTCGATCTATCATCGGATCTTCTCCATCATCTCCTTTCTGCATGATTCCTCTAAATCTTTCATCCCATTTCTCTTTTATCTGACTCAAAGGCATGCCTTCCTTTGTTAATACATTTACATCTACAATGATAGCAATGACCACCTCCAACCCCTCAAGCTGTTCAGTTAGACTATTAACAACATCTTGGACCTCATTCCTATGCTTACAAAAGAAATCTATTCTAAACCGGAGTATACGAGAGGTCTTTTCCATAAAATATTTATTATCCTCCTCAAGTATTGACTGTTCAAGAAGAGTAGTCAAAGGAAATGTACTAACCTTCTCCAATTTTTGACTATACTCTTTATACTCCTCTTCTTGTTTCTTCGATGCTTCAATATATTGTTGCATTTCTCTTATCAACTCTTCTGTGCCTTTGTAAACCTCAAAACCCTCAACCAAAACTTCACCTACTTCTTGATTCAACTTGTCAACCCATCTGTCTACCATCTTCGCTTTGCCTCTTACCTGCACTAAATCATCTACCTCCTTTTTGCTTAACAAAATTGGAGTCTCAATAGCCATACCTGTTGTGATCTCGGAGAGGAGACACTTTTCAAAAATGAATGCAATTGACCCAACTGAGCCTTAAGCTCATCTTTCTTCTATTTATCTTTTAACATTCTTGACTTGGTTCTTGAAACCACCACATCAATTAGATTCATCTGTTGATTCTTGGTGGGCCTTCCCAAGTTGACAGTACTCAATTGATAATCTGTTAACTAAATGTCCCCTACCTCCTTTTCTGTCATTGGTATGGCACACTCAACAACAATCTCTCCCTTGTCTATGAGTATGGTAGAATGTAGGATCTTGGCCTTCTTTTTAGGCCTCTCTTGTTCAATCTCCTTCATCATATCCTCCCAATTGAGAGGTTGTGAAGGCATCATTGTCCTTTTCTGTAGGTCCAATTTTAACCAAGTGGGAGCACTTGGAGCAATAGTCATTTCAGTGGAAGAAGAAGTAATGGTAGTAGTAGAATGTGGTTGCATATTTACCCGGGATTGAGAATCAACCCTTGGTTCCTCTTGTTGTTTTTGCACCACATGCATTTGCACAATCTTTTCAGCCTCTTCCCTATCCTTTTGTTCTTGTATCTTTTTATCTTCTTCTTCCTTCTTCAACCTCTCTTCCTCCAATCGATCTCTCTCCACTTTTTCCCTTTCCAATCTTTCCTTTTCTAATCTATCCTTCTCTATTCTTTCCTTTTCTAGCTTTTCCTTATCCAATTTTTCTTTCTCTAGAGCTTCTTTTTCCAGCTTTTCCTTCTCTAAAGCCTCTAGTCTTTCTTTCTCTAACCTTTCTACCTCCAAAGCCTTAAGCTTTTCTACCTTCTCTTCTTCTTCCTTTTGGCGAGCTTCCTCAAAAAGTTTCAACTTGGCCTCCAAGACTTCTTTCTCTCTCCGATGTCTTGCCTTTTCTTCCTCAAGGTCATGAATCTTTTGTATCAGCTCCAACTTATCATTTTATTCTTTAACCATGAGCTCATGTTCTTGTTGCCTTTTCTGTCTCTCTACTTCATCAACTCTTGACTTTGCTTCAATTTGTTGTTGTTGTAGTATGGAATCAATTTTGGCATCCATGACATTTTGCTTTTCTATTTTCTTAGCTTTTTCCTCCACGTCCTTTCTAACTTCTTCAAACAATGTCCATTGCTCTTCTTGTGTCATTACCTATTTGACATCCTCCTCTAGAGGCATATTCTCTTGCAAATCCTTCTCTGACAGAGTCTCATCTGAATCCATTCCAACATCATGAATTTCCCGCTCCACTTCTTTTCCCTTGGTAGTTTAAGCCATACTATGAAGAGCCCCCTTTTAAAATTCTATACTTTGCTGCTTTGCAAGTGGGTCTTGTGTGGAAGTTTCACTCAATGTAGGTGTTGAAGCAACCGATCCTATTTGCACATCCCCTTCTTGTGTTTCTACCTCATCACCTGTTGCTTCAAGTTCTATCTCTTCAATGTCTAGGGGAAAGAACTCCAATGGCTCCTTGGGAGGTGTCTTCCTTTTGAGTCTTTTATACCCTTTCCCCTTTTTAGGAGCTGGTCCTTGAGGAGCTTTGGTTCTTAGCATCAACTAGTGAACACTTCTATCTAAGACTGTTCTTCCTATCTGCTTTATGTCAATAGTTTCTTCATTGTCCCAGTCAATTAGATCCAGGTTCTTAGTTCCTATGTTTAAAGCCTCATAAAATGGATCCAATACAACTCCATCATCCACCAAAGTGTCAGGAATGTCATTTTTAACTCCAAATTACGATATGAGTGCAATAGGTAATCTTTCATAATTCTTTTTCCTCAAGTCGTACTCATCTTTCTGATCACTCCAAAAATCTTCTAACAAATTGAAATGCTTGTCAAACACAGAAGGCAACAAGGAATACATCTTACCTTTCAGATCAAAATACCTACGAGCTGTGTATAAACCTAACTTCAACTGTATGAGCTCACTACAAGCCACCTTTGCTCCTACCAAATGCTGACAGCTATACTCACCCAATTTCACAGGAAACTTGTGACATCCTTTCTTATGTTTTAAACCAAATCAAGCATTAAATCCAAGAGCCTGATATACAAAATCCATCAACACTATTCTGTTATTGCAACACCTTGGAAGCAAATGTGGATGGCCTTCAAAACTAGCTAACCTGAAATATGTAAACTTGGGGTATTGAATGTACCAACATCCCCATTCAGTAATGAATGTCATGGCTTCTTGAATCAATCTATACCCTGCATCTCCATTTAATTGGTTAATGACCACATATATAAATTCATCATTGAATCTTCTGAACTGAGTCTCAACAACTTGTAGAGATAGATGGTTATAATGCTCCCACACTTTCTTCTGTCCATCCAAGACTCCCATTATCCCTACTCTAGTTAAACCTGGGAAGATACCCAACCTTGCTGCTGCATACACAATATAAGAAGTCATAAAGAAACACTTGGTCTCTTTGATGTTGGTCAGTTGATCATGAATAGCATTTGATACAATCATTGACCAATCAAACTGATGAGTGCCATGTAAAATTGTTTGGATGAAAGGAAACATCCACTCCTTGAAGCGAAATGTATCTCTCTTCCCAAAAACCCTGGACAAGATCATTATTAAGTATGATACCTCTTTGTAGAAATCTGCCCTCTTTGGCTGATCTGCAAGCTTGGCTAGTGATTTCTTCTTTGTCTTCAACCACTTTTTGTTTAAATGAGATTTATTGGATTCTTTATAATTACTATATTTCTCCAAATCCTCTGCCTCATCCAACTGCACCAAGTTCTTAGGATCCTGGACATTGAATATACTTTGCAATGCTTGAGGAGTAAGATCAATAATCACATTGTTTTGGGAATCCATGCACTATCTAGTAGTAGGATTGAACGCACTGGTTGCTGTCAAGATCAACTCCGGGCATTGGATTGACAAAGGAAATACAGTGATATGTGCCAAGTTGGAATCAACAATTCTTTGTGTCCTTCCTGTTAGACCTTCCCGTTCCACAAACGTTTCTGTATATAGCTCCTCAAAATTGTACTAGCCCAAATTGGTCTTGGTGATGTCCGAACAATCTGATTCTACCTTGCTCACTTTCACAATAGGACTCCTATGATTATACCTTAAGGTATAAGGCAATTGTTCTGGCTTGATCTTCTTTGGTTTAGGTGCTGCCTTTGATGTCCCTGCAGGCCAGCTTCTTTGAGAAGCTTCTCTTGATGTTCCTGACATCCCTTTAGCTTTTCTGCAACAAATATCTCTAGTTAGATCCTTCAATGAAACATCTCAAAAATATATCTTTAAAATCATACCTTTCCAACATACATCAGAGGCGAAACCAGTCAGCAAAAATCTTAAATAATCTTCTTCTAACATACTCCTGGGCTTGGAGCAAAAAATGTTACTGTCACTCTACTAACAAGAAGCGGGCTCGAAGTCGGAAATGAAATAATGATCGAAACCAGAACCAGAATAGAAACTGATTTGGTTCCCTTAAGATTTTTTGTTTTCATTTTCTGTTTTCATTCCGCTTCCGCTTCCGCTAAGCAAACATTTTTATGAAGTAAAAAATTCTTACTATAAGTAGAGTCGGAGACGGGATGGAGAATGAAATTGACACTAAACATGAAAACACATCCAAACTCCTAAATCAATTCCGATCTCGCTTCCGATGTTGACCATGACGTCATCGACAATTTTATCAATTTAACACTTGACTCCATGATTAAAGACTAAGGTCATATTAAATAAAATGAGGCTTAAAATATATCATGAACAAACCATTCCCATATGACCGTGGGGGATGACTGTATCTTTAGGGCATCATATTTAATCATTTTAAATGTGATTATAGAAACACACGAAACCCTAATCGAGAAAATGTGATATAAAAACTAGGGCATGGATTCAACCCCTCCTAATTCATCCAAACGAATGTGCCATGACACCTGAATTAAAAACCAAATTCTACCAACCCTAACTCACTGTAAAAACTTAGATTTAATCAACCTCACTGTGTAAACCCTAATCAAACCTATGCATCCAAAACCTAACTCAACACGATGTGATCACGCTAAAACATGAAAGCGACCGTGCCCTCTATCACTATAAAACCAGAAACTCTATCATAAAACCAAAATCAAGAACAACAAACAAACAAAGAAAGGAAAACAAACACGCAAAACTTCAAGAAAGCGAACTTGCCCAAAGATAAAAAATGATCAATCAATCAAACACAAACAAAAAACACGAAAGAAAAATAAAAGAAAGTCGAGAGTAAGGACCCTACCTCGAACGCAAAAAACTGGCTAACCTTCTGAATTGATTTGCAAGCAATTATATTCTCCTCCTTCAATCAATTTACTCAAATGGACTCCACAACTGCTCTTCCTTGCTCTTCAATTTCTAAACAATGATAATGATAATAATGATATGTTTAATCCTTAATTTAGGTAAAAATCAGAATTTCTATCTACACAAGGCAACTGTCATTAATGCATTAAATATAGTTTAGGTAGAGTCAAAACTGAAAGAGAACAAACACTTCACTACAGTGCGACTTCAGGCAAAAATTCAACGACCCAGAAACGACGGGAGCAGAATCGGAATGGAAACTGATTTAGAAAATTAAGGAATTCCCCAACCTCATTCCCATTCCGGGTTCGGGTCCACCAACAAAGGACAAAATGAAACCAAACATGAAAAGTAAAATAAAAGATCGACACAATAAAATTTAAGACAAGGACTTAGACTAAAACAAGAGTTGAAAAAGTGAAGGCAGAGATGGGATGGATTTTGGTTTTGCAATTTTCAATAAACACCAACCTAACGCCCACTCTGGTTCCGACTCCAATAAAGGAAAAAACAAAAAGGTAAAAAGAAAGACTATCGGGATGGGAATCAGATCGGGTTTTTAAAGAAATTTCAGAACCCAATTTGGTTTCGGCTCTGATTTCGATAGACTAAACCAAAATAAAACAAAGTGTTTGAAGCAAAAGACTCCAGAATTTGTTTGAAAATCAATCAAGGATAAAAAAATAACAAAGTGGGACCCATTTTGACGAAGTCAAAAGATGGGGTGGTTATGCAAGGCATAACAAATGGCGACTCGGCTGGGAAAATGGTTTACCCATTTTCAAGATACCCAAAGAAAATTTTAGTCACCCTAAAACTACCTGGTTTATGAAGCATACTAATTTGAATAAGATCAGATATATGTAGGATAAGTATGAGCTAGAATCTCAGATGTATGTGCTCATGAGTTATTTCTGAGTCTGAGTGGGTGCATATATTGTGCAGCTTTCTTTGTAGATACTTTCTTTATTTGTGAACAACTATACTTTAAGATTCAAGCTACTTAGGTTGAGCCCTTTAACTATCGTGCAGTAAAAACCTTGGAATTGCTTCACTGCCAGATAGGTGTCCATAGCCCCAATGGAGATACATCTAGTTCTCTCAAAGCATTGCTCTACTGCCAGCCAGGCGTCCATAGCCTCGATAGAGATACTTGATTACCCAATTGATATTGAGTTTGCCATTTCTTTCTTTCTTCTTCTTTTTTTCTTTTAAACCTTGCTTATGGAAATCTTTTATGCACCTTCCTCAATACTTCAGACATAATGAATTTGAAACATGGGTTGAGAACTACTATGGATTTCATGATAGTTTTGGAATCAGATTTTTCACTTGAATCAAAGGATAGAGCCATTCTAAAACAAATAGGTACCTACTCATGCAGATGTTTTTTTTTCTAATTTGGTCATAGAGCTTTGATCATAATTCACAAGATATTCACAGTATATCTTCTATCCTTAATAAATTTTCCAACCCAAACTAGAATGGTCATAAAGCATAATTTTCAGAACAAAATCCTTTTCAATGGTGATAATGAGAATACCTAAACCAAATTATCTCCTAGTACCAATAGTATACCTTGAATAACAACTCCTTAATTTGAAATGAACAAAATGAAGATCCCCAACGAAACAAGACAAAACAAAACAAAACAAACAAACAAATAAACAAACAAACAAAAAAAGAAAGATAACAAACAAAAACAAAACAAACTAAACAAAAATAGAAACTTAATTACATATGATATAGTATAATACAATTTCCTTCTAAAAAATTAGACCCTTTTATGCACCAAAATAGTGCTTGAGAAATTGACCATTAACTGGTAATGGAATAGGTACTCCTATTAAGGTACTCAAACGAAAAGCATTTTCACCTAGTATTTCAGCCACTTGATAAGGACCTAACCAAAGTCTATCAAACTTCTGATGATCTCCTTTCTTTTCCCTAGCCTTATCCCATAATAACACAAGATCTGATATTCTAAAGGCTTTTATTTTGGCTCTCTTGTCAAACCAGTGTTTGAAAACAACCTGATGCTTAGAGAATTGCTGCAAACCAACATCTCTTTGTTCTTCCATGTTTAATAAATTAAGTAGTCTAACCTCAATCCTATCATCCTTGATATAAAATTCCTGCATGAAATTAAGGACAGGTATCTGTAAATGAATCAGGAAGATTGGATCTTGTCCATAAACTAACTTAAACAGTGAATTTCCTAGAGTTGCTTTGATTCTGGTTCGATCTGCCCATAAGGCAAATTTCAACTGGGTATGCCAGTCCCTAGGATTATTCTCTAACAAATTTCTTATAACTTCTAACAAGTTTTTATTTGTGGACTCAACCACTCCATTTCCCTGAGGATAGTAATTGGAAGAATATTTCAAAACAATCTTATGTTCATAGGCCCATGAAATAAAATCAGCAGAAGAAAAAGTAGGGCCATTATCACATACCAGAGCAAATGGAATTCCAAACCTGGTTGTGATATTTTCAGTTAGAAAATTGATGACCACCTCTGTGGTACTATTCTTGCAAGGCTGTGCCTCAGTCCAATGTGTGCAGTAGTTAGTTGCAGTCAAGATGAATTTATGACCTGCAAAAGAATTTGGATTAATTACACCTACAAAATCAAGTGCCCATTGGGAAAATGGCCTTACCTCATATACCGGTTGCAAGGGCATTGCAGGATTTCTTTCTCTAGATGCAGAAGTTTGACATACATGATAAGTCCTATACTGCTGATGTGCATCTCTAAACACATAAGGACAATAATAGCCTGATCTTAACATCTGATGAGCCAAAGCATCAATAGATCCATGCCCCGTTCCATGCCTTCCATGAAACTTGGGAATAGCATGCTTTGCTTCTTGCTAATCCAAACAACGTAGGTAAATTCCTTGAAAATTATTTTTATAAATGGATCCCCCTTTGAGCATGTAATGAGCACTCTTCATCCTCAATGCTCTCCTCTGAGTAGCATTCATTCCTTCTGGACATTTATTATTGAGGAAGAACTAAATATGTATACCAGGGATCCTTTGTGAATGATTGGATAGTGTACTATTGGTAAGTGATACTTCTGTCTACTTCAGCCATTGCTTTTTACAATCCTTGTCCTCGAACGAGTTTCATCAGGTGAATTTCTAAGTCAAAATCCTGTAAGATTTCCATCCATTTCCCTCTTCGTTCCCCTAATTCACTTTGCATTAGGAGAGACTTCACAGCTGGATCTGGGACTATGGCCATAACTTGACTTTGAATTATGTAATGCCTAAACTTCTTCACTGCCCATACCAATGCAAAGGCTTGTTTTTCTAGTGGTGAATACCTTACTTCTGCATTTTTAAATGGAGAGCTCATAAAAGAAATCGGTCTCTCTTCACTCTCTTCTCTTCTCTATGTTAAAACTGTTGCACATGAATGTTCAGAAGCAAAATAATAAATGTAGAAGGGTTTTAAATAATCTGGACTTGTCAAAATAGGTGCCTCATATATAGATTGTTCAATTTGCATGAAAGCAGACTTAGCCTCTTCATTCCATTCAATCTTTGCATCCTTCTTCATCATTTCATTGAGGGGTTTGACAGTCTCTGCAAACCCTGTTATAAATTTCCTAACAAAATCGATCCTTCCATAGAAGGACCTCATTTCCTTCTTGCTTCTTGGCTTTGTCAATTTCAAGATGGCCTCCACTCGATCAAGATCTATGGAAATACCCTCCTCTGATATAATGTGACCTAAGAGCTTTCCTTCAGAAACTCCAAATACACATTTCTTTGGGTTAAGAGAGACACCATAACTCATACATTTCTTTAGAACCTTTTCCAAGTCTGCAGCATGATCTTCTCTATTTTTGGAGAAGATGGTTAAATCATCTACATAAATGATAATACATTTTCCTATTAGATATTTGAAAGCTACATCCATCACCTTTTGAAAAGTAGCTCCAACATTGATGAGACCAAATGGCATTCTCCTGTAAGCAAATGTTCCCCATTTAGTGGTGAAAGCAGTTTTCATCCTATCCTCATGACTAACAAGTACCTGATTATATCGAGAATACCCATCCAAGAATGACATCATCTGGGATTCATTTACCTTTTGTAATACTTCATCAAGAGAAGGTAATGGATAATTGCCTTTCTTAGAGGCCTTGTTTAGATTCCTAAAATCCACACATAACCTGATCTCACCATTCTTCTTGCGAACAGGAACCAAATTAGCCACCTAGGTAGAATGTCTAACCGGAGATATTATTCTAGCAGATAAAAGTTTCTGCACCTCCTTCTGAATTAAGGGCTCAATTAAAGCATTAATCGGGCATTGCTTTTGGCGAAAAGGCTTAGCATCTAGCTTGAGAGGGATGGTATGAGTAATGACTGATGTGTCAAAAGTTTTTAAATAATCATAACTCCAAGCTATAGCTTCAATGTTCTACTCCAAGACCTTGATTATCTTGTCCTTAATTTCTTGAGGACAAGTTTTTCCTATAAGAACATTCCATTCCGGTCTTGAGTGAGTCAAATTAATAGATTCATACTTACCTCCCTCACTCTTGGTAGGCATCCTTTGACGAGCCCTTGGATCTGATTCAAATATCATCTCTAAAGCAACCATTCCCTTCGGAATGCTATTACTCTTTAAATCCAATATCCCTTCTCGAATTTCTTTCTCAGGGTCTCAATCTCCCTGATCTCATTCAGATTCATCAATTATTTTTCCTTGAAATACATCAGAACTTTCCAAAAGGCTAAAATGTGTTGATCATCATCAAATACCTGAAAGTGTCTAACATTATCAGGAATAGCTGGGACTGAAATTAACTCAATTGAAAACCTCTTCAGATTAGAATCTTGCATAAGTTTTAATGTACTAGCAGCCATAGCTAGAGCATCTGAAATTTGGTTAGCCTCCCTAAGGATCAAACTAATCTCAAAAGCATCAAAATCTTTGATTAAATTCCAAACCCTATTTCTATATGCAGCCAATATTTTATTGTGACATGTATATTGGATACGTACCTACTTTACAATCACTTCAGAATCTCCCATAACTGTGAGAGTAGTAACCTTCTTCTTATGAGAAAACATAAGACCTCGCGCAAGTGCTTCATACTCAACCACATTGTTTGTGCAACCAAACTGAAATCTATAAGAAGCAAAGTAAGTCTTCCCTTTTGGGTTAGCTAGCTCAATCCCAGTTCCACTTCCTGCTTTAGATTTGGAACCATCAAATTTAAGAGTCCATAATTGATCCTTGGCTGGGAGCTCCTTCTTTTTAGCAATAACAGGGGATGACTTACTTGAGACATGTGGCGGCTTAGACTTTTGTTGTTTATCAGTATTTGACTCGGGACAAAGTTGAGTTGAAGATTTTTGTATGTTTTCAGCCTATCCAAGAATTACTTCCTGAACACCCTCTTGGGTTAAATTACAATCCAACTCACTTCTCATCAATACCTTGGGTATTGGAAAAGTATGTGGGGAAGGTGTATCAAATATGAACTATGACACCTCAACTTCTTCTTGAACTTCAAAACAAACAAATTGAGTCTGTTCTCCTGGTGAAGAACCTTCCTGTTGAGAAAGACTAGCTCGTGTAAGAATAGTTGCATCCTTAACTTGGGAAGAAAACTCATTGAAGGGGGTCTGGGCTTGTTCCTCTTGACATATTCATTGATGTTGATCTATATGAATTAGAATATCTAAGCATGATTGACATGTTAATTCTGAATGGTTATGATAATGTATCCTACACCAATTAGGAAGCAACAAACTACTCAAATCAGTTTCTACTCCTAAAATCAGCTTATCTTGTTGTAATTTTCTTATCAAAACCTGTTGGTTGATGCAGATCATTGGGTCATTGTGTTATAAGGATAATGTATCATCGGGAATAACTACGGATAAAGTAAGAACTTCCTCTTGTTTGTAAACACCTATCTCAGTCTCAAAGTATGCTACTTCATTTGAAGCATCATATTCTATGATCATGTGTTTGAGCCTAGGTTTACTTTCAATTCTTATCTGTGTTGCAACTCCTTTCCATGGTAACCACATGTGAGAGAAATCCAAGGACAGATACCCCCCTATGCTTTTCATTAACTCCCGACTTAGGAGCATACCATATGTTTCTGGGATATCAGCTACTTGGATATCTATATAGGTCTGGATCCTTGGGTCTAATCCAACATGCACATGCATGTTCTTTAATTCACCTACAACATTGAATTCGGTTTTATCCAACTGAATCACCTTTTTATTGGTTGGGATAGGACTCAATCCTAACTTCTTACAAATCTAAAAAGGCATGAAATTTCTTGATGCTCCACTATCTAATAAACAATTGTACAGATTCTTTCCAAAGATTCTCAAACTTAACAGAAAAGGTGGGGTACTAGTCTTACCTTTATAAATGGCTACATTTGTCTCCTTTGCTAGAGTTACTTTACCTATTCCTTTTAGGCGATCTGCCTCCTCCAAATCTTTTAATACCACCTCCCGTTGAGCTGGGCACCACTTCATGATGTCAAAGAAAGACAGTGATGTCTTCTGCCTCTATAATTCTGCAATGAAATCAAACTCTAAATCATTCCTAACTTGATATTTAGGAAAAGGAGGCGGATTACCTCTATTCTGAGAATCAAAAGGTCCCTTTGGTGGTGGTGGATTGTTATCTACATTCTGGTTAGGTGGGACCATGTTATTAGGGGGTACATATGTAGTGAATGGGCCCTTATTCTGATTTCTCAAAAAGTGACCTCCTTTGGACTGAAAAGCTTGAGCATCATATACATCTTCCTTTGGCTCATTATCTCCTTGCATAGGGAACTGATATTTTTCTTCAATGGTTTCATAAGTCATGATAGTGCTGACTAGCCCATTATCCTGATTGGAATTACCTATTGGAGGATGGGCATCAGCCTGTGCAATCTTCACAATCTTTTCCATTTCAGGGCAGTTAGCCTCAGAATGTGTTGCAGTATCATGTAGCCTGCAACAATTAGTCATAAAATTGAGGTCAGAAACATTAGCAGTATGTGGTATCTCCTCAGCCGACTGATAGTTATGGGGAACTCCCCCGTTTTTTGGCCCAGTATTCCACTGCCTATTTTTTTTTGTACCTCTGGTTATATCCTCTATTCTGATTTTGGTAATTTTGGTTAGAGGAATTTTGACCTTGAAAGTTCTGATTGGTGTTCTAGTTCCCACTCTGATTAGAATAATTACCCTGATTGTTATAACCTCCTTGGTTGTTGTAATTCTGATTTTGGTTGTGGGAAGGGTTTTTCCTTAGTTGTGTTATGTCATTAGACATTTGAGATAGAGTCTTCTTAAGAGTCTCTAACTCACTAGTCAATTGGATAGTTTTCTCATTTTGCACATTCTGTGCTATGGTTGGGGAATGAACATGGGTTGATCCTCCCGCTTGTTGTTGTTGATTTTGAGGTTGTTGGGGAGAATCTTGCATGCCATTACCGAAGAAGGGCATAGTAGGTGGAGCTTGTAGCTCAGACACAGGTCCATATTGGGAATAAGACATCCCTAGGACAATGTTGTATAATGGTGGATTAGGCATCGAATAATTCATGGGAGGAAGAGCTACTCCTAAACCTCTTGGTTGCAGAATTATCTGTTGTTGCAACTTGATGGCCAGATGATAAACTTTAGACAAAAAGTATATTTCATTAGGCTAATACGTTCTTTGCAAGAATAGGCCAATTAAAGGATCAACAACTCTTAAATATGCCTGTATGGCAATATCCTCCGCTACTAGATAAGGGTTTTGCAATCTACGAAACATTCTTTGAAATCTAGTATTGAACAATGGTAGTGGCTCATGATGTTCCTTTCTTATTGTGGCCAACTGGTGGTATAAAATGGTAGGGTCTACATAAACACGAAATTGATTAATGAATGCATTTTCTAAATCTGTCCAACCTTGGATAGATCCTCGGGGAAAATTTAAATAC
The DNA here is from genome assembly GCA_007115665.2 of Sequoiadendron giganteum. Taxonomy (NCBI): domain Eukaryota; kingdom Viridiplantae; phylum Streptophyta; class Pinopsida; order Cupressales; family Cupressaceae; genus Sequoiadendron; species Sequoiadendron giganteum. The sequence continues at coordinate 231,093,594 of CM021109.1, read as the reverse complement.
CAGTTATATGCCATATCTCCTAAATAGTAAGGAAACAATCTACATACCACATCCTGATGAGCAACTTGAGCTCTTGTGCAAGCATCTTTGAATGCTTGTATGTGCTCCTCAGCACTTCTTGATTCACCATGTATGTATTTAGGAAAAAAAAATTTTGGGTTCTTGTAAATCATGGATTTCTCTTGGAATAGTCTCTAATGGACATGGGTTATTAAAAAAGTAAGCCATGGGTGGGATTGGTTGAGCAGGTGGTGATATAGGCTGAATTGGTGGAGACTCAGCCCTAGTTGGCAGTGGTGATGTAGGTGAAACTGGTGGTGGTGTAGGTGGATTTGGTGGGAATCCAGGTGGAGTAAGCGGTGGTGGTAAGGTAGGTATCAATATCCTATGAGCATGGGGTCTAGGTCTGATTGGGGTTTGAAGTTCTTCAAATGTTTAAGGATTAGTGGAGGATCTAAGGATCCTCCCGTATTTCTCTAGTGAGAAAGACACAATATGAGCCAGCTTGATCTTTCAGGCCCTCCTTCTAGCACCAATTTCTGTTGATGGTGAAAATGACACAAACAACGTTAAAACATAATATTTCTACTCTATTTCTCCTGGAAAAGAAATACAACATATAGTAGCCTAACTCCCAAGGTCCTGGTAGTTGGTTCTCAACTGTTTGGTGTCACTCAATCGGTTCATGCAACTGTAATGTTCAAGGGGCCTGTATTGGTAACAAAGAATGCAAGCAACAACTCATTCTTACCGAACTATTTTAGTAAATCAAAGGGGTTTTAAACAAAAGAAAAAGATAGATCAAAGGGTAAACCAGTAAACATGACTAAAACTCATCTAACATCTAGACATATATCTTCAACAATGAATATTTTCCAATCAGATCAAGAAAACCAAAGCATGATGCAATTCATAGAGTAATCTATACCATTGTATGCATCTAAGGTGCTTATTTTAATTCACCTATCACAACTACTTCAAAGATTTTTTTTTTAAAAGAACACACATTCATTCATTACCAAGATCATAGATCAACAGACTTCAACAAATTTAATCCAATGATAATCTATGACTTTCATCACATAAGAAACTATTATGCTTCAACACAATCACTGGCATTCAGATAGATTATAACTTATTAGTCTTATCAAGTAAAATTCAATTCTAACACCATATTGCGTAAACCTGTAATTTTTGTTTAACTGTAAAGTATCCAATAACAATGTATCTCAATAATCACTACAAAATTCTATCTCCTAATATCAGGTAAGCCAATTCTATTCTCTATTATCCGACCTTTACAATATGATACCCACAGGGTATTTATAGATATACAAAACTCAAACTCCACTTCCATTTTAAGTCATCCACCCTTTTAGGAACAAAACTTTCTTGGAAACTCAGATCGATTTTCTCTTGAGTTCTTACATTAGACATTTAGTTAAACTGGAGAATAGAAAAATAGAAGAGAAACATGTCGTGCACTTCAAAACTGTTAGTGTTGCATGCAACATGCAAGGAAGAATAAAGTCATGCATGCAAGAGATCTATACATGTGAAGCTGGGTCTGCAATAAACTCATCATAATTGGCGAAGACTTGCTGTAATATATATAATTCTGGCCCGTCAACCCAACTGTCTTCAAATTTAATCCGCTCCAATTTTGCTACAACAAACCCTCTCATACCTTTTATCTTTGTCAACTCTCTTCTAGCAGCTTTTATCTCTTCTTTGACATCCATTAGTCGATCTATCATCAGATCTTCTCCATCATCTCCTTTCTGCATGAGTCCTCTAAATATTTTATCCCATTTCTCTTTTATCTGACTAAAGGCATGCCTTCCTTTGTTAATACATTTACATCTACAATGATAGCAATGACCACCTCCAACTCCTCAAACTGTTCAGTTAGACTATTAACAACATCTTGGACCTCATTCATGCTTACACAAGAAATCTATTCTAAACTAGAGTATAGGAGAGGTCTTTTCCACAAAATCTTTATTATCCTCCTCAAGTATTGACTGCTCAAGAAGAGTAGTCAAAGGCAATATACTAACCTTCTCCAATTGTTGACTATAATATTTATACTCCTCTTCCTATTTCTCCGATGCTTCAATATATTGCTGCATTTCTCTTATCAACTCTTTTGTGCCTTTGTAAACCTCAAAACCCTTGACCAAAACTTCACCTACTTCTCGATTCAACTTGTCAACACATTTGTCTACCATCTCTGCTTTGCCTCTTACCTGCACTAAATCATCTACCTCCTTTTTTCTTAAAAAAATTGGAGTCTCAATAGCCGTTACCTGTTGTAATCTCGGAGAGGAGAAAATTTTCAAAAATGAATGCAATTGATCCAACTAAGCCTTAAGCTCATCTTTCTTCTATTTATATTTTAACATTTTTAACTTGGTTGTTGAAGCCACCACATCAATTAGATTCATTTGTTGATTCTTGGTGGGCCTTCCCAAGTTGACAATACTCAATTGATAATCTGTTAACTGCATGTCCCCTACCTCCTTTTCTGTCATTGGTATGGCACACTCAACAATAATCTCTCCCTTGTCCGTGAGTCTGGTAGAATGTAGGATCTTGGCCTTCTTTTTAGGCCTCTCTTGTTCAATCTCCTTCATCATATCCTCCAAATTGAGAGGTTGTGAAGGCGTCACTATCCTTTTCTGTAGGTCCAATTTTAACCAAGTGGGAGCACTTGGAGATGTAGTCATTTCAGTGGAAGAAGAAGTAATGGTAGTAGTAGAAGGTGGCTGCATATTTACCTGGGATTGAGAATCAACCCTTGGTTCCTCTTGCTGTTTTTGCACCACATGCATCTGCACAAGCTTTTCAGCCTCTTCCCTATCCTTTTGTTCTTGTATCTTTTTATCTTCTTCTTCCTTCTTCAACCTCTCTTCCTCCAATCGATCTCTCTCCACTTTTTCCCTTTCCAATCTTTCCTTTTCTAATCTATCCTTCTCTATTCTTTCCTTTTCCAGTTTTTTTTTATCCAATTTTTCTTTCTCTAGAGCTTCTTTTTCTAGATTTTCCTTCTCTAAACCCTCTAGTCTTTCTTTCTCTAACCTTTCTGCCTCTAAAGCCTTAAGATTTTTTGCCTTCTCTTCTTCTTCCTTTTGGCGAGCTTCCTCAACAAGTTTCAACTTGGCCTCGAAGAATTCTTTCTCTCTCCGTTGTCTTGCCTTTTCTTCCTCAAGGTCATGAATCTTTTGTATCAGCTCTAACTTATCATTTTATTCTTTAACCATGAGCTCATGTTCTTGTTGCCTTTTATGTCTCTCTACTTCATCAGCACTTGACTTTGCTTCAATTTGTTGTTGCTGTAGTATGGAATCATTTTTGGCATCCATGACATTTTGCTTTTCTATTTTCTTAGCTTTTGCCTCCACGTCCTTTCTAACTTCTTCAAATAATTTTCATTGCTCTTCTTGTGTCATTAGTTGTTCGACATCCTCCTCTAGAAGCATATTCTCTTGAAAATCCTTCTCTGACATAGTCTCATCTGAATCCATTCCAACATCATGAATTTCCCTCTCCACTTCTTTTCCCTTGGTAGTTTCAACCATACTATGAAGAGCCCCCTTTTGAACTTCTATACTCTGTTGCTGTGCAAGTGGGTCTTGTGTGGAAGATTCACCCAATGTAGGTGTTGAAATAGTCGATCCTATTTGCATGTCCCCTTCTTGTGTTTCTGCCTCATCACTTGTTGCTAAAATTTTTATCTCTTCAATGTCTGGGGGAAAGAACTCCAACGGCTCCTTGGGAGGTGTCTTCCTTTTGAGTCTTTTATACCCTTTCCCCTTTTTAGGAGCTGGTCCCTTAAGAGCTTTGGTTCTTAACATCAACTAGTGAACACTTCTATCTAAGATTGTTCTTCCTATCTACTTTATGTCAATATTTTCTTCATTGTCCCAGTCAATTAGATCCAGGTTCTTAGTTCCTATGTTTAAAGCCTCATAAAAGGGATCCAATACAACTCCACCAAAGTGTCAGGAATGTCATTTTTAACTCCAAATTACGACATGAGTGCAATAGGTAATCTTTCATAATTCTTTTTCCTCAAGTCATACTCATCTTGCCGATCACTCCAAAAATCTTCTAACAAATTGAAATGCTTGTCAAACACAGAAGGCAGCAAGGCATACATCTTACCTTTTGGATCAAAATACCTATGAGCTGTGTATAAACCTAACTTCAATTGTATCAGCTCACTACAAGCCACCTTTGCTCCTACCAAATGCTGACAGCTATACGCACCCAGCTTCATGGGAAACTTGTGACATCCTATCTTATGTTTTAAACCAAATTGAGCATTAAATCCAAGAGCCCGATATACAAACTCCATCAACACTATTCTATTATTGCAACACCTTGGGAGCAAATGTGGATGGCCTCCAAAACCAGCTAACCTGAAATATGTAAACTTGGGGTATTGAATGTACCAACATCCCCATTCAACAATATTGGGGTATTGGGGTATTGAATGTACAAACACCTTAAATAATCTTCTTCTAACATACTCCTGAGCTCGGAGCAAAAACTGTTACTGATACTCTACTAACAAGAAGTGGGCTCGGAGTCGGAAATGAAATAATGATCGGAATCGGAACTAAAATAGAAATTGATTCGGTTCCCTTAAGATTTTATGTTTTAATTTTCTATTTCGATTCCGCTTCCACTAAGCAAACATTTTTATGAAGTAAAAACTGCTTACTATAAGCGGAGTTAGAGATGAGATGGAGAACGAGATTGACACTAAACATGAATACACATCCAAACTCCTAAATCAATTCTGATCCCACTTCCGATGTTGACCATGATGTCATCAATTTTTTTATCAATTTAACACTTGACTCCATGATTAAAGACTAAGTTCATATTAAATAAAATGAGGCTTAAAATATATCATGAATAGACCATGCGCATATGATCGTGGGGGATGACTATATCTTTAGGTCGCCATATTTAATCATTTTAAATGTGATCACAGAACCACACAAAACCCTAATTTAGAAAATGTGATATAAAAACTAGGGCACAGATTCAACCCCTCTGAATTCATCCAAACGAATGTGCCATGACACCCTAAGTAAAAAGAAGATTCTACCAACCCTAACTTACTGTAAAAATAAAAACTTAGATTTAATCAACCTCACTATGTAAACCCTAATCAAACCTACGCATCCAAAACTTAACTCAGCACGACGCGATCATAAAAAAACATGAAAGTGACCGTGCCCTCTATCACTATAAAACTAGAAACTCTATCATAAAACCAAAATCAAGAACAACAAACAAACAAACAAAGGAAAATAAACACACAAAACTTCAAGAAATCAAACTTGCCCAAAGATAAAAAATGATCAATCAATCAAACACAAACAAAAAACATGAAAGAAAAATAAAATAAATTTGAGAGTAAGGACCTTACCTCGAACGCAAAAACCTGGCTAACCTTTTGAATTGATTCGCAAGCAATTATCTTCTCCTCCTTCAATCGATTTACTCAAATGGACTCCGCAATTGCTCTTCCTTGCTCTTCAATTTCTCAACAATGATAATAATGATATGTTTAATCCTTAATGAAGGTAAAAATTAGAATTTCTACCTATGCAAGGTAGCATTCATTAATGCATTAAATGCAGTTTAGGTAGAGTTAGAACTGAAAGAGAACAAACACTTCACTATAGTGTGACTTCAGGCAAAAAATCAACGACCTAGAAACAGCGGGAGCGGAATCGAAATGGAAATTGGTTCAGAAACTTAAGGAATTTCCCAACCTCATTCCGATTCTGGGTTCGAGTCCACCAACAAAGGACAAAACGAAACCAAACACGAAAAGTAAAATAGAAGACCGACAAAATAAAATTTAAGACAAGGACTTAGACTAAAACAAGAGTTGAAAAAGTGGAGGCGGAGACGGGATGGATT